>MEJB01000067.1:0-51436 GCA_001752375.1 Rhazya stricta
CCAGTGACCAGGTGCCCCGGCAACTAAGCGACCAGGGGCCCCGACACCCTGACGCCTAGGCGAACCAACGCCCAATGCCTTGACGCCCAGGTGCCCCGACGCCCAGACGCCTAGGCATCCAAGAACCCAATGCCACTCCCGGGACACTTGGCCTTTGTGAACTTAAAAGGTGAAAAAATTATTAATTAATATTGAAATTTATGACTTATGAAACTATATTCTAAAGTAAAATTGTGAAGAACATAGATTAAGCTTAATACCCGAGTGAAGGAGTTTAAATTATACCCTTAAAAGACTTGATAATTGGTAATGTGGGAACTAAGTATGGATTAATAATTAGCAATTGACATTATTGGAATAAACCCTGCATATCTAAGTTGGGACAATCATACTAAATACACTATCTTTCTATAATCAAAATTAGGTCGTTTCGAGTGCCTTGACGTTAAGAACAGTCGAGGGATTTCATTCGCGACTTAAATAAGAACCTCTAATGTAAAGGACTCTGAGTAAGTARACTCTCACATTCTCATTAACGTATATATGTTGTTGTTATTGAATCTGAGTTCTGTGTAAGTAAATCGTCACATCTCATTAATTTTTATAAATGAATGTAATTGAACTCTTTTAGTTAGTCTAATATGTTGTGTATGTGATTGTATTATGAGGTGCATTGATTGTGTGGAATGTTTTGTGTGTTTCATATCTTTTACTGTTTGTCGAATGTCATGTTATATGTGGCTGTATGCATTTCATGTAATGAGCACGTAGTTAGAGTTCTACATCACTTCTAGCATGAGCCATTCACACATTTAGAAAGTGAATGGTTTAGGAAATGGCATTTTAAAGGAAAATGTTAAAGTTTTCAGAAAAGAGTGTAAACCTAGCCATGAAGTATGTGAGTGGAAAATAGGGTGCGGGGGACCAACGCAACCCACCCTACCCTCGGGGAGGATAGGCAATGATTCACCTCGGAGAGGTGAGGAGATGAAAGAATGTTAACCGTTTTGCGGTACTACCAATAGGAATGAAATCGAGTTCCAAATAACAATGGCCCACTGCAGAGCTTAATGGCTAAGCGTTACACTCAATGAGCTCATGAATGAAATGAAATGGAATGTTTTAAGAGTTATATATTTTGAAGGAAATGTTTTGTAAAGAGATTTTGAAAAGGGAATGTTTTGAAAGTTTTCATTGAGAAAAAATGCGGTTTTATAATTCATGACATGTAGGGCATGTTCATGCATTCATGCATGAGATTTGCTTACTGAGCTTTACAGCTCATACTATTTCTCTCATTTTGCGTTTCAGGTGATTTGTAGCCAAATGGTGCTAGGAGATCACTTGTGGGCAAACCATGATACCCTGAAGTTAATTTAAATGAATGTTATGGATTAAGATGGTTGTTGACTAGAATGGTTTTTGCTTATGATTAATTATTTTCTTTTTGGTTTAAATTCTTTTGGGTTTCTGCAAATTCGCCTCAGTGAATAAATAGTGAGATTCCCGGGTTAGGATAAGGTTCCTAATCAGTGGTTGTTACAGTTTTGGTATCAGAGCTTAGGATTTTAAAAACAATTTTGTAGACTTTAGAAGAAAATGATTTATGAATTCTTAAAAAGTATATGGGTATCAAGTCATGCCACAAGCTTCCCTTCCTGGACCATTTGGTGAGTTTATGTTTTGATTTAATTCTCGAATGAGGTTAACGTTATGTGTTATAGCATGTTATCCATATATTTGTCTAATTTTGGGGATGATGTATAATGTTTGGAATTTCGAAAATCTATTTAGACAAGAGGCATTACGTTCAATTTGTAATACTTAAATGAGATCGTAAATGTCGTTTCTCACCTATACACGAGATGAAATTAAAAGTGTAACGAATATAAATTTGATGCAAACTTTAGGAGAAAGTGTTGGTAGAATAAAGTCTCTGAAGGAAATATTTTTTCTAGGAGTGTGATACTTAAGGTGTTTGTAGAATAAAGTCTCTGAAGGAAATCTATTGTTAGGAACTGGGATACTGAATCTATGTTAAAGTATTGTTTGAATGCTTAAGATGTGAAACTGTCTTGTGATGTAAATATAGAGCAATTATAAGGTGATTGGTTAGGTTGGATGTATAAACTTTGATAAGTAAGACATTTGATTTCTTTTGACAATACTCAAGGAGTTTTTGGTCGATTTGAATAGGTTTAACTTTGGTTGGGGATAGTTCTTTAAATAAAGTATTTTTTCATAAGGAGAGGTAAACGGTATGTGCTTTTGATTCCAAGATGCTGAAGGAAATTAAGAACAAGTTTGTGATTTGATTTCAAACTATAAGGTTTCGACTTTGACTTTTGATGGTTTTGGCTTTTGATGAGAAGGTCATTGTGTAGAATTTCTATTTTGTTTGGAGATTCTTAAATTTTCTTCTTCAAGAAGTTGATTTGATTTTAATTGTAATTGAGGAGATTAAGATGTTTTTKAGGAAAGAAATTAGAATTCGTTGGAACAAATATAGTAAGTTGGATCTAGCACAATTTAAGAACTGGTGATGTATGTAAGCTTATCAATATATAAAATAGGGTTTATGGATCTTCTAGAATTATAAAAGGCCAAAATGTGATTTATTGCGGGAAAAGTTAAAATACCAATGGGTATTTAGTGTTCTTTTAATGTTTCACGAATATTTTGAGGTTTAGTTGGAAAACTATTCCTGCTAATGGAATTAACGATCACGTATCTAGTTTTCACCATAGGTTGCACACGTGTTGTTTGTGGAGAAGAATGATGAATCTATGAGGTTATGTATAGATTATATAGAATTGGACGAGGTGATAATAACGAATAGGCACCCATTGTCTAGAATTAATGATTTGTTGATCAACTTTAGGTGCTAGATATTTTTCTAAGATTAATCTGTGATCGGGCTACTATTGATATGGCTTCTTAATAGGCAACATAGGAAAGAAACAAATGAGATGCGTACTAAGTACCCACAACTTTCTAGTGAATTCTAAATTTCGAGGACGAAATTTATTTTATGGGGTAGGTATTGTAATACCCAAGATTTTGTTTCTATTTTTCTTTTTGAACTATATATATAAATATACAATTTATATATTCTAATCCACTAATTCGATTGTATTCATGATTGTTAGTAAATTGATTAATTCACGACTAAAAGACTTGGAGGCCATAACGTTTGATGTACTAATTAGAAATAAATAATTATTTTATTAATTTATTATTTTTTATGAGTTAATATGTGAGCATGTTTATTTAAAGGTGAAATTTTATTACTTTACTTTAATTAGAAGTCTTAGTTAATCAATTTAGGCTTGACCCGTTAGAGCCCATCCTCTTCTTATTCAAATCTAAAACCGGATTTGGAGTTTGATTTTAGGCCAGAAGAAAACTAATAGATTTTAATATAGCTGGGCTTAGTGGTTAAGTAATAAAAATGGCCCATGAAGAAATTTTAGTTAGGGTTAAGTTAGCTTTTAGGAAAAAAACTATTTAAAGATGAAGATTACTATTCATCTTTTTACCAAAGAGAACCCTAAACCTAAACCTCCCAACCATAGCCACCACCGATGGGCACTTGCTCCCTTTGCCCTCACCGGTATTGGCCTTCCCTCCCTCTTTCTCTCTCTCTCTCTCTCTCTCTCTCTCTCTCTCTCCCCCTTCTTCTCTACCGATGTCGAATGCCACTCCATCTCTTTCGTTCTCGTCAGGCGACCAGGTGACTAGGTACCCAAGTGACCAGGCGACCAAGCGCCTGACGCCCCGATGCCCAAGTGCCCCGATGCCCAGACGCCCAGGCGTCCGAGAATCCAATACCACTCTGAAGACACTTGGACTTTGTAAACTTAAAAGGTGAAAATATTATTAATTAATATTGAAATTTATGACTTATGAAATTATATCCTAAAGTTAAATTGTGAAGAACATAGATTAAGTTTAATACTCGAGCGAAGAGTTTAAATTGTACCCTTAAAAGACATGATAATTGGTAATGTGTGAACTAAGTATGGATTAATAATTGGCAAACTAACATTATTGGAATAAACCCTGAATAACTAATTTGGGACAATCATACTAAATAAACTATCTTTTTGTAATCAAAATTAGGTCGTTTCGAGTGCCTTGACGTTAAGAACAGTCGAGGGATTTCATTCGCGACTTAAATAAGAACCTCTAATGTAAAGGACTCTGGAGTAAGTAGACTCTCACATTCTCATTTAACGGTGTTAATATGTTGTTGTTATTGAATTCTCTGAGTTCTGTGTAAGTAAATCGTCACATCTCATTAATTTTTTATAAATGAATGTAATTGAACTCTTTTAGTTAGTCTAATATGTTGTGTATGTGATTGTATTATGAGGTGCATTGATTTGGGTGGAATTTTTGTTGTTTTCATATCTTTTACTGTTCGTGTCGAATGTCATGTTATATGCGGCTGTATGCATTTCATGTAATGAGCACGTAGTTAGAGTTCTATATCACTTTTAGCATGAGCCATTCACACATTTAGAAAGTGAATGGTTTAGAAAATGGCATTTTAAAGGAAAATGTTAAAGTTTTGAAAATGTTAAAGTTTTCAGAAATGAGTGTAAACCTAGCCATGAAGGATGTGAGTGAGAAATGGGCCGTGGGGGACCGGCACACCCGACCCTTCCCTCGGAGAGTAGGTAATGATTCACCTCGGGGAGGTGAAGAGATGAAAGAATGTTAACCGCTCTGCGGTAGTACTTCTAGGAATGAAATCAGGTTCCAAATAACAATGGCCCACTGCAGAGCTTAATGGCTAGGCGTTACACTCAACGAACTGACGAATGAAATGAAATGGAATGTTTTAAAAGTTATATATTTGAAGGAAATGTTTTGTAAAGAGATTTCAAAAAGGGAATGTTTTGAAAGTTTTCACTGAGAAAAATGAGGTTTTATAATCCATGACATGTAGGGCATATTATCCATTCATGCATGAGATTTGCTTACTGAGCTTTATAGCTCATTCTATTTCTCTTATTTTGCATTTCAGGTGATGTGCAGCCATATGGTGCGAGGAGGTCGATTGTGGGCAAACCATGATACCCTGAAGTTAATTTAAATGAATGTTATGGATTAAGATGGTTGTTGACTAGAATGGCTTTTGCTTATTATTAAGTATTTTTTTTTGGTTTAAATTCTTTTGGGTTTTCGCAAATTCGTATTAGTGAGTAAATGGCGATATTCCCAGGTTAGGATAAGGTTCCTAATATGGGAGTGTTATAGTAGATCTGGCTAAGCAACGATTGGTGGGAGGCAAAACAGAAAGGCTGGCTGCGCGTCAGAACATCCGAGTGGTGGGCAGCGCGGATCTGGGGGCTTCATGCCAGCATCGACTTTAGATCCGATCGATCYGAGCACAAGCTAGCAAGGATTGAAGGCATAGGAAGACAGATCTAGGCAGCCAGGAAAACTCCAATCGAGTCACGTTTGTTCATGTCATGAGCGGCTCCGAAATCTGGTTTGCAACTTCAAGCATTAGAGACTAATGAGTCAACCGAATAAATGATGTTAGCAAGGATGTCCCCCAACACCAGAGCGGGCAAGAGATCCCATGCAAAACTGAACGGCAAAGCTGCAAGCTTCCAGTAGCTATCAAGCACGACCAACCACATGTGCAAAGGAGAAGAGATGGCGAATCTGAACGGTGATATCGCAAGCTTCAGGCAGTGATATTGGTGAGTAGAGGGAGAGAAGGGAGAGAAGGGAGAGAAGGGAGAAAGAGGTCAGAAGAAAGATGAAGGAGGAGGAGGGCCATGACGAGCAGTGTCGGGCAGACAGAGAGAGAAATGGTAGCGGCAACGGTGGTGGTATAATGGGAAGGAAGAAGAAGACTTAGGGTTTCTTCTCCTTTTCTTATTTTTCTTATTTCTCTTTTTTTTAACTTAGGCCCTAACCCAAATTTTTCGGGCCTTTCCATTCGTAGCTAATCCAATCCATTAAATTAAATTCAACGGGCCTTCTTTTCGATAAAAATCTAGCTTTCGACTGAGAAACGAATAGGCCCATAAGTCGAGCCTCTAACCAACCAAGGACCCAAATCCGACAAACATGATAGTTCTGTACTTATTGAAATAACAACCACATAGAAATTTATCCAACCCTAGTTGGCTCACAAATTCTCACGATCAAACAAAATCCATAAAAAGAAATCTCGGGTATTACAATTTCCATAGACTTTTGTCCATATGATGATCCTGAAAAGAACTTAATACCAATAGGGGCCCTAGTGATTAATCCTACAGCAATAAATTTATCTTTAGATTTTTCTCAGATTTCTTTTGGCAAAAAGGATGGATCTAGCATTATCTTGTAAGCACTAGCATCAATTAATATGACAACCTTAATAGTTAGCATATTTTGATACTAATAAATTTACTTGGGCATGAGGCCTTACTAGAGATGAATCCTTTGGAGTGATTTCTAGTAAAACAGTAAAAATCTAAGTGATCAAAATCTACCAACAGCGTTAAAAGTTCAGATCCAAATATCTGATGCCAAGCAAGTTCATACAGCCATCATGACCATTTTACACCATCAAATGGTGTACAGACTATAGAACATCATCAGAAAGCTTTAATGAACAACATTTCATTTTAAAATAATCATGTCTGAGTTGTTACATTCCCAACAAATTCTTTATATAGAAGTCTTAATATTTCCTCATAAGAAAGACCAAACAATATAGTTTGATTGTAAGAACCACGATTAGCAAATCAATCACCCATTGAACCAGTTAATCGAGAATAAAATTCAGCAAGGATGTTAGGAAGAAATTCTCCCTTTTGTAGACTAGAATTTATCTAGGCAAAGAATTCCTACAGTCTTTCTCTTCTCTTATTGATTAGAATATCATCTATTGCAAACCAAGGTCTTTTTGCAGCATCTTTCTTTTCTTTTGGAGATTGAGATCTAGCTTGTCTGCTTTTAGCTTCATCCTCCTTATCGATGTCTTCAGAGACACATGGTTGTGATAGTTGTGGATCAGCCATAAAGATAGTTGTCACATCCATTTGTTCATCTTCTGAAAAACCTAAATTACCAAAAATATCATTATCATTTAATGAATTTTCAGTTTCAGAAGAATAATTTGAGTCAGATCCCTATGATTCATTTTCTTTAATTGCTTCTGGATATGGACTAGGTTCAGGATTAATTGTAACCCTACTTGTATCTACTACCATGAATTATTGATGATCAGACTCCTTTTTCAAAGTTTCTTCAGTTTCCATTTTCCTCTTTCGTTTGTCTCGGCTGCTTTTGCAACTTTGGTACGTTCCTCTCTCTCTCTCTCTCTCTCTCTGCATTTCTTCATTTCTTCTGATAAAGGAATTTGTAGAAATGGGAGATTTGATGCTAAATATTATGAGTAATATCCTGTTGTTGGCTGAGTTGTTATAGGAACACTTGGGAATTTTGGAGAGACTAGGTTAGTGGTTCTCATGGAAGGAAATAAATAAGAAATATCTAACCTATGCTCAATGACTGTTGGTGAGATAGGAAGCAACGAAGATGGAAGACCCTATGTTTGTCTGTGCCTGTCGGCATCTTCAATTTTTGCTCTGAGTTTCCTTATCTCTCATTCTTTTTAATCAAAAACTAGACCAAAAAGACTTATTCTAATCATGTTGTTTAGATTCCTATCAAGTTGATTGAATTTATCAATCACTGACTGATAATGCTTCTCAAGAGGATCTACTTTCTTCTTGATGTTATCAATCCCATTAAGGACTTGATTTTGGGCCAAAGCATTTTGGGTTTSGCAATTTAGAACTCCTTCTGATTCTTGGATAGGAATAGATCTACCCATGTTGTCAATTCCTCTTGYCGTAACAAAAGGTGCTGCGGTGATCTTTTTCCTATCATCCTTTCCAAGGGTAGAAAACTGGAAGTAGAGGAAAACATCATATATAGGATTGGCTTAGGTTGAGTTGTCTGTTTAACATATGCTGATTTATATGTTGAACTTCTTGCCAAAGCAGGCGGAGTTGGAACTTCTAAGAGATCATATATGGATGGCATCCTTCTAGCTGCATAGAAGATCCTCATCAGAATCATACTCATCACATGGGCAGTCTAGACCACACATTCTTGTGCTAGGAACATCCCATATAAAGTGACCATTGATTTTGTCAGTATATGAGGGATTTCCTTGTGCATCAAAAGAATGGATTAGAACATTCTCTTGCCATCTGGCTTCTTGGTTATCCACCGGATTGACCATCATCTAAGAAAAACAAAGCCTTGGGGCTTCTTCTTTTCGTTTCAAGAATTGTAAATTTTTGAACCACCTTTCCATCAAGAAGTCTGGAGAGTACAAATGTAGTTGCCTATACTGGTTGTTGTTGTCGATGAAGATTTTCATAATTAGTAATCCATTATGTAGGAATTAATTTATGAAGATATGTCCTTTAGATTTGTCTAGGTATCTCTACGACTGTAGAGACATCATTGCCTGCATCTGCTAGATCTATCAAGGCGTTGGATGAGCCTTTCTTTTGTAGATCAAGTGCATGGTTCTGTAGCCTATATACCATTTGAGGATGTAAAGTGGCCATGAAAGCAATTTCTACTTGCTTAGGGTCAAATATCTGCTGGACCTTTAATGCAATTGAAAGATTTGGATCATTCAAAGAGACAGCAAAATTTGGAAATAGTGTTAAAATAACACTTCCATAGTTCGGAGTCGTCATTGTAGAGCTTATGAGTGTATACTCATAACTAGTAAACTTGGAATCAAGTAGAGCAACTTTGACAGAGATAAGAAGTCCCTTTCTTCCACCAAAAGAGAAAATTTTGAAATCAAAAGGCGACTAAAAGGAACTTTTGAAACATCAAACTTCAAATTCCAAAAAATCCTTTCAACCTCCCTAATGATGACAACTTCAAAGTCAAGACCAATCTGAAAAGGTGCAAAAACCCCTTTTTTCATCATTCATTTTCTGCCATTACCATACTACAAAGAAAGCTGCAAAATAGAACAAAAGCTTCAACCCAACCGATTTCCATCTTTTCTTAACCTCCACCTAGAAAAAAAATGGTGAAGAAATAGTTAGCCAAAAAGAGAAAGGTAGATGATGGTCCAAAGTTTGTTTCTATTGAAGCTAAGCAATGTTTTGAGGAGATATACCAGAACTTCAATAAGTCATTAGCTAAATTTTCAGATTTCCCAGAGGAATTGCTACAGCATATAAGGAACAGGTAGAGACAATAGAAAAGGTTGAGAAAGAAGAAAATGATGAATCTGAGGAGGAAGGTGAGAGTGAAAGGATAGTGATGGGACCACATGAGGGTCTGAAAGAATTTCTAAGAAGTTTGAAGGAAGTTGGAGTTGGAAATCAGAGAAAAAAAGGTCTGAAGATGTTAAGAGATGGGAGTTTCTGAAGTTTTCGAGAATTTGATGGAATTTGATGATGTTTGTTTTGAATTTTAATGTTGCTTTAGTGTATGTTTAGTTTGTTTTTTTTAATTTTTAGATTAGCATGCTATTTTATTTTCTGGATTGCAGTTTATGTTTTGTTATCACATTTTGAGATCTTAAATGCTATATCCATAATTTGTTTATATGCCTTGATAAATAATTTTGAAGGTTCATGCGGATTAATGCGTTAATCAGTTTGATGAGGATTAAAAGATTAAATGAAGGCTAAAATATTGAGTTATTCCTTTGTTATGATAATTACTTTGCTTAAATATGTTTCTATGTTTTGACAAATGCGGCAGCAAAATAGTTATTCCCAGCAAAAGAATGATGTGACCTTGTTTAAAGCCTTTTTAATGCCTAAGTTTTGAGTCCTAKTTTCTGAAAAATTGAGACTCGAGAGGTTGATATTTAATTCAATTATTAAGCACTATAACCAAAGGTTAGGAGAAATTGCATGACATAATTATTACTTGTTATTACTCTATGCACTTACACTGCCACTTCAAGAATGCTTGAAACACTTTGTTAGGTAATGATGTCAGAAATGTTATAGCAAAAGAGCAAAGCAACAGCTAAGTTATGGCCACTTAAACTAGTTGAGACAGAGATTCTAAAGGTTATTAAGGGATAAAGTTGCTACCCCATGTATTTTCATGTCATTGCTAGGGACGAGCAGTAGTTTAAGTTTGGGGGGATGATAAGTGTCAAAATTATACATTGAATTATAATCATTCATGTGTTATATGTGCATAAATTCACATATTTATTGTTAGCATATGAGTAATCCAATTTTTATGTAATTATTGCATTTATTGGCTAAATTCTATTAATGTTATTCATGAAATTGCACAAAGGAGAAAAGATAAAAAGCCAATGAAGGACATTCAAGAGCATGCTGCAACATAAGGATACTGCAACATTGAAGTTGACATTTAGCTAAAAATGGGCAAGGATAAGCAAGAAAGAGCAGCAGAGAAATGACGTAAAGAACCTCTTGAAACTTGACGTGGAAGAAAGTGCCCAAGAAACTAATTAGATATTGGTAGATAGGAAAATAGTGACATATGGAGGCACCTCATTGGACCTCATGTTAAATTAGGCTTGCCAGCCATTTGAAGACATCAGATTGGCCAAAGGTTGCCACTTGAAGAACAAGAAGAAGAAGAAGAAGAACAAGGCATTGGTTGGGAGTTCCTCATTTCTTAAGCTTGAAAGCTTTTTCACTAATTTTACACTTCCAAATCTATTTGTGGAGGCTGAAAGCTAAGAAGTGAATTGCTCCTACGATCATAGAGAAGATGAAGAAGCCCTTCATCAGCTAGTGACAGCAGTTGGATGATTGGAAAAGGAGCCAAGAAGATAATCAAAGTTGGATTGTGAGCGAATGCTGCAGAATTGACGACTGCTAAAGCACACTTCAGTTTGTAGGAGATTTCTAAAATATTATTCATTTTATATTTTGTTCGTATTGAACCAAACCTGATATTGATTATTATACAACAAAATGGTTTACGCAATCCCGTGTTTCATTATTTGAGCATGATTTAATCTATTTTTAGTTAGGAATTAAGGTGAATTAAGTGTTGATGATATGCTAAATAAAGTTTTCCATGCTTAAGCTAATTTACAGTTTATGCAAGGGATTTTGATTCTGATGCTAAACCACGCTCTAAGCTAGAGTTGACACATAGCATGGGATGTTAACTCTAGTGGAAAGCCATGGGAAGGCGAGTGGTTTACATGAATGTTGTAGCATGTAGCTATGATCTCTATTGCCTTTTGAGAATATTTGTTTGTTATTCAGGTTCTTGGTGAGAAAGTGTTGATTAAAATAGCCTCTTGAATTTAGAGCTTTGGTTCTAGATACCTTAATGTTTGCAATTTGARAGTAATGATATAGCATTTTTGTAGCATGGATTTTGTCCAAACTGCCTTCATGTCCTTAGGATTGTTGGTATGAGCACAATTTCTTTTAAGGGTCTAGGTTAGGTCTCAAACAACGCTGATACTACTGAACCTTAAACGATTCTGGGAACCACATAACACTTGAGCATCAAATAGCGAGGTAGTGTAGGTCTCGAGTGTGGTGTGACAGAGCTACCATGGGATCAAGGACTTAGTCACCCGAGATACTATGGGGATAATGTTAGGGAAGCTAGTAAAGCCAAAAGACTGAAATGTTGAGGACTCTATCTGTTTGGCGGACATAGTCCCTGCTTAGTATTTTTTTCATCAATTTAGCAGAGGTATACCAATGTATTCACCACACTAGCCTTGTATCGTAAACAATGTTGCAGCATGCATATCCGTATCTTATAAGCATCATACTTAAGGGATCCTTAATTTCCTAACTAAATTTCATCTCCAATAATTATCCTTCTACTCACTTGTCATTTCTTTCTAATATCTGATCATTGTAATTAAGTGTATTTATACTTATCTTGATAAGTTACCAATCACAATTTATCAAATCTTTCTTTGTAACATCCATGTCATTGCTATAGCATCAATCATCATGGGATCGACATTCACTTATCATCATATTACTCATTAGACCGTGTATAATTGAACAAGCTTGGTGAACTCATTTATAACATTATTGCATCACGAGAAACACCAACAATCATTAGAGAGTTTGCCACTCCAACGGTGGAAGTAGCACATCCCGCTATCACTAGACCTAGCTAGAGCAGCTATTACCAACTTTAAGATCAAACCCGTGATAATCCAAATGATCCAACAAATTTTGCAATTCTATGGTTTGTCCATTGAGGAACTAAATGCCCATATCTCTGTCTTTTTAGAGATTCATGACACTTTCAAGCAAAATGGGGTTGGTGAAGATGCCATTAGGTTAAGAGTATTTCCTTTCACTCTCAAGGATAAGTCCAAGTCTTGGCCGAACTCCCTCCTATCCAGTTCTGTAACTACTTGAGACAAATGAGCCTCCGCCTTCATAAAAGAGTATTCCCACCTTCGAAAACAATGAAGTTTAGGAATGGCATCACTAGCTTTGTCCAAGATACTAGGGATGAGGCTTGGGAAAGGTTGAAGGATTATTTGAGAAGGCGTTCCCATCWTGTAACACCCCCAAATTAGGAATCTTATCTTAGCCCGGGAATGTTACATCATTCCGCTCTGATACCATAACTGTAACACCCCCAGATTAGGAACCTTATCCTAACCCGAGAATGTTACATCATTCCACTCGCAAATAATCATCTATCTTTAAAACTCAACATTTATTTAAAAATGAAGACAGCGGAAGTCTCAACAATTTAAACTATTCAAAAATGAAGACAGTGGAAGCTTCAAGAATTTAAACCGTTCAAAAATAATATAATTATCTTATTACATAAAATAAGATCGAAACAAGTTCCCGGCATCGTAGCTCGCCCACAAGGGACCTTCTCGCCCCATCTGGTTACATATCATCTGAAATGAAACATAAGGAAAAGGAATGACCTAAAAAGCCCARTAAGTAACCTCATGCATGAATGCATCAACCTGTCCTACATGTCATGAAATTATAAAATCTCGCATTTAATAAAAACTACTTTCCAAACATTCCTTTTTCAAAATCTCATTACAAAACATTCCCTTCAAAATTAACTTACAGTAAAAGCTTTCCATTTCCTTTCATTTGTGAGCTCACTAGAATGTAATGCCTAACCATTAGGCTGCAGTAGGCCATTTGTTCTTTGGAACTCGATTACATTCTCTTYCTTTACTTTTCCTTTTTCTCTTCACCTCCTAGAGGTGAATTACTACCTCTCTCCCAGAGGGTTGGTTCGGGTGCGCCGGTCCCCCACGCCCTATTTCTCACTCACATCTTTCATGGCTAGGTTTACACTCCTTTCCAAAAACTTTAACATTTTCAAAACTTCACCTTTTCCTTTAAAATTCCATTTCCTAAACCCTTCACCTTCTAAGTGTGTGAAAGGCTCATGCCGAATGTGATGTAGAATTCTAGCTACATGTTCATGACATGAAACACATACAACCTTATGTAATATATAACGTTCAACAAATTGTGCAGGATATGAAACATAAGAACATAACAACGTATTCTCTAACATAAGGGTGCTATTGGATACCAACACATTAACATTCTTCACAATTTCACACGTCAACATAACATCTCATACAAAACATATTAAAGCCATTAAAAGCATTCAATTTCATTCATTTATAATGTTAATGAGATGGGAGGATTACTTACCCGAAGTCCTTTACGTAAACGGTTCTTACTTAAATTGGGAAGTGGACTCCTTCAATCGATCTCAACGTAAGGCCTCGAAATGACCTTAAATTCATGTTATTCGGATGTTGCAGGAGCGGTAATTGATTCCTGAACGTGCGTTCAAGCGAGACGCACAATGGCCCTGGGCGTCTGGGCGTTAGGCCCCTGGGCATCGGGCATTGGGCGCCTAGGCGCTGTGCGCTGGACGGATCTGGCACTGCTGTGCCGGGTCTTGCTCTTGGCCAAAAATGTCTCAGCCGGCCAATAATGTTTTTGTCGACTTTCGGCGACTGGCTGACGGCAAGGAACAACTGGCGATGCTACAGCAAGAACAGAGGGCCAAATCGACAGCTAACTGTAAAGGTTTAGCTTCAGTTTTGAGGGGAAAATTCGTCGAGCAGAGGGAGAACACAGCAGCGGCTCTGGTTGCACCGAGCAGCAAGGAAATGGGCAGAGCGACGATCAGCAGCAAGRGATCGGGCTTCAGATCTGGAGCGGTTGGTCGGCGCTGGCGAGTCCGAGAGAGAGAGAAGGAAATCGAAGAAGTGACTCGAGAAGAGCAGGCGATCTTCCGTGTGCGCTTGACAATGGCGTTCGAGCAGCGACGCCCTGCGACGGTCGATCGCAAACTGTGGCAAAGTGGCCACTACAAGCGCCGACAGTGAAGGAAAGGAAAAGAGAAGGAGAAGCTGGGAAAACCACGACGAGCAACGTCGGGTCAGGTAAAGGGGAAACGGCGGCGGCGGTAGCGGCAAGAGGAAGAAGATGAAGGGTTCTGGGGTTTTTTCTTTTTCTTTTCTCCTCTTTTTCTTTCTTTTTATTTTCTTATATATTTTCTTTTCTTTTCTTTTCTTTTTTTAATTTATATTTTGGGCCATAATTCGAATCCTTCGGGCCTTCTCGTCCAAATCTAACCTAAAATCCATAAATTTAATATAACGGGCTTTTCTTCGATAAAAAGCCCAACTTCCGACTAACAAACAAGTAGGCTCACGATTCGAGTTTTTAACTAACGATAATTCTTATTCGACACGGACAATATTTTTGCACTTATTAAACGTACGATTTAAAAAATATTGACCACATATAAAATATTCAACCCTAGTTGGCACATAATTTCATGAGATCGAACAAATATTCATAAAAGTAAAATTCGGGGTGTTACAATACCCTACCCCATAAAATAAATTTCGTCCTCAAAATTTAAAGTTCACTAAAGGGTTGTGTACTTTATAYGCATCTCGTTTGTCTCTTTTCTATGTTACATCTYAAGGAGTTATATCAAYAGTAGCCTAATCATTGATTAATCTTAGAAAAATATCTAGCACCTGAAGTTTATCAACGAATCATTAATCCTAGACAACGGGTGCCGATTCGTTATCGTCACCTCGTCCAATTATATATAATCTATACATGACCTCATAGATCTATCATTCTTCTTCACAAACAATACATGTGCAACTCATGGTGAAAACTAGGTACGTGATCATTAATTCTATTAGTAATGCTAGTTTTCCCACTAAACCTCAAAATTTCTTGAAATATTAAAAGAACACTAGATACCCAATGGTATTTTAACTTTTCCYGCAATAACTCACATTTTGGCCTTTATAATTCTATAAGATCCATAAACCTTATTTTATATATTGATAAGCTTATATACATCATCACTTCATACATTGCGCTAGATCCAACCTACTATATTTATTCCTATGAATTCTAATTCCTTTCCTCAAAACATCTTAATCTCCTCAATTAAAATCAGATCAACCTCTTAAAGAAGAAATTTTTACAATCTCCAAACAAAATAGAAATTCACTATAGAAATTCAATTCAATGATCTCCTCATCAAAAGCCAAAATCATCAAAAATCAAAATCGAAACCTTATAGTCCAAAATCTAATCACACATTTGTTCTTAATTCATTCTGGCATCTTGGAATCRAAATCACATRCCATTTACATCTCCTTATGGAAAATATTTTACTTAAATAACTATCCCAACCAAAGTTAAACCTATTCAAATCGACAAAAAACTCCTTGAGTATTGTCAAAAGAAATTCAATATCTTACTTATCAAAAATTATCCATCCAACCTAACCAATCACCTCATAATTGCTCAACATTTACCTAACAAATTAGTCTCCCATCTTAAGCATTCAAACAATACTTTAACATAGATTCCGTATCCCGGTTCCTAACAAGAGATTTCCTTCAGAGACTTCATTCTACAAACACCTTAAGTATTGCATTCCTAGCAAAAGATTTCCTTYARAGACTTTATTCTACAAACACYTTTCCTAAATTTGGCATCAAATTTACATTCTTTACACTTTTAATTTCATCTCGTGGATAGGTGAGAATGACATTTACRATTTCATTTAGGTATTACAAATGAAACGCAATGCCTCTTGTCTAAATGAATCTTCAAAATTTCAAACATTCTACATCATTCCTAATTCATAGCAAAATCAAGACGTACCACAATACTTAATATTGAACTCTTTCGGGAATTTACATCAAAATAGAAAAATATTGAACTCTTTCGGGAATTTACATCAAAATAGAAACTTAAAACTTAACATTCAACTCATTCGAGAATTCAAATCAAAATACAAACTTAACACTTAACATTTAACTCATTCGAGAAATTAAATCAAAATACAAACTTACCAGATGGTCCAGGAAAGGAAGCTTGTGGCATGGCTTGATACCCATATACTTCTCAAAAAATTCATAAATCATTTCTTATGAAGTCTACAGTATCATTTTTAAGACTCTAAGCTTTGATATCATGACTGTAACACCCCCAGATTAGGAATCTTATCCTAACTCGGGAATGTTACATCATTCCGCTTTGATATCACAACTGTAACACCCCTAGATTAGGAACCTTATTCTAACCCGAGAATGCTACCTCATTCTACTCGCAGATAATCGATTATCATTTAAAACTCAACATTTATTTAAAAATGAAGACAGTGGAAGTCTCAACAATTTAAACCATTCAAAAATGAAGATAGCGGAAGCTTCAAGAATTTAAACCATTCAAAAATAATACATCTTATTACATAAATCAATTCGAAAATCAGTTCCCGGGTATCGTAGCTCGCCCACAAGAGACCTCCTCGCTCCATCTGGTTACATATCATCTGAAATAACACATAAGAAAAGGAATGAGTTAAAAAGCCCAATAAGTAACCTCATGCATGAATGCATCAACCTATCCTACATGTCATGAAATAACAAAATCTCGCCTTTAATAAAAACTACTTTCCAAACATTCCTTTTTCAAAATCTTATTACAAAACATTCCCTTCAAAATTCACTTACAGTAAAAACTTTCTATTTCCTTTCGTTCGTGCGCTCACTAGAGTGTAACGCCTAACCATTAGGCTGCAGTGGGCCACTTGTTCTTTGGAACCCGATTACATTCTCTTCCTTTACTTTTCCTTTTTCTCTTCACCTCCCAGAAGTGAATCATTACCTCCCTCCCAAAGGTCGGTTCGGGTGCACCGGTCCCCCATGCCCCATTTCCTATTCACATCCTTCATGGCTAGGTTTACACTCCTTTCCAAAAACTTTAACATTTTCAAAACTTCACCTTTTCCTTTAAAATTCCATTTCCTAAACCCTTCACCTTCTAAGTGTGTGAAAGGTTCATGCCAAATGTGATGTAGAATTCTAACTACATGCCCATACAACCTATGTAATATAACGTTCAACAAATTGTACAGGATGTAAAACATAAGAACATAATAACGTATTCTCTAACATAAGGGTGCTACTGGATACCAACACATTAACATTCTTCACAATTTCACACGTCAACATAGAATTTCATACAAAACATATTAAAGCCACTAAAAGCATTCAATTTCATTCATTTATAATGTTAATGAGATGGGACGATTATTTACCCGAAGTCCTTTACGTAAATGGTTCTTACTTAAATTGCGAAGTGGACTCCTTCAATCGATCTCAGCGTAAGGCCTCGAAATGACCTTAAATTCACGATATTCGGATATTACGGGAGCAGTAATTCCCGAACATGCATTCAAGCGACACGCACAATGGCCCTGGGCGTCGGGCGCTGGGCACCTGGGCATCGCGCGCTAGTCGCCTGTGCTTGCTGGGCACTGGGAGCCCGGGCGCTGTGCGCTGGGCATATCTGGCACAGCTGTGTCGGGTCTTGCTCTTGGCCAAAAATGTCTCAGCCGTCTAACAATGTTTCTGTCGGCTTCCTGCGACTAGCTGATGGCAAGGAACAACCGGTGACGCGGCAGCAAGGATAGAGGGCCAAATCGACAGCCAACTGTAAAGGTTCAGCTTCAATTTTCAGGGGAAAATTCGTCGAGTAGAGGGAGAACACAGCGGCAACTTTGGTTGCGCCGAGCAGCAAGGAAATGGGCAGAGYGACGGTCAGCAGCAAGAGATCGGGCTTCGGATCTGGAGCGGTTGGTCGRCGCTCGCGAGTCCGAGAGTGAGTGAAGGAAATTGGAGAAGAGACTTGAGAAGAGCAGGCGATCTCCCTGTGCGCCTAGCAGTGGCGTTCGAGTAGCGACATACTGCGACGGCCGATCGAAAACTATGGCAAAGTGGCCATTACAAGCGCCGACAGTGGAGGAAAGGAAAAGAGAAGGAGAAGCTGGGAAAACCATGATGAGCAGCGTCGGGAAGAAGAAGATGAAGGGTTCTAGGGTTTTTTCTTTTTCTTTATTTTTATTTTCTTATATATTTTCTTTTCTTTCCTTTTCTTTTTTTAATTTATATTTTGGGCCGTAATCCGAATCCTTCGGACATAAAATTCATAAATTTAATATAACGGGCTTTTCTTCGATAAAAAGCCCAACTTCCAACTAACAAACAAGTAGGCTCACGAGTCGAGCTTTTAACTAACGATAATTCTTATTCGACACGGACAATATTTTTGCACTTGTTAAACATATGATTTAAAAAATATTGACCACATATAAAATGTCCAATCCTAGTTGGCACACAATTTCACGAGATCAAACAAATATTCATAAAAGTAAAATCCAGGGTGTTACACATCATGCACTACCTTTGTGGATGAAATTGTTGACTTTCTACGGTGATTAAGCATGCCTATTGGTTTTGGCAATATTGATTTGAACAGCATAATAGTAGTGAGAATAAGATGAGAATATTTTGGCATGTGCCTTATTATTGGGAATTTTAACAACAGTTTTAGTATGCTMTATTTTCRGTTGGTTTTTCCTTAGAATGACTCATGAAATCTRGGATCAATCATGCAATGTTGTAATTCTGCCTCTTAAAACAAGCCAAAGACCACGGTCATAGCATTAGTAAATCATGGGTTGCGGACTTTTCAAGAATAGTGGATAGTGTAAATAGATTGTGTTTTTTCCTACTATCATGGGATGATTTTGGTCTAACTGTATGTTTAATTTTTTCATGTGAGATATGGTTGGATATCTTACTATGTTATGAGCATTTTAAGACCAATTTCAGCTAATAGAACCTGAGATATGATAAAAACATTAAGACCCTCGAATTAGCCACTGCCAGTTTAGTTGGTTGACAGAACACTAGACTAGTTTTGTGCATTATGAATTGCTTACATTGTTGAAATTGTTCATATGAGATATAATTTGATGGCTATGGATATTAGGAACAATTTGGAACTTGTTTTACATAATTTTAATTACCATAACCTGAGATACGATCAAAACATGCTTACCCTATCAGATTAAACTTCCCCTATTTTGCTCTTCTATTTGAGCAAATTACGGGAATTAAGAAATTCTTAGATACTTATTTTACATGTACATGTTCCTTAGTGTCTTTGGAACAAAATCAGACTTGTTTTATTGAACTTGCCCTAGTGAAACTCTAGTAATTGATAAAATATCTAAACTGAACAGTTTAGTTGGGAAGACACCGAACCCTATTTGCATTACCAAATTGCGATCTATTCATTACTCGAATTTAGCAAGTATCTAAATTTATCCTACCATCTTAGGAACTAGAACCAAGACTCGATTTACAACTATTTTACTAAGCATTGTCCGTTCGGGGCGAACAACTTTGTATATGACCTCATGTGTAATATTTTAGTGCTATAACTTAACCTGCTTAATAAGTCAACTGAGGATATTTTTCCTACATGTTTTAGGACATCTTCATATGGAGTTTTGCTCAGTTGAATCCTTTTGATTTCTTTAAAACTCTCAACTGTGTGCGATTTTGATATTSTAGTTAAGCATTTGCAAATTTTCTCAAAAAGCGCATGCTTTATTTTGACCATACTCGAGATATGTTTTCAATAATCTCGCGTACGCTCGAATGTGAATTTTTCTATTTTATTTTGATCCTTGAAATACATGAAATCTAGTTCCTCAATTGAAATATTCTAAGTACTCAAGTTGCTTGTATTGGCTCTAATACCATTGCGGGGTTTAAGCAACAACAACAGTAAGGAAAAGTAGGACTTGGCATTCTCATAGCTTAGACAACATTTCCTTAATCCCCGAAAGTTCACTTTCCTATTGTTTTCAGGTTTTGCTGCTGCACCATCCTCTTTTTCAGTCTCTATCTCTTCTTTTTCATCTTCATTCTTCTCGATGTCCTCTTCTTTCATAGAATTATCTCCTTTCTCAGGCTCTTTTATCTTAGCATCATCTTCTTCCTCTGATTCGTCCTCTATCATCAACTCAGCAAGAGTGACTTTGCATTTTCTAGTAGCTGGTATTAAGGGTTCCCCTGCTTCATTGTAGATCCTTGCTATAGCATATTTGTGGTTTGGCACAGTGTTCTTTACTACCTCTTCCTTTGGTTTAATAATAACTCCAGCTTGCTGACATAAAAGGGTTATAAGAGATGGAAAGAAAAGCTTTCATTCTTTCTTTTCTCCATATGCACGAATCTCAGTAAAAATCAATCGTCGAAACTTCTATGAATTTTCCAGTCAAAATCAAGCATAAAAACACATTCTCTCACAGGATATAGTGTAATCATGAGTAGTAGGAAGGATTAGGGACTTAAAGAAATGATACAAGTTTTTGGCTAAGGGGATAAGTCATGACCTTGGAATGGTCTTTGTATCAGTTGATGAAATTGTCCACTCCGCCCCTTTTACAGCCGTCATTGCTATTATCATTTACCTCTAGCACGAGTTTGTCATGTTYGAACTTGCCGTCTGGATGCCCATAGACTTAGTTGATAGCTTTTGACCCGATCTTCAACACTACACCTCTGACAGTGCTGTGCCTTATTTGATATCATCGAAGTTAGTATAGAATTCTTGACTAGATCATCTGGGTGCTATTAAAACTCCTCCCACTTGTGATGGACAATTCCWTTCTTYACACTTTTGATAAGTTCTGTTGATTCCTTTTTGAAGTGAAACGTTTCTGTCAAAATCTTCTTCAAGGTGCAATATTTTTAGGTGATGTAGCAAGTTTGCTCACCATTTTTGCAAGACTACTAAAGGGTTTCTTCTTCTTTCTTGGACTGTTGGTTAACTATGAGAGGTCCTCTTGYAGATACAAATTTTTATTTGGACCTAAGAGGTTTTTCTGCTCAAGGGGTTCGACGTTTTAGAATCCGGGGTCATAGCTTTTGGGTTTCCGAGGTAAGCAATAGCACTTTTGATTGCTGAAGTGAACTTCTATTTGGCTAGTAAATAGGATGCTGCCACCTGTTTTAGTTGCTATTATAATATTATGTCAGTTGACGTGGCCTCTCCTTAGCCCTTGATTGCTATAACAAAATTTCTAGCCAACTCAGATTCCACTATGGTTTCCCTTGGCTTGTACCTTATGTTGATGTACTTGATCCCAATTTCTACAACTTTAGCAAATCCAGAGTGAATTAAACAAATCAAAGGAAATAAAAATGAAGKAAAATAAAATAAAAGAAATTGTTATTCAAGGGCTACCTCCCCGTAGCGCTTGTTTTATAGTCATCAGCCTAAGTACACTATAGCATTACTGTGCTTCATTGAGTGTTAAAAAGGAACTTCCTCCTTTTTGCTCCCCACTTTGATAGTGCTTCAACCTCTGCCTATTAAATTGAAATGTGCTTCCACTCTTTTCTTCATTCAACTCCACTGATTAGTAAGAATGTACTTTAATGACCTCAAAAAGTCCTGACCATCTAGACTTCAATTGTTTAGGGGAACAGTTTGAGCTTAGAGTTGAATAGTAATACTTTCTGACCTTTCTTGAATTCTCTTTTCAAAATTTTTTGATCATACCATCTCTTGGTCTTCTCCTTGTATATCTTGCATTCTCATAAGCAACATTTCTGAAATCATTCATATCGTTAAGTTATAGAATTCTGTGTTGACAAGCCATCTTTAAATTGAGATTCAATGATTGACTGCCCACTGTGCCTTATGCTCCAACTCAAATGGTAAATGACATGCCTTCCAGTAGATCAATCTAAAAGGAGACGTTTCCAATGGTTTAGCAATTTTATGCCACACTCTATATTTAGCAAGTGCCTTCTCCGTCAATTTATTCCTAAAATGTGTTCCTTTATCACTAATCAATGCCCTTAGTGTAAAAAATCTGGGAATGATGTTGCTTTCAAGAATCTTAACCATTACCCTAGCATCATTGGTTGCAATGTTATAACTTGAATCTATTTGGACACGTAATACAACCACAAAAAATATAAGCATTTTCAAAAGAGTTTTGAAATAGTCCCTTGAAGTCAATTTCCCATACATCAAAAAATGTTGTTCAAATGAGTCTCATGTCTTTGAGAAATGCTTCCTATTTCAGTTTCAATTTCCCATTACTAGTAATCCTGATCCAAGTCCAGATCCAGAAGCAACTCAAGAAAATCAATCACAGGGATTTGACTCAAATTACTCTTCTAAAACTGAAAATTCACTTAATAATAATGATATTTTGGTCATTCAGGTTTTTTAGAAGATGAACAGATTGACGTAATAGCTATCTTTATGGCTGATCCACAACCATCAGAACCATATGTGTCTAAAGACATTGATGAAGAAAATGAAGCTAAAAGTTCACAAGCTAGATCTCAACCTTCAAAAGTAAAGAAAGAACCTCCAAAAGGACCTCAGTTTACAATGGATGGTGTTCCAGTCAATAAAAGAAGAGAAAGACTACAAGAATTCTTTGCCTGGATAAATTCCAATCTACAAAAGGAAGAATTTCTTCCTAATATACTTGGTAAATTCTATTCTAGATTAACTGGTTCAATGAGTGATTTGTTTGCAAATCTGGGTTCTTACAATCAAACTAAATTGTTTGGTCTTTCTTATGAGGAAACATTAGGACTCTTGTATAAAGAATTTGTTGGGGATGTAACTTTGCATGCTAGGCAACTCAGAACATGTTTATTTTGAGATGAAATATTGTTCATTAAAACTCACTGATCTGAACAAACATGTTAAAAGAATGTCTGAAATATTTTATATTCTTGGTGGAACTCCAGATTTAAAGTAAGTTTATCTGACATCTCTTCTACAAGAATTACATCCTAATATTGAAAAGCTCATGCTTGAAGCCAATAGAAGCCTAGAACATCTTGGTACGGGAGAAATTCATCAAATTAATCTCATTGCTCATGAGAGATTAAGTCATAGTCAGCAAGTCATTGCTGATTATTTCAAGAATGAAAATGATATCAAGAAAGCATGCTCTAAGAAATATGAAATTAGGTATTCAAAGCATGAAAAATGTGTCTGCAAGAAGTCCTCCAAAAAGAAGAAATTCCAAAAGAAATCTTCATCCAAAAAAGGCAAGAAGTTCATGAAATATTTCAGGAAGAAGAAATTTTTGAAAGAGCTTTAAAACAGATCGATGTCACATACGCAAGCAAAAGGGCATTTTGCAAAAAATTGTCCTCAAAAGAAACCAAAGGTAATGAAGATGATTTCACAAATGATGGCAGATCATCTAGATTCAGATCTTGAGTCAGTTTACTCTGAACAGAATCGACCAGATAATGATATAGTATTTGCCATAGAAGTCACCAATACATGGAGTAATTCTGATACTGGTTCTGATATTAGTTCAGAAAATTCTTTTCTATTTATCCTATATAATGCTTGTTAATTCTATAACTTGTCAACCATATGTGCAGGTTTCTTTGTTAACATCAAAATATGCTAAGCCTATTAAGGCTGTAGCTATGATTGATACAGGAGCATACAAGACCATGATAAACCCTGATTTACTATCAGGAGATATATAGGAACCATCTAATACCAAATTTGTAGCATCCAATGGTGCAACATATGAGGCAGGATTGATATCTAAGAAACCTATTGGGATTAAATTCTTTTCTAATGTGTTGTTTGGTTAAAGGTCTATTGAAATGGACTTCATGGGAAGAATGTTTCGCTTGGATGGGATGCTATCAGTAAAGCATAGAGATTAATGAATTCATTTTAAGCATTCAATCCAAACTTATCTGTCATTTGCACTCATAGAAGTTCCTGATAGATTTAAGTTAATATCTCAAAACTTGCTTTCTCTGTTTACAGATTCACATGATAAATTCAAACATCCAAGGCCATTATGGAAGAATGAAGAATTCTTTGTTGAGCTTCCTTTTAAGCTTAACGAGGATGTTAATCCAACAAAAGTGATTCTGTAACACCCCCAGTTTAGGAACAGTCCTAACCCGAGAATATTACGTCGTTCCGTTCGAAAATAAAAATTTATCTATTTATAAGCCACCATTCGTTTAAAAGTAAATACAGCAGAAGGCTTTTATACTATTCAAAAACAACATCATCAAAAAACCTCATAATTTAAAAACAACTTCAAAAAGTAAATTTCATTATATACATAAGTAGAAACCCGTTTCTGGGTATTAAAGTTCGCCCACAAGCGACCTCCTCTCCCCATCTAGTCACATATCATCTGCAATAACATATAAGGGATAGGAATGAACTAAAAAGCTCAGTAAGTAATCTCATGCATGGATGCATGAATATGTCCTACATGTGAAATTTCAAAGTTTCTCCTTTAAATGCAAAAACTTTCCATAACATTCCCTTTTTAAAATTTCTTTACAAACATTCCTTTCAACATTCACTTATAATAAAAACATTCCATTCTTTCATTCGTTCGCGAGCTCACTAGAGTGTAAGCCTAGCCACTAAGCTTGTAGCGGGCAATTCTTATTTGGAACSAGATTCCATTCCTACCGGTAGAACCACAAAGCGGTCAACATTCCAAAAAAAGTTTTCATTCCAATAAACATTCCATTCATACCTACCCTCCAAGAGGGTAGGGTCAGGTGCGCCGGTCCCCCACACCCCATTTGCCACTCACATCTTTCGTAGATAGTATTACACTCCTTTCTTAAAACATTAACATTTCCAAAACTTCAACGTTTCCTTTCAAAATTCCATTTTCTAATCGTTCACTTCCTAAATGCGCGAACGGCTCATGCCAAATGTGATGTAAACTTCTAACTACATGCTCATGACATGAAACGCATACGATCTTACATAAGATAACGTTCAATAAATAATACATGATATGAATTCACAATAGCAGAGTACCACTAAATACGAACAATTCAACTTTCGTCACAATTCCACACAACATATATTCCAACAATTAAGAGTATTCATTCCACATATCAATATAAAAATTTCCACGCAACACATATTCCAACAGTTAAAAACATTCAATTTCATTTATTTATAATGATATGAATGAGAGGATCACTTACTCGAAATCTTTTACGTGGGCGATTCCTATTCAAATTGGAAGTGAAATCCTCCAACGATCTCTACGTAGATCCTCGAGATAACCTAGTAGATCACCTAAAAGGAAGATCTACTCAGTTTCGATTATTTCAACTTTAAGTGTTATACGATTAATTCCACAATGTTCTTTGTCATAATGTTGCGCATTTCRTTTTCACAGTACAGTTCGACTTCTTAATTCAGTGTAAACCTACCTAATTACGTTTTTCCTCGGTATTCACTTTTATTTGCAAGTTGTACAATTTACTATTACATGCTAACACTTCGCTTTAACCTTACAACATTCAGATGTCGCGGAATCTTACCCGAACTTGCGTTCAAGCGACGCGCACAATGGCTCTGGGCGTTTGGGCATCGGTGCGCCTGAGCGTCGGGCGTCGCGCWGGGCGCCTGGATTTGCTCACTGGATGCCTGGTCGATTGTTGGGTTTGGCACTGCTGTGCCCGCCTCACTCTTGGCCAGAATTGTCTCAGCCGGTCACCATGATTCTGTCGGTATCCGGCGACTGGCTGACGGTAGAGACAATCGACGATGCAACAACAAGAGTAGCGGTCAAGTCGACGACGAACAGAACTGGGCGGAGCTGGCAGACTAACAGCGCGGGTGGGTGATGTCCCATGAGTCGACGAACAGAGGAGAAGAAGACGACGATAAAGGCAGCTCGGCATGGCAGGCAGAACGTCCGAGTGCCGCGAGCAGCAAGGAAGACGGCGAAGTAACGGCTCTGTCAAGAGAGAAACGTTGAGCAGAGGAAGGAAAAGCCATAACAGCAGCGGATCTGGCGACGTGGCGCGCAGATCGGGTCGCCCAAACCGGCGATAACGATGACAGATCTGGTGCTATTCGCACAGATTCGGTCGCGCCGAAAAGGAGAAGAAGAAAGAGAAAGAGAGCTGGCTTACTAGTAGTCGGCGAGCGAGGTTGTTTCGGCTGAGCAGATCACGCATCTCCAGCGTGGCAGGATTGCCCAGAAGCGACGGTGAGCAGATCTGATCGTTGCTCTGGAATTCGAGCGCTGACGAAGAATGCATACGGCGGTGAAAGGGAAGACCGCGACGAGCCGTGCCGAGTCGGGTAGTGGAAGAATGGCAGTGGCGGCAGTGGCAGAGAAGGAGATGAACGGTTCTCAACAGCGAAGGCGGAGTGGCGGCACTGGTGGCTGGAAGGGAAGAAGGTGATGAACGGTTGAGAGGCAGAGCGGCGACGGCTGGAAGGGAAGGGGAAGGAGAAGACGAAGAAGAAGATTAGGGTTTTCTGCTTTTCTTTTATTATTATTAGCATTTATTTATTTTATTTTGTTTTATTTTATTTTTAAACCACAACTTGACCCGTTGGAATCTAAAACCCGTAATTTACATATAATGGCTTCTTTTCCGCTAAAGGTTCAACTTCCGGCTAATCGATTAAAACTTATAAGCCAAACCATTAGCCAATGATTACATGTCCAATTTAGTTGGCACACAATTTTACATAAAATCAACAAATTTAATAAAGAAAAATTCGGGATGTTACAGATTCAACTAGGTATGTCACCTGATGATCTTAAACTAGTGGGAGCTGAGTCTGAAGAGCTTTTAAAATAAAACTTGATAGAATCAACTAAGTCTAGTTGGGCATGTCAATCGTTTTATGTGAACAAAAGAAGTGAGAAAATTAGAAGAAAGCAAAGGCTTGTCGTAGATTATAAGCCTTTAAATCAATTTTTGTAAGATGATAAATTTCCTTTCCCCAACATACGAAATCCTTTTATACACCTACAAGGCAAAAGTTTTTTCAAATTTTGATTTAAAAGCAGGTTTTTGCCAATTAGGAATTGTTCCTGAAGAATGTTACAAAACAGCTTTCTGTATTCCTAATGCTCAATACCAATGGACTATCATGCCATTTGGTTTAAAGATTACTCYATCCATTTTTCAAAAAATGATGGCAAGCATTTTTGAGCGAATATTGTCTARTCCTTTGGTATACATTGATGATATCCTTCTCTTTAGTAAGGATGAGCTAGATCATGAGAAACTTTTAACCCAATTCTTTGATATTTGTGATTCTCATGGTATCATGCTCTTAGAGAAAAAGAGTCACATAGGTCTTTCTGAAATTGAATACCTTGMCATGAAAATTGCCAATAGAGCTATTCAATCAGGACCTCATCTTATTGWAAACCTTCCTCARTTTCCTGATGAAAATCTTTSAAAAAAGGAAATTCAACAATTCCTTGGTATCATTAATTACATAAAAACTTTCCTCCCTAAAGTTTCTCACCATACAGGCCACTTATCCAAACTCCTAAAGGAAAATTCACCCATTTGGGGCACAGCCCAAACCAAAGCCATCAAAGCCTTGAAGGGAATATGCAAACAACCAATGCCTCTCAAGATTCCAACCACAGGTCTCAGGATCTTACAGATCGATGCAAGTGATGAACATTGGGGTGCCATTTTACTTGAGAAAATTAGTGGAGAAAGACAGTACTGTGGACATGCTAGTGGTCAGTTCAAAGATGCAGAGAAGCATTACCACACCACAATTAAGGAGATCTTGGCTGTCAAAAATGATATTAAATGCTTTAAGTTTCATTTGATAGGTCATGAATTCATTATTCACATGGATAATTCATCATTTCCCGAAATCCTTGATTTCAAAAACAAAATGGTACCTCAAGCCCAATTATTGAAATTAAAAGTTTGGTTTTCCCGATATCAATTTAAAGTCCAAAACATAAAAATATCCTTGCAGATCTATTATCCAGGCCTAAAGCATCTATATTGTGCAAAAAAGAATACTTTTCATATAAGCTAGCCAGAGAAAAGGATATGCAATTTCCTAATATGATATTAAGCCAGTGTTCTTATCTGATACTTGTTATATTCATGGTAAATCCTCCAGATCATCAAAATTTTTTGTTTCCTCCAGGATTACCTGAATATGCCTCTATCCCTCAAATAATTAAGCATTCAAAGACATTTAAATTATTATCTACATGCTTATTATCTTGAACAAGAAGAAGCGTTCCTAAATCCTAGTTTTGACTTTGAATATCCATGGAAAAATATAATTAATGTCTTATCAGGATTAACTAAAATGGTTATTATTATTTATGATGTGTATCAGTCTTATTCTATCACGCTATAAAAGCTAATACCCATGATTTAAGATCATATTTGACAGAACCAAAGGACTCTGGAGATTATCTGTGGAATTATTTGATATGATATGCTACTCTTACAGAATGGTTGGATAAAATTGCAGATTYTACATAGCCTCTATTCCTGTATCTCATTTTGAAGAGACCTTATCAATTGGTGCGTGAAAAACTATCTCCTACCTCTTATGGTTTCAGAGCTCGGCCTTATCCAGTAATTAAGTATCTTTACAGATAGTATGAAACTTTTGAAAAAGACAAACAGACCTTCAAGCATTTGTGTTCCTATATATCTATGCTTAATGGGAAATATGAACCATCTGTTCCCCTAGGATATGAAATGGAATCAGATACAAGCTTGCTAGCTCCATAGTCTCCTTTAGAAGTTATAGCACCTCAAGAAGATGATATACCTGATAAAGAATTTAAAATAAATTGGGAAGGACATCGCATCCATTGGAAGGATCCATTCTCTGAAGAATATCATGAGTATCATAGTCGTGACTGATTAAAGTCACTATTACCATTCTATATTGAGTCAGTCAGCTTTATTAAAGTATCTTTTAACTTTAGTCAGCATCACCTTTTGTAAAAGAAAATTTAGTCAATGTTAGCTTTTGTAAAAGTAACTTTAATAAAGTTACTTTAGTGTGATCTTATCTTTTACTTCATTTAACTTTGTAATCTTTGAAGTCCCCCTTTATATAAGGATTCATTTGTATCAATTGAAGGACAAACTGAAATTAGACCTCAATTTTAGATAGTCTTGAATTTGAAGTTGTATCTTTCATTGTGAAATAAAATATGTTTTGCTAAACACTTGGTCTCTTGAAACACTCTAGTCTCCATTATATTGTTCTTTCTTCTTCTTGAGTATTGTGTTTTGTGAGCAGCTATTTCTTGCATTAGATAAGTGAGAGTAAAAATCTAAAGGCAACATAGAGGCGAAATAGGTCAGGGAGTGGCGCTGAAAGTAGCCTGACCATTGTTAGTAGGAATCATACTTCCTTCTTATCTAAAAACTTCAACACTATACAACAGTATTACATAGTAGAAAGCAAAGCTTTCATTGCTATTGCTGCTTAGCCCCTTCTCGTTTGCTAATATACCTAATGTTGTGGTAGGAATGCTATAACATTACTAGGATAAATTGGAACCATCAGTACTTGGGGATTCTGTGATCTCAACTACCTTTAACTTTTGAAAACTTCTTTGAGTAACACTGCTATTGAATTTTGTGTACTAGAATAGGAACTACTACTTTTGTGTACTTGATGTTGTAGACTGATTTTGAGGGATGTTCCTAGTACTACTTAGTGGTTGTAGCCGTTTGATTTGTTTTGAGATTCTGATGCATCTGATTATTTAGGCTAGTGGTGTTTATATTCTAGTGCTATGATTCCCTTAGCCCCTTTTTATTTAGTGGCATTGTACTCTAGTGCGTGATCTTGACCGTTGAGAGACACGCGATAGCATGCATTGCACCAGTCATATCTAGTAGGGTTTAGTGGGTTGTCAAAGCATAGGGATATTGTAACACCCCTAGATTAGGAACTRTCCTCAGCCGAAAGTATTACATTACCTTACTCATAAAATAATAATCTACTGTAGGAAATAAAAGAAATCTTAACCCTTGTTAAAGAGTTTTATAAAAATTCGATAGAGTTTCCTCCGTAATTTCAATAACTACCTCCTGCATACATTCAAAAAAGTTCTCAACATTTTCAACACCTATTAACAACATGCATTATAATGAGTGATGTGCTCCAATAAATCTTTTACCAACCTAACATTTATTCAAACTAAAATTTGAAGAAATCAAGAGAATTTAAAGCACAATTAGCTAAACCAAATAAGAAATATCCTAATGATACGCAGAAACTATTCTAGACAAATAACTATCTTATTCCATAAAATTTAACTAAAATATGCTTCAGGGTATCATGGCTTGCCCACAAGAGACCTCCATGCACCATCTAGCTACACATCACCTGAAATGCAGAGTGAAGGAAATGGAATCAGCTATAAAGCTAAGTAAGCRAATCTCATGCATGAATGCATGAATATGCCCTACATGTCATTAATTATAAAATCTCACTTTCTCAATGAAAACTTTCTAAAAATTTCCATTCCATAACCTTTTCATAAAAATATTTCCTTTTGAAAATGTAAGACTTGTAAAACCTTTCATTTCATTATAGTTGTGAGCTCACTGAGTGTAACACCTAGCCATTAAATTTGCAGTGGGCCATTATTCTTTGGAACCCGATTACATTCCTACGGATAGAACCACAAAGCGGTTAGCATTGCATTACTTTTCCTTTCATCTTTTCACCTCCAAAGAGGTGAACATTACATTTCTCCCTACCCTCCAAGAGGGTCAGGCCCCATTTCCTACTCACATCTTTTATGGCTAGGTTTACACTCCTTTCCAAAAATCTTAACATTTTCTTGAACAGGTTACATTTATAAAATTCATTTCCTAAACCATTCGCTTTCTAAACGTATGAATGGCTTATGCCAAGAATGATGTAGAGTATTATACTACATGCCCATAACATGAACTTCATAAAGCTGTATTAAAAGACCATTCTATATAATAACCATACAAAATATAAAAAACGTGAAAACATTCCACACAATCAACACATTTCATAACATAATCCCATACAGACACCACATAACAGACAATGAAAGAGGTAAGCGGGTATGAAGATTTATTTGCATAGAATCTCATATACAACACATTCAATTTACCTAAAGGAATTTAGATACATCAATACATATGCGTTAATGAAATGTGAGAATTTACTTACTTGGAGTCCATTAGTTAAAGGCTCTTATTTAAATTGTGAAAGTGAAATCCCTTAACCGTTCTCAAAGTCAATGCGCTTGAAAATAACCTAATTGTGATTACAGAAGGAAAGTCCATTTAGTACGATTGTCCCAGCTTAGATATTCAATGTTTATTCCATGAACTTCATTTGTAAATTTTTAATTCATACTTAATTCCCACATCACCAATTATCACGTTCTTAAAAGTACAAAACCTAATCTATGTTCTCCCATAATTTCACTTTAGGATATAATTACATAGGTCATAAATTCTCAACACCGAATAGTAATGTTTCACCTTGAAATCAATAAACTCCAAGTGTTATGGAAGTGGCATTGCGCCCCGGGCATGCGCTCAAGCAGTGCGCGCGCAACAACCTCGGTCGTGCATGGGGCCTGGGCTTTTGGCGCCTAGGCTCTTGCTGGGCACTTGTTAGCCCAGCAACAGCGTCCAACAAACCTGTTTCCAGTAAGGCTTCTGGTGAGTGGTTGACTGTAATTGCAAATCTGGGGAGATCCAGTCAGTGAGTAGCTTCTCAAGGAGTGCAGCTACCAACCGTAGCAAACTCCACTCTAGAAGAAATCTTGAAGCACTCGATCAAGTCACTGAGCAACGCTGGCGGCGATCGACGAGCAGGACAACGACAAGCAGACGCAAGGGGAGAAGATCAGTTCTGTAGGTCTAGGCTTAAACAGACGAGTGCTCCCTGTTCTGGTCGAAGCTGACGAGTTGGAAGCACCCTATCGAGCAGCGATCTCCAACACCAGTGCTCCACCGGTTGCGCAATGATTGCACAACAATGAGCAGCAAGGATCAGTAGCAAACCAATGACTGAGGAGTTCTTGACGGCAGCAACAAGAATAGCAAGATTTTGGATTTGGATTGCACACCCTTGCGCGGGTTGCAGAAATTGACAACTAGCAGGACGAGATCTGTCGGCTACGTGTGCAGGGGGGATGTGCGAGTTCGATGTCTGAACTAAATCACGAGGAAAGATCCAGATCTATGCGGCAGCTCTAGATTTTCGACGGTGAAGCTACTTCAGGTAAGAGGAAAAAGAGAGAAGAAGAAATGCAGCGGTTGCCAGAGAGAAGAAAGGGGAGGACGGCGATGATCGGTGCGGCTTCAATCGAGGGAGGAAGAGGAGGCGTGAGCGGCAGAAGGAATTTTACGGAATAGGGGCGGCGGCGGGTAGGGGTTTGGGAGAAAGAAGAAGGCTTAGGGTTTCTTTTCCTTTTCTCTTTTCTTTTTTTCGTTTTTTTTAAAACTTGGGCCCTAACCCAAATCCTTCGGGCATTCCCATTCCATAACCAATTCAGTCCATTAAATTAAATTCTACTACTTTTCTTTCGATAAAAATCTAGTTCGCAACTGAGAAATGAATTAGCCCAACAAGTCGAGCCTCTAACCAACCAAGGACCCTCATTCAATTAACATGATAATCTCATACTTATTAAACGTACAATTAAACAAGCACAGAAATTCACATGATCAAACAAAATTTCATAAAAGAAAAATTCGGGGTACTACAGATATGATTCTAAAGACATGGTTCTTGGAATACTTAAGGTTGAACAATTCGCTAAAACTAGTWTTTTGTAGTTTGTATAATGACTTGAAGACATTATGCAGCTGGTTTTATATGGTAATTTAGTTTTGAATAGAAATAAAATTTATGTCTACGACTTGGTCTCATGATGGTATTAACATAGACGTATAATTGGTCAGCCTGAGTTTATAGCTATGATAACTCAATTTTGAGTGTGGGTTGTAGATGCATAATATTTGTGATATGGGACATCAATGGCATTTGTACAAAGTTATAAGGAATCGATTGACGTGAATTAAAAATTTTGGGATATTATTGGTGTTATATAGGGTTGAAGGACGGGAATTTTTATTTCCTATTGAATGCACTATAACACCCCCAGATTAGGAACCATCCTAAGCCAAGAATGTTACATCATTCCACTCGCAATTAATCAACTATCATTTAAAACTCAGTATTTATTCAAAATGAAAATAGCAGAAGCCTCAAGAATTTAAACCGTTTAAAAATAATATATATTATTACATAAATCGATTCGAAACCAGTTTTTGGGTATCATAGCTTGCCCAAAGCGATCTCCTCGCCCCATCTGGTTACATATCATCTGAAATAACACATAAGAAAAGAAATGAGCTAAAAATCCCACTAAGTAACCTTATGCATGAATGCATGAACATGTCCTACATGTCATGAAATTATAAAATTTCGCCTTTAAACAAAAACTACTTTCCAAACATTCCCTTTTCAAAATTCCTTTACAAAACATTCCCTTTAAAATTCACTTATAGTAAAAACTTTCCATTTCCTTTTGTTCGTGAGCTCAATAGAGCGTAATGCCGGCCACTAAGCTTGCAGTGGGCCATTCTTATTTAGAACCTGATTCCATTCCTACTGGTAAAACCGCAAGCGGTTAACATTCAAAAAAAGTTTTTCTTTCACACTTTCAGCTCCAAGAAGGTGAACATTCCATTCTTAGCTACCCTCCAAGAGRGTAGGGTTGGGGCGCCAGTCCCCCATGCCCCATTTTCCACTCACATCTTTCGTGGCCAGGTTTACACTCCTCTTCGAAAACTTTAGCATTTTCAAAACTTTACATTTTCCTCTAAAATTCCATTTCCTAAACCATTCACCTTCTAAGTGTGTGAATGGCTCATGCCAAATGTGATGTAGAATTCTAACTACATGCTCATGACATGAAATGCATACAACCTTATATAATATAACATTCAACAAATAGAACAAGATATGAAATATAATAGCATATCTTTTGACATAAAAGTGCTCCAAGATATAAACACATTAACATTCCACACAATTATACACACATCACCACATAATCCCATACATAACATATTCGAGCAACCACAACAGTTCAATTACATTCATTCATAACATTAATGAGATGTGAGGATTACTTACCCGGAGTCCTTTACGTAAATAGATTCTTACTTAAGTTGCGAAGTGGACTCCTTCAATCGATCTCCACGTAAGGCCTCAAAATAACCTAGTTGATTACAAAAAGAGGGTCTACTTAGTTCAATCGTTCTAACTTAGGTATTATGTGTTTAATCCAAAAACGTCCTTTATAAATTTATAAATCCATATTTAGTTCTCATATTATCGAACATTACGTTTTAAGGGTACAATTCGACTTCTTAGCTCGGGTATAAACCTAACTATGTTCTCCCGTAAATTCGCTTCAGGGCATAATTATTTACAAGTCATATAATTTTAATATTAAGTGTTAGTGTTTTCACCTTAAAATTAACGATTTCCAAATGTTGCGGGAATGGCAATAGGTCCTCGGGCATGCGCTCAAGCGGCACGCGCAACAGCGTCTGGGCACTTGGGCGTCAGTGCGCCTGGGCATCAATTTGCCTGGGCGTCGGGCGCTGGGCACCTACTGTTTGCTGGGCGCCGGCGAACAGCCAACTAGAGTCCAGCCCCCTAGCTGGCACCAGTCCAAGCACCCTTTTAGGGCGGAACGAAGGCGGTAAGCTGCTGAGGATGGCGACGCACAGTAACGTTAGAGAGCCAAAATGACAGCCAATGGATCTGGGCAGAAATGATAGACCAACAGCTTGGGTGGCCGGTGGTGTCGTGGAGGTCGTCGAGCAGAGGAGAAGAAGAAGACGATGAAGGCAGGTTTGGCTACAATACAGAACGTCCGAGCGGCGGGCAAGACCCACGGATCTGGCGAGCAGTAGCTGCACGCATGGACCTATTGCCATCAGATTTGCGGAGCACTTCATCTCGAACGGCTATTGGTTTTAACGGACTAGGATCGCGCGGTACGCTTGCTGCGGTGTGCCCGGCAATGGTGACGAGCAGTGGACTTAGCGATCTCAGCGAGCGAAGGACAGGCGACCTCAGGCACGRCGAGGAACAGAGCAGTAGGTCACGCGGCCTGGCAACCGAGCGATGGTGGATCTGCAAGGAACGGCAGCGTGAAGAGAAAGAACCAYGATCAACGGGCAACGATAGTCCTAGACAGCGGTTGCGAGAAGAGAAAAAGAAGAGGCGGCAGGTAGGGTTTAGGTGGCAACGGCAGGAGGAAGAAGATGAAGGGTTCTTTTATGGTTTTTCTTTTTCTTTCTTTTTATCTTCTTATATATATTCTTTTCTCTTTTTTTAATTTATATTTCGGGCCGTAATCCAAACCCGTCGGGCCTTCCTATCCAAATCTAACCTAAAATTCATAAATTTAATATAACAGGCTTCCTTTCAATAAAAAGTCCAACTTTGGACTAACAAACAAATAGGCCCACGAGTCGAGCCTTTAACCAATGATAATTCTTATTCGACACGGATAATATTTCTGCACCTATTAAACGTAACCACATATAAAATGTCTAACCCTAGGTGGCACACAATTTCATGAGATCAARCAAAAATTCATCAAAATAAAATTCGGGGTGTTACATGAAAGATGCAACTAGTGTCAATGGTATGMTCACGGATTGACTTGGGAACATGTAATGAGATGATGACTAGGTCACTTAGGGTTTGAGCATCAACTAGCAAGCTCATGTAGATTTTGTCAATCTTCTGTCGTTTGGACCTTTGTGCTTTCTTCTCCCATGAAAGTTTTCCCATAATATGGATAATTCATTGACTGCCCACTTAGATTTGTGTACTCGTCATAGATGTACCATGTAAGATAAATTACTGAAAATACGTACTAGATCTGAGATAGATGTACCATTATCAGATGTTGAACCAGAAGTTGAAGGTGTGAAATTGATAATGATTGCTTTGGTTCTCTACACCTCAATAATCTACCAAAATACTATTCATTCTTATCATTTAATGAATTTTTTCAGTCTCAGAAGAATAATTTGAGTCATATCCCTATGATTCACTTTCTTGAATTGTCGCTGGATCTAGACTAGGTTCAGGATTAATTGTAATCTACTTGTATTTGCTACCATGAAGTATTGATGATCAGACTCCTTTTTTAAAGTTTCTTCAGTTTCCATTTTCCTCTTTCCTTTATCTCTGGCTGCTCTTGCAGCTTTGGCACGTTCCTCTTTCTCTCTGCATTTCTTCATATCTTTTGATAAAGGAATTTGTAGAAATGGGAGGTTTTGATGCTAAAGATTGTGAGTAACATCCTATTGTTGGCTGAGCTGTTACAAGAATACTTGGAAATATTGGAGAGAGTAGGTTAGGGGTTCTCATGGAAGGAAATAAATGACAAATATCTGACCTATGCTCAATGAATGTTGGTAAGGTAGGAGGCAACGAAGATGGAAGATCCTGTGTTTGTTTGTGACAGGCATCTTCAATTTATGCTCTGATCTTCCTTATCTCTTATTCTTTTTGATGAAAAACTGGACCAAAAAGCATCATTTTGATCATGTCACTTAGATCCCTGTCAAGTTGATTGAATCTATCAATCATTGATTGATAAAGCTTCCCAAGAGGATCTACTTTCTTCTTGATGACCTTTACATCAGAGATAACCCTATCTATTTTGTTATCGGTCCTCTTAAGGACTTGATTTTGGGCCAAAGCATTTTGGATTTGCCAATTTAGAACTTTAGTTGATTCTTGGACAGGAACAGATCCACCTATGTTGTCAATTCTTCTTGTCATAACAAAAAGTGCGGGGTTAAGTGGGAGACAGTTAAGATGTCAAGAGACACTTAAGGATCTCGAAGAGATACATAATCTACTTCAGATAAGCAGGATGTTTTTTCCTACTAACAATGGTCAGGCTGCTTTCAACGGTACTCCTCGGCCTATTTTCACCTCGATGCTGCCTTTGGAGATTTACACTCACTTATATATTGTAATACGTGGGATATTACTTTTCATTTTTATGAATTTTGTATGATGTTGTGTGCCAACTAGTGTTTGATAATTTTCTATGTGATCATTATTTAACTGTACGTTTAATTAAGTATGGAATTRTCATGTTAATCGAATTAGGATGTTTGGTTAGTTAGTGGCTGGACTTGTTAGGCCTACTTATTCCTCATTCAGAAACTAGATTATGATTGAAAGGAAAGACCAAAAAATTTAATTCATTAGGCTGGATTGATTATGGGATGAGGAGGCCTAAAGGATTTGGGTTAGGGCCCAAGTTAAAAAAAAAAAAATAAAAAACTAACCCTAGCATTTATCTTCTTCCTATCTTGTTGCCACCGTAGCTACCAACCCTCACTTTGCCGCTGCCACCTCCACCTTCTCCCTCTCTTCTCACCATCTTCTTCTCCCTCTATCCTCACCATCTTTCTCTCTTTCGTTTCTCTTGCAGCCGTTGCCTTTCTTCTTTTCTTTTTCCGTGCCTTCGCCGCACTAGTACAGAGCTACCCGATGCCGCTCATCCCTGCCTTCGTCACACCAATCCAGAGCCATGTGCCCGGACCTCGATTGGAGCTGCATGTTTTGGCCACCCGTCGTCCGCTCGCATCTTCTCCTTCTGCCTATATTCCAGCTCATCCAGATTCATTCCGCGCCAGTGCTCGACAGACACCCAGGCGACCAGGTACCCAGATGCCTAGGCGACCAGCCAACCTAGCTCCCAGAAAGGCCATCAAATGCCCAGGCGACCAGGCACCGTGCGCAACAGGGCAGTTGCATGCACACTGCCTGAGCGCACCCCCGGGATGCAATGCTGCTTCCGCGCTACTTAGAGTTTGTCGATTTAAAGGTGAACTATTTTCATTTGATTTTAGAAATTTAATGACTTGTAATTATGTTCTATGGTGAAATTGCGAGAGAACATAGATTGGGTTTAATACTCGATCTAAGAATGAGTTTAATTTGTAGGAAGAATGTGTTTGACTTAGAAATGTATTGTTTTTGATATAACCATTATCAATTGTTGAGAGGGGTAAAAAGCTATGAAATAAGTTGTACCTTCAAGAATGTGAAAGTTTTTTCGATGTGGCAATTAAGTACGGGTTAAAATTGGCAAATGATGTTCATCGGATAAGCATTAAATGTTTTAAGCTTGGACAATCGTGTTCAATGAATTTTCTTTTTGTAATCATAGTTAGGTTATTTTCGAGCACATTGACGTTAAAAGCGGTCGAGGGACTCCACTTTGCAATTTAAATAGAATTTTAACGTTAAGGACTCCAAGTAAGTAAATCCCCATACCCACCTACTTATTCCGTTGTGTGTTATGTGGTGATTATATTGGACTGTGTTATGGAATGTGTTATGATTGTGTTAAATTATTTGATGTAATATATTTTGCACTATTATTATGTTGAATGATGTTTAAATACAGATTTATGTAGTTCGTGTCATGGGCATGTAGTTATAGTATTCTGCATCATTCCTAGCATGAGCCATTCGTACATTTAGAAAGCGAATAATTTAGAAAATAAAATTTGAAAAGAAATGAAATTTTATAAATGAACTATTGTTAGGAAAATGTTAAGATTTTCGAAAGGAATGTAAACCTAGCCATGAAAGATGTGAGTGGAAAATGGGGCGTGGGGGACCAATGCACCCGACCTAACCCTCTTGTAGGGTAGGGAGATAAGTAACGTTCACCTCTTAGGAGGTGAAAAGATGAAAGAAAAAGTTAAAGCGATGTTAACCGTTATGCGATTCTACCTGTAGAAATGTGATCGGCTTTCAAAGAATAACGGCTCCCTGCAAGCTTGATGGCTAGGCATTACACTAAGTGAGCTCGCGACTTTAATGAAATGGAAAGGTTTTAAGAAGTTCTTACATTTTGAAATAGAAGTTTTATTGAGGAAGTGAAATATAAATTCATAGTATATAGTGCATTTCACATATATTCATGCATGGGATTTGCTTATTAAGCTTTATARCTCATTCTATTTTTCTTCATTCGGCATTTTAGGTGATGTGTAGCCAGATGGTGCACGGAGGTCGTTTGTGGTCAAGCCTTGATATCCCGAAGTGTTGTTTTAAATAAATTATAGTGAATAAGATAAATGGTTGATTAGAGAGGTTTTATGTATTGTTTAAGTTATTTCTTTATTGATTTAATTATTCRTACTTTAAATTCTTTCAAATTTCGCAAATTTCAATTATGTTAAATGTTAAGTTAGTAAAAGATTGTTGGAATGCTCTATTTATTTATATTGGATGTTTGTTGGGCTGGAATGCATGCTATTTACGAGTATTGAAAATGTTTGGGAACTTTTTGATTGTATACGGGGGGTAGTTGTTAAAATTACATAGAAAACTCTACCGAAATTTTTATAAACATTTTTAGACAAGTATTCAGATCTCTATTGTTTCCTATAATAGTTGATATGATTATTAGTAAGGTGAGTAATGCTCTTAGCTTAAGACAATTCCTAATCTGGGGTTGTTACATCTATAGTAATAAATACCTGCTTACAAACCACAACAAGAATCTCAAGAACTGAATGTTCATATGAATACTCAAGAAGAAGAAAGAACAATAGAATGGAGACTAGAGAGTTTCAAGAGACTAGGTGTTCAGCAAAACATCTTTTATTTCACAAGGAAAGATACAACTTCAATCTGAAAACAAGTCTGACTACAAGTCTCCAAGTCTAGTCTCAAATTCAATCTTCTCCCAATTCAGTCTTCCATTGGGCAATCATCTCAGGTATAATATTCAAAGTATTATAATTTTCATGCGTAAAATAAGGTATCAACTGACTTATATGAGAGGGCTGACAGTATTCCTTCATAGTAGGAGTACTAGACTTAAGTAATTGACGAATAGATCTAATACCAGGACGAAAACTACCACGAGATCTATAAGTATTATAAGGACTAATAGTAGGAGGAACAGACTCAGGAATTATAGAAAATTCTATTAAAGAACCTATGCTTTTGTTATTTAAAGATTTTATGGGTAAAGATAAATTACTGGAAATACGTACTAGATCTGAGATAGATGTACCATTATTAGATGTTGAACCAGAAGTTGAAGGTCTGAAATTGGTGATGATTTCTTTGATATTCTTTACTCTTCAATAATCTACCAAATTAGTATTCATTCTTCCCCTTCTCCAGAAAAATTTTCTGGAAACCAGATGGTTCTTCGATGAAAGTTGCCTGACCACTATTAGCAGGAAAAAACATCATGCTTATCTAAAGTAGATTATGTATCTCTTTGATCCTTCCAAGTGTCTGCTGCTTAACCTCGCGAGTGGTATCAAGAATGTTCTCATTAATTATGATACGAGTGTATATTGTTGTTATGATTGGATCTCTCTATGTGAATTGAATGTAAGTTCATGGTTATAATTCGATTGCTTTTATGTSATATGGTTTATGGTTTTATTTCAAGTATGTGAATTTTTCTATTTGATGACATGTTGGGAAGTTTAAGTTCAGAGTTTATGCGATCCGTGTTCACGTGCATATAGTTTATAGTATTGTGCATAATTTTTGGCATGGGCACAATCATGCATTTAAGAAAGCAAATGTTTTTAAAGAATGAAGTTTGGAAAAGAAAATGCTTTGAGGAATGAAGTTTTGGAAGGATGCAATTTTTATGATAAATGGTTTGCAAATGTAAAGAATTTTAAAAAAGGGTGTAACGCCTAGACCATGAAAGGTGCGAGTGGAAAATGGGGCATGAGGGACCGGTGCACCCGACCTAACCCTCTTATAGGGTGGGAATTTATGTGTCACTCTTATGAGGTTATATTGAGGAAAAGATTAAGTCATCTCAATCGCTTTGCGGTTCTACCGGTAGAATGTGATCGGGTTCCAAATAATAATTGTCCACTATAGAGCTTATTAGCTAAACGTTACACCAAGTGAGCTCACGATTTAAAAAGGAGATAATAATAAAGTTTGGCAAAGTGAATTTTTGAACTTCATGACATATAGTGCAYGACAYATGCATTCATTCATGAATGGGATTTACTTAYTGAGCTTAGAAGCTCATTCCATATTCCCTTATTTTATATTTTAGGTGAGGACTAGCCAGATGGTGTGTGGAGATCGTTTGGGAGTGGACTTTGATATCCAAGAGTTATTTATGTTAATTAAATTTTCTATTGATTTATGAACTTGTTGAATGTTTAAATTTTATTCTTTTATTTTCAAAAGCTTCCGTTGGATTTTAAATATATGAGTATTTAGCTGGTAATTTATAAACCATTTTGTGCTAAAATATCCAAATTTTTATTTTTCCCTATTTTTGCAATCTATTTGAGGGTAAAATTGGTAACGTTCTTGGGTTAGGATAGTTTCTAATCTGGAGTTGTTACAGTTTATTCTGTGCAGTTCTTGATTCTAAGCAAGAGCATTCTGTGTTTGCCAATTTAGAATTTCATCCGATTCTTGATTTGAAATGCTTCTTTCGCAATGATCTATTCCTTTTTTGAACACGAAAGGAGTGGCCGTGACTTTTCTCTGTTCATCTTTTTTCATGGACAATGGTATAGGCTGTACCTGAGGAACTTCTTTAACATAAGGAAAGTTATATGTGTTTGATCTGAACAAAGTGGGAAGCTTTGAACCATCGAGGATCTCAAATGAAATGGATCGGCTTCTTTTGGCAAAGCTTCATAAAGCTTTGAACCATTGAGGACCTCTTTATGAGAGATTTGATAATCTTCTGAGGTTGTAATGGCTCTTCATCATCTGAATCATCAGGATAAGCTAGTCATAAGAATCTTCATTTGACTCCTATTAATCACATGAACAATCAGCATTACGCATAGTTTTTATCAACATTCGAGAAAAAGTGTCCATTGACATGACTAAAATACATCTTCATAGATGGGGAAAATGAGCTGACAGGAACCTTTCTATGAAACTTAGCATCCTTATGATCTACAGAACGGATCATGAATTGTGAGAATGCAAATTAGGGTGTTTCTTCTTTAGGGATCTCAAAACATTGAGATATCCTTCCATCACTTGTTCTTGAAAGTRTTGATGAAGTGGCTTATGAGATCCATGCAAATTTTCATAATTTGTGATTCAAATTGTAGGGATCAATTTATGAAGATCTGACTTGGAAATCTGCCTAGGAATCTCTACAACCGTAGAGACTTCTTCATTAGTATTAGCAGTGACCATCAAAGTATTGGAGGAACCTCTCTTTTCAACATCTAGAGAGTGATTCTATAGCTATACACCATTTGATGGTGAACTGTAATATCCAAGATTTAGTTTCTATTTTTCTTCTCGAACTTTATATATATATATAAATATACAATTTATGTTCTAATCCACTAATTCAATTGTATTAATGATTGGTAGTAAATTGATTAATTCACGGCGAAAGGACTCGGAGGCCGTAACATTTGATGTACCAATCAGAAATAAATAATTATGTTATTAACTTATTATTTGTTATGCGTTAATATGTGATTATGTTTTTTGAAAGGTGAAATTTTATTACTTTACTTTAATTAGAAGTCTTAGTTAATTAATTTAGACTTGACCTATTACAGCCCACCCTCTTCTTATTCAAATCTAAAATCAGATTTGAAGTTCGATTTTGGGCCAGAAGAAAAGTAATAGATTTTAATTTAGTTGGGCTTAGTGGTTAAGTAATAAAAATGGCCAACGAAGTTTAGTTAGGCTTAAGTTAGCTTTGAAAAAAACTATTTAAAGATGAAGATTACTATTCATCTTTTTTCCAAAGAAAACCTAAACCTAAACCTCCTAACCATAACTGCCACAAATCGATGCCTTCTCCCTTTTGCCCTCACCGATACTAGCCTTCCCATCATCTTTCTCTCTCTCTCTCTCTCTCCTCTTCTTCACCGATGCCGAACGCCACTCCATCTCCTCCATTCTCGTCAAGTGACCAGGTGCCCTGGCAACCAGGCAACCAAGCGCCCAAGTGACCAGGCGACTAGACGGCCAGGCGACCATATTTCCTTATTTTATGTTTCAGGTGATGATTAACCAAATGGTGTATAGAGATTTGTTTGGGAGCAGGCTTTGATATCCAAGAGTCGCTCTGTGAATTAAATTTTTTATTTATTTATGAACTTGYTGAAAGTTTAAAATTTATTCCATTATTCTCAAAAGCTTTCTCTGAAATTTTAAATATATGAGAATTAAGTTGGTAGCATTCCCGGTTAGGGTAGTTCTTAATTTGGGAGTGTTACATGAACTATAGCCATGATGGCTGTGTTGACTTGCTTTCCATCTACTATCTGAAGTTGACCTTTTATAATAGTGGGTAAATTAGGATCATTTAAGGAAATTGTAAACTTTGAAAAAAGTGTGAGAATCACACTTCCACAGTTTAATATAGTCATAGCAGATCCTATGAGTGCATCCTCATAACTAGTAAATCTAGAATCTAAAAGGGCAATCTTTGCTAAGATAGATAACCCTTTCCTACCACTAACAGTTAAGACAATGCTAATAGCACCAAAGTATAGGTGTGTATAACCTTCTCTCTCCCATTGTTAGACCATATCAAGTAAAATATTAAGAGTGATATGTTGCTCATGTTTCGAGTAAAGAATATCACAATGGTTCATAGCAGAAGACTGTACATATTCCTTYCTAGAAGGAGATGTAGATTTCAATAGTTGCTAATGGATCTTATTCCAGATGAAATGTAACCATGAGAATGGTAAATATTGTAAGGACTAATTAAAAGAAGAACTGACTCTTCTATTCTGGATGACTCTGAAATAGTTTTAAGCTCTACCAAAGAACCTATATTGGCAGAATTTAAAGTTGTATGTTATAAAGATAAACTACTGGATATTTGAATGAGATCTGAAATACTAAAAGTGTTATAAGATGTTAAAGCCATGATTGTGGGAAAACAATGTCTCTTTACCCCTTTTTATTCATTAATAAAGTATTCAACCTTTCCCTTACCCAAAAGAAGACTTTTGGAAACTAGACAGCTGCCTGTACTGGCTTTAATAAGCAGCAATAGCAGTAAGGAAGGGTAGGACTCATCACCAACTTGCGGTGGTCTCGGGTACTTTCAATGGCACTCCGAGCTATTTACCCCTTTATGCTGTTTTCAAAGCACTCATCTCACTCATCTATATCGACAGCTGCTTAGAGACCACAAACAAGGATCAATATTCAAAGATGTATATTCCTCGAAGGAAATAAAGAATATTATTATAACAAATATAGAGTTCTATTACCTTGATTAAGAATCCCAAGAAGCAGTTTAAGAAAAGAGAATCAGATTTTCCCTCAAGAACTAAACAACTCAAGCTCACTTGCTAAACTTCTCTTCATAAAATAAGAACTACATTAGGTACAAAATAAACTACAAGAAACTTAGGCTATACTTGGATTAGCTTTTGACCCAAGAAATTTTTTCCACTAGTTTTAAATGTCATTTGTTTTACAATTTGGACCAAGGAAGGTTYTTGCCCCCARATTTCAAATGTCATTTGTTTTACACCTTAGGCCAAGAAATGTTACTTTCGTACCCATACATTTTCTCCAAAATCACTAAAAAATGGAAAGTTATAGTAACATTTCCCTTTCCTACAATTCTTGCAAGAGTAAGTTATTAGAGGATTAGCTACAGTAATCACTTTGAAAAATCAGCTACTAATGTATGAATAGTTAATTATTCATCATTAAAAGTTGCAGACGATGTGAAGAATTAGGAGCAATCACTTTGCATAATCGATTATTGATAGAGAGCAATCAAGTATTCGTGAATTTTTTGCCCAATTTTTTTCTTTCGGCCAACTAATTTTGCATGTTCCATTATGTTGAAATCATGTTTTGGAAATTAAATTGTATAGTGAAATTTCTTAGGGGAGGTTCCATTTCTTAATTTGTAATCCAAATGGTTTCCTAACTCAAGAAATTCTTAACTTTAGTTACAAATTTGAAATTCAAATTTTATAGTTTCCTTCCTTCCCAACTTCAGAAAATATTTTTTTTTTTCCTCCCACCAACAGAAACTATAATCCAAATACCACCTTAGATAAATACAGAAAATGATTACAGAAAAATGAAGGGAAGACTGTCGTCTAATCCCTTTAACAAAGCAGTAAAGATTTAAGCTAAAAATGGGTCCTTATGTTAAAGGAAACCCCTAAGTTCTACTTGAAAGCTTTGTCAAACTAAGAATTACTATTCTACTAGCTAATCTACTTGCATTCCTTTCTTCTTGTTCGGCTGAGTTATATTATATAAACAGATCCGAGACGGAGTTGGCATTACTGTCCCTTCCACCAGAGAGCATTCTTTGTCTTTGCTTGTCTATTTTAGGAAATACGATCTCATTGGGTCTTTATGCTTTAGCATTTCGGGTAAAAGACTGAAGTCAACTTAGACCAGTAGTCAGATGTCGCTTGCAACCAATTTTTCATTAAATACAAAAGATTCTTCTTTTGTCTTGTGAATTTATGGGTTTTGATGTGAATGGTGTAGTATTTTGATCTTCTAGAACTTAACTTGGTCTCTTTGGACAAGTGGCACTTGAATGTCAACATCACATAGTTCTCTTCCTTTCTTATTCCTTTTGTCTTTTTATTTTTGTCCTTCTTGTCCCCCTTGACTAGACATGGACCGAGGTCAACTTGAACAAATCTTCTCTAAGTCCGTTGCTTGATCTTTGACTGCCACATGTCATGTAGATATTTGTGTAGTGCTTTTGTCATCATTTTACAACAATATCTCATCCAAATTTCTTCCTTTTCCAATCTTAAGTCCCACAATGCTCTTTTCTTGTTCCATGTTTCCCTTAGCTTGGGCTTAGACATGGAAAATCAAGTTATTGAGCACTAAATAAGCACTTTAAGGACTATTTTGAGCTACAAGCATGCTAATTCTTATTTAGCTAAATACTAAAATAATTAACATAAAATGGACAAAAAATAGGGGATACAATGAGATATTTTCTATGATGATGAGATAAAAGATTAATCAAGATTAATAATAAAGTTGTTCCTAGTCATATGATTATTACTGGGGCAAATAATAATTAGTAAAGATTAGTCTTGTTTATATTCCATATGATCAAGTATAGAGATATCAATGGGATGAAAACTGAAGAATCTTGTACTGTTGTAAATAAGAGAGTTATTTGTAGAGACAAATGAACTTGAACATGACTTAAACTAAGTGAACAAGTAAATGGGGAATTACTTGTCACTGCACTATGAGGTTTTACACCCTTGACCTAAAATGATTTATGTTCTAATATTCCCTTAACTATGACTTACTCTATTAACTACCCTGAGTGTGAGGGGGTACAAGATGGTTTGTAGTACTAATGTAAGATATATTAGAACATGTGTTCATGCAATAARGAATCTATTACTTCTTCTTTAGGAGGAAAGATATCCTTATATATCGCAACTTGGCTAAGAAATCTTCGGTCGAAGTAGAATGTGATGAGAAAAGAGTTTCTCATAATAGTCAATGAGTCAGAATAATGTACTTAGTATATTCCCAAAAGGATATCAAAATGGAAAGAATAAAATAAAGTAGTCTTGGTTCATTTGATAGAAGTCGACCAACTTCTTTATTCATTAAATAGGAGTCATCGAGTGTTTTTCTAGACACTAGCCACGATCTATWAAAATCCTAGTATGGAGTTATGGAAACATAATAGAGAAAATATTAAATGAGTCTAATAATAGTTTCTTTTGTTTGCTGTTTAATGATGAACCTAGGAAGTCACACACAATATGACATTTAGGGGCAAAATGGTCATTTATACTAGCTTGTACCAAATCGGTAGGGATCCTAGCAAAGCTCGAAACTAAGTAAATTATTAACGTGATTGGTAAACTAATTTATTTGATGGTCATCAAAGTAAATTAATTTAATTTAATGAGCATGTAAACTCGAAATCCTAAATGGGAAAGCCCAAATAAAATGGTCCAAAGGGTTGGGCTAGTATTAAGTGGCAATTGGGTCTCTTGAAGCCCAATGGAAGTTTCCTAATAAATTAGCTAATTTGATTTAGGTTAGGATATCTAAAGGTGTATAAATATACCATTATAGACTAAGGTTTAAGGTTAAGAAAATTGTTTTTCTTTGCCTCACAAAAGAAAAACCAGCTCTTACATACTTCAACAAAACTCTTTCGTAATCCTTTTGCCTCGAGTTCATGTGGACAGACTTGAGAATTTGSTAATTGTAGATTTGTAAGGTACTTATGGTTAAATTTCGTCTTATTCTATTAATCATAAAATCAGCAAGTCAATATACTTCTTATGTGTTTATATTTTTATTCTGTTGCACATCCCTTTTACTTACAGTTTACTAGGTTCACAAACATTGTGATCAGATTGAGATCCTATGAGAAAGTGTATTGAAAAGGAGAGCACAATAGAAAGATCTTGGATGCTCTACTAAAGGCTTGGGTATCAAAAGCCTTAGCCTTTGAAGAAGCTAAGGACTTGAAGGTGTTGCCCGTTGAGGAACATATAGGCTCACTACTAACTCGTGTGATGAAGTTCAAAAAAAGGAGTGACAAAAAATATTTGGAAAGAGGAAGAATAGCGAATGCACTCATAGTGGTTGAAACCACAAAAAGGGAACAAGAGTCATCTAGTGAAGAAGAGGAAACTACCAAAAAATTCATTCAAAAAGGCCCTTCATTCCAACAACATCAAAAGAAGATATTATGAATGTAAGAGCATGAATTATCTAGTGGCCAATTACCCAAATTCAAAGAATCCCAAAAAAAAAGGAATCAAAACCTTTCGTGAAGAAAATTTTTGCAACTTGGGATAATGATGACTAAGATAATGATTTCGATGAAGGTACAAGCAAGAAAGCAAATGTGTGCTTTATGGCTATTGAGGATGAGGTAAGCAATTCTATACCTTCTAACTTAAATGATGATGATTAATGTGATGATCAATCCTTGCTTATTGCTACACTGCTAATTGATAACAATTCTTTTTTGGAATCCATGAAATCTCTCAAATGTGATATTTGAGGCTATTGGAAGATGTAAACTAGAAAAAAGAGTGATTACTATTGAAAGACATGAACTAGAAAAGAGTGTTTTTCTACTCTTGATGCTATAATGCTTGAACATGATTCCTTGAAGGAAAAAAAAGTTGATTTGAATGCTAAATTAATCAAGTTCACCAAATGAAAAGATAATCTTGATAAATTACTTGGTATGTTTAGATCTCCTTATGACGAATGGTACTGGATACTTCTAGAAAAATGTCGATTACCAACCATCAAAATCGATCGATAATTGCTCCTACTGATTGATTTGGGAGGGGTCGTATAACGCTTGTGTCAATCAGTAATTGAATTATGTTGGTTGGTAATTTGTTTTTAGGATTAACCCTGACATATTGCTTGGTATGTTGAAAAAAGTCAGTTGGCAATTGTCGATCGAATTAATTCGATGGATAATTACCACTGAAATCATTAGATCAATTGGTATTGTCGACCAAATTTTAGTAGTTCGGTTGGTTATTACCCACCCAAATCAATAGTTCGGCTAGTAATTACCAACCAGTTTTATCATATTGCTGACCAATTTTATTGGTAGGTAATTGTCAACTACATAATTTGGTTGGAAATTACCAACTATATAATTCAATGGGTAATTACGAACTATATATAACGGTAGGTAATTACCACTAATTTAACAGGTTGGTAATTACGGACCGCCCATTAATTTGTGGGTAATTATCTATGCACTATTCGGTTGGTGAATTGGTCGATAATTACCAACTACCAATTAATTTGTTGGTAATTTAGTTGGTAATTGTCTATGCACTATTCTATTGGTAAATTGGTCAGTAATTATTGATTGCCAATTAAATTTTTTTGATTGGTATCTCGATTGATAATTACCAATTGAACTTTTTATCGATAATATCTACTTTTACCAACCAAATTTAGAATCCAATAACGCCACATATGCAAAGCAACTGTAACACCCCTCAGATTAGGAACCTTATCCCAACTCGGGAATATTACGTCATTCCACTCGCAATTAATCAACTATCATTTAAAACTTAACATTTATTTAAAAATGAAGACAGCGGAAGTCTAAACATTTTAAAGCATTCAAAAATAATATATCTTATTACATAAATCGATTAGAAAACCAGTTCCTGGGTATCATAGCTCGCCCACAAGCAACCTCCTCGCTCCATCTAGTTACATATAATCTGAAATGACACATAAGAAAAGGAATGAGCTAAAAAGCCCAGTAAGTAACCTCAATGCATGAATGCATCAACCTATCCTTTATGCCATGAAATTATAAAATTTCGCCTTTAAATAAAAACTACTTTCCAAACATTCTTTTTTTCAAAATTTTATTACAAAACATTTCCTTCAAAATTCACTTACAGTAAAAACTTTCCATTTTCTTTCGTTCGTGAGCTCACTAGAGTGTAATGCCTAGCCACTAAGCTTGCAGTGGACCATTCTTATTTGGAACCCGATTCCATTCCTACCAATAGAACTGCAAAGCGGTTAACATTCAAAAAAAAGATTTTCTTTCCATTCTTTCAGCTCCAAGGAGGTGAACATTCCAATCTTACCAACCTCCGAAAGGGTAGGGTTGGGGCCCCAGTCCCCATACCCCATTTCCCACTCACATATTTTGTGGCCAGGTTTACACTCCTTTTCGAAAAACTTTAGCATTTTCAAAACTTTATGTTTTCCTATAAAATCTCATTTCCTAAACCATTCACCTTTTAAGTGTGTGAATGGCTCATGTCAAATGTGATGTAGAAATTCTAACTACATGCTCATCACATGAAACACATACAAACTTATGAAATATAACGTTCAACAAATAGTACAGGATATGAAGCATAATAGCATATTCTTTAACATAAAGGTGCTACTGAATACGAACACATTAACATTCTTCACAATTACACACAACAACATAGAATCTCATACRAAACATATTAAAGCAATTAAAAGCGTTCAAGTTCATTCATTTATAATGTTAATGAGATGGGAGGATTACTTACATGGAGTCTTGTACGTAAACAGGTTTATACTTAAGTTGCAAAGTGGACTCCTTCAACCAATCTTATCGTAAGCCCTCAAAATGACCTAGTTAATTACACATAGAGGGTCTACTTAGTTCGATCGTCCTAGCTTAAGTATTATGTGTTTAATTTAAGAATGTCCTTTATTAATTATTAATCCATTCTTAGTTTTCGCATTACCAATTATCACGTCTTTTTAATGTTACAATTTAACTCCTTAGCTCGGGTATAAATCTATTCTATATTCTCTCATTAATTCACTTCAGGACATAGTTATGTACAAGTCATAAATTCAATGTCAAGTGTTAACGTTTTCACCTTTAAATTCACGACATCCAAATGTCTCGGGAATGGCAATGCGTCCCTGGGCGTGCGCTCAAGTGGCACGCACAACAGCCCCTTGGGCATCTGGGCCGGTCGGCGCTAGGCGGCCTGTGCTTGGGTCTGGCCGCTGGGTCTGTGCTTGGCTGGGCCACAGTGGGCCCTGTTGGGTGCCTGCCTGGGCGCCTGGTTCGCTGGCGGGCATACAGTGGCGCCTGGTGCTGCTCCTTGGATTCTAGCCGAAGCTTCTGCTGCAGCAGGCGCTGCATGGGCCAGGCTCCTAACACTGCTCCCTGGCATATTCCGTTTCTGATCAACCCGTTTCCGACCGATGAAATTTGGCGGAACAGTCCTGAAGTGAGTGTGGCTTCAAGCTCTGGCCCAAGTATGGCGCATACTGGGCCGAGCACAACAAGATCCGCAAGCTCCAACCTGCTCTAGCCAGTCTGGGTAACCAAACGAGCCACCCGAGGCCAGTAAAGCTTGGTTTGCCAGGAATCGACCGACCACATCGAGCAAATCGAAAGCACTGCAACTCCCAGAATCTGGAGAACTTGGCCAAGCAAGATTGAACGATGGCTTCTCCGAGCGCTAATGGGTTTTCGGCGGACCTTGTGGATCGCAATGCCTCTGGCGTGGAACACGATCCGCCGGGGCGTGATCAGTAAGCGATTGACGGACAATTAACCCAAGATGGGGCGACCCGCGCAAGCGGATTGGCCTATGCCGGGTCGCTCACTTGCGCTCCTCCCGAAC
>MEJB01000067.1:63680-183532 GCA_001752375.1 Rhazya stricta
ATATATACCAATGTACTCACCCCATTAGCAATGTATCGTAAACAATGTTGTAGCATGCATAACCATATCTTATAAGCATCATACTTAAGGGATCCTTAATTTCCTACAAATTTCATCTCCAATAATTATCCTTCTACTCACTTGTCATTTCTTTCTAATATCTGATCATTGTAATTAAGTGTATTTATATTTATCTTGATAAGTTACCAATCACAATTTATCAAATCTTTCTTTGTAACATCCATGTCATTGCTATAGCATCAATCATCATGGGATCGACATCCACTTATCAATATATTACTCATTAGATCGTGTATAATGTACGAGCTTGGTGAACTCATCTATAACATTATTGCATCATGAAAAACACCAATGGTCATTAGAGAGTATGCCACTCTAACGGTGGAAGGGGCATATCCCGCCATCACTGGACCCAACTAGAGTAGCCATTAACAATTTTAAGATCAAACCTGCGATAATCCAAATGATCCAACAAAGTGTGCAATTCTATGCTTTGTCCATTGAGGAACTAAATGCCCATATCTCTATCTTTTTAGAGATTTATGACACTTTCAAGAAAAATGGGGTTGGTGAAGATGCCATTAGGTTAAGATTATTCCCTTTTACTCTCAATGATAAATCTAAGTCTTGGCTAAACTCCCTTCTATCTGGTTCCATAACTACTTGGGATAAATGAGCCTCAGCTTCATAAAAGAGTACTTCCCACATTCGAAAACAATGAAGATTAGAAATGACATCACGAACTCTATCCAAGATACTAGGGAATCATTATCCGAGGCTTAGGAAAGGTTTGAGGATTATTTGAGAAGGCGTTCCCATCATGCACTACTTTATGGATGTGATTGTTGGCTTTCTATGGTGATTAAGCATGTCTACTTGTTTTGATAATATTGATTTGAATAGCATAATGGTGGTGAGAATAAGATGACAAAGTTTCGACATGTGCCTTATTGCTGGAAATTTTGACAATAGTTTTAGTATGCTCTATTTTCGGTTTGTTTTTCCTTAGAATGACTCATGAAATCTGGGATTAATCATGCAATATTGTAATTCTGTCTCTTAAAACAAGCCAAAGACCAAGGTCATAGCATTAGTAAATCATGGGTTATGGACTTTTCAAGAGTAGTGGACTGTGTAAATAGATTATGTTTTTTCCTATAGTCATGGGGTGATTCTGTTTAACTGTATACTTAAATTTTTCATATGAGTTATAGTTAGATATCTTGCAGTCTTATGAGCATTTTAAGACCAATATCACCTAAATTGAATTAGTAGAACCTAAGATATGATAAAAATATTAAGACCCTCAAATTAGCCACTGCCAGTTTGGCCTGTTGATAGAACACCAGACTAGTTTTGTGCATTATGAATTCCTTACATTGTTGGAATTGTTCATATGGGGTATGATTTGATAGCTATGGATATTAGGAACAATTTGGAACCTTTTTTACAAAATTTTAATTACCATAACTGGAGATATGACCAAAACACAATTACCCTGTCAGATTAAACTTCCCCCGTTTCGCTCTTCTGTTTGAGCAAATTACGGGAATTAAGTACAAATTCTTAGAGACTTATTTTACATGTACATGTTCCTTAGTGTCTTTGGAACAAAATCAGACTTGTTTCATTAAATTTTCTTTAGTAAAACTCCAGTAATTTATAAAATATCTAAACTGAACAGTTTAGTCTGGAAGACACCGAACCTTGTTTGCGTAACCAAACTGCAATCTATTCATTGCTTGGATTTAACTAGTATCTAAATTTATCCTATTGTCTTAGGAACTAGAATCAAGACTCGATTTACAATTATTTTACTGAACATTACCCATGCAGGGCAAACAACTTTGTATACGACCTGATGTGAATATTTTGGTGCTATAACTTAACCGGATTAATAAGTCAACTGAGGATATTTTTCCTACATGTTTTAGGACATCTTTACATGGAGTTTTGCTCAGTTGAGTCCTTTCAATTTCTTTAAAACTTCAACTGCATGGGATTTTGATATTCTAGTTAAGCATTTGCAAATTTTCTTAAAAACTGCATGCTTTATTTTGAGCATACTCTAGATATGTTTTCAATAAACTCGCATACGTTCGAATGTGAATTTTTCCATTTTATTTTGATCCTCGAAATAAATGAAATCTGGTTACTCAATTGAAATATTCTAAGTACTCGAGTTGTTTGTACTGGCTCTAATACCATTGTCGAGTTTAAGCAGCAACACCAGTAAGGAAAAGTAGGACTTAGCATTCTTGTAGCTTAGACAACATTTCCTTAATCTTTGAAAGTTTACTTTCCTATTGTTTTTCAGGTTTTACTGCTGCACCATCCTCTTTTTCAGTCTCCATCTCTTCTTTTTCATCTTCTTTCTTCTTGATGTCCTTTCTTTCTCAGAATTATCACCTTTCCTAGACTCTTCTGTCTTAGCATCATCTTCTTCTTCTGTCATCAGCTCAGCAAGMGTGACTTTGCATTTTCTAGTGGCTGGTGTTGAGGGTTCCCCTGCTTCATTGTAGATCCTTATTATAGCATACARGTTGTTTGGCACAGTRTTCTTCACTACCTCTTCSTTTGGGTTAATGATAACTTCAGCTTGCTAACATAAAGGGGTTATGAGAGATACAAAGAAAAGCTTTCATTCTCTCTTTTCTCCATATGCACGAATCTCAGTAAAATGAATCATTGAAAATTTTATGAATTTTCCTGTCAAAATCAAGCATAAAAACACATTCTCTCACAGGATATAGTGTAATCATGAGTAGTAGGAAGGATTAAGGACTTAAAGAAATAATACAAGATTTTGGCGAAGGGGATGAGTCATGACCTTAGAATGGTCTTTGTATCAGTTGATAAAATCATCCACTCCGTCCCTTCTACAGTCCTCATTGGTGCTATCATCAACCTTTTGCACGAGTTTCTCTTGTTCGGACTTGCCATCTGGATGCCCATAGATTTAGTTGATAGCTTTTGACCCCATCTTCAACACTACACCTCTGACAGTGACTATGCCTTCTTTGATATCACTGAAGTTAGTATAGAATTCTTGGCTAGATCATTTGGGTGCTGTTAAAACTCCTCCCACTTGTGATGCGCAATTCCTTTCTTCACACTTTCGATAAGTTCCGTTGAGTCCTTCTTGAAGTGAAATGTTTTTGTCAAAATCATCTTCTTGAAGTTGTCCTCAAATTGCTTTCCCAGCTCCTCAATGAAACCGAGGCAAAGGTGCCATCTTTTTAGGTGTTGTTGCAAGTTTGCTCACCATTTTTGCTGGACTGCTAAAGGGTTTCTTCTTCTTCCTTAGACCGTTGGTTAATTGTGAGAGGTCCTCTTGCATATTCAAATTTTTATTTGGACCCTAGAGGTTTTCCTACTCAAGGGGTTCGACATTTCAGAACCTAGGGGTTGCTTTAATCACTCTTCATAGCTTTTRGGTTTTCGAGGGAAGCAACGGCCATTTTGAGTGCTGAAGTGAATTTCTATTCGGCCAGTAAATGGGGTGCTGCGACCTGTTTTAGTTGTTGTTGTAGTATTACTTCAGTTGACGTGGCCTCTCCCTGGCCCTTGATTGCTATAACAAATTTTCTGTCCAACTCAGATTCCACTATGGTTTCTCTTGGCTTATTCCTTCTATTGATGTACTTGATCCCAATTCTTACACAGTTAGCGAATCTAAAGGGAATTAATCAAATTAAAGAAAATAAAAATGAAGTAAAATAAAATAAAAGAAATTGTTATTCAAGGGCTGCCTCCCCGTAGTACTTGTTTTATAGTCATCAGCCTAAGTACACTGTAGCATTATTGTGCATCATTGAGTTTTAAAGAGAACCTTTCTCCTTTTTGCTTGCCACTTTGATAGTGCTTCAACCTCTGTCCATTAACTTGAAATGTGCTTGCACTCTTTTCTTCATTCAACTCCACTGCTAAGTAAGAATGTACTTCAATGACCTCAAAAAGTCCTAACCATCTAGACTTCAATTGCAATACCCCCAGATTAGGAACTATCCTAAGTCAAGAGTATTACTAACCTTACTCATGATCATATCAACTACTGTAGGAAACAAAAGAATGAACACTTGTCTAAAAAGTTTTATAAAAATTTCGGTAGAGTCTTYGCTGTAATTTCAACAATTACCCCCCGTATATATTTAAAAGGTTTTCAAATATTTTCAATACATGTAAACAATATGCATTCCAATCCAACAAACATCCAATATAATAAATAATGTATTCCAACTATCTTTCACCAACCCAACATTTACCAAAACTAAAATTTGTGGAACTTAAAAGAATTTAAAACATAATTAGTTAAACCAATAAAGAAATATCTTAAATAATAATAAAACCTCTATAGTCAACCATTTATCTTATTCACTAAAATTTATTTAAATAACACTTCGGAGTATCAAGGTTGCCCCCAAGCATCCACCACGCACCATCTGGCTACACATCACCTGAAATGCAGAATGAAGGAAATGGAATGAGTTATAAAGCTCAATAAGCAAATCTCATGCATGAATGTATGTAAAATGCACTATATATTATGAATTCATAGTTCACTTCCTCAATAAAACTTCCTAAATACTTTCATAAAACATCCATTTCAAAATGTAAGAACTTTGAAAAACCTTTCCATTTCATTAAAGTCGTGAGCTCTCTTAGTGTAACGCCTAGCCATTAAGCTTGCAGTAGGCCATTAGTCTTTGGAACCCGATCACATTTCCTACCAGTAGAATCGTAATACAGTTAACATCACTTAACTTTTCCTTTCATCTTTTCACCTCTCAAGAGGTGAACGTCAATTATCTCCCTACCCTACAAGAGGGTTGGGTCGGATGAGCCAGTCCCCCATGCCCCATTTCCTACTCACATCTTTCATGGCTAGGATTACACTCCTTTCCAAAATCTTAACATTTTCTTGATGATAATTCATTTATAAAATTTCATTTCCTTTCGAATTTTATTTTCTAAACCATTCGCTTTCCAAATGTACGAATGGCTCATGCCAAGAATAATGTAGAATACTACAACTACATGCCCATGGCATGAACTACATAAAACCATATTTAAATACCATTCAATATGATAATAGTACGAAATATAGGAAATAATTCAACACAATCATAACACATTCCGTAACACAGTCCAATATAGTCACCACATAACACAACGGAATAAGTAGGTGGGTATGGGGATTTACTTACTTGGAGTCCCTTACATTAGAATTTTTATTTAAATTGCAAAGCGGAGTCTCTCGAGCACTCTTAACGTCAATGAGCTTGAAAATGACCTAATTATGATTACAAAAATAAGATTCATTTAATATGATTGTCCAAGCTTAAATATTTAACACTTATTCCATGTTGCCAATTTTAACTTGTACTTAATTCCAACATCGCCAAACTATCACATTCTTAAAGGTGTAACTTATTTCATAGTTTTTTACYCCTCTCAACGATTGATAATGGTAATACCAAAAATAACATATTTTTAAGTCAAAACACATTCTTTGTACAATTTAGACTTATTCTTAGATCAGGTATTAAACCTAATCTATGTTCTCCCACAATTTCACTATAGGACATAATTATATAAGTCATCAAATACCAAAATCGAATAACAATATTTTTACCTTTAAATCGACAAACTCTAAGTGTTGCAGAAGTGGCGTTGCATCACGAGTGTATGCTCAGGCAGTGCGTGCACAATAGCCCTGGTCGCCTGGGCATCCAAGCTCCTGGTCACCGAGGCATCTAGGCACTCGATTACCTAGGCATCTGGGAGCTGGTCGCCTTAACGTCCCCTATTTTGGAAGCCGATGAACAACCAACAAGGACCCAGACTCCGGGTTGCTGCTGGTTCGAACACCCTCTCTGGGCGGACAAAGTCGGCGAGCAACCGATAGTGGCGGCTGGCCGAAGCACCGCGGGATGACACATGGCAGATTTGATGGTCGAGCCAGAGTGATGCAAGCAGAACCGGTCTGCTATGGGACATGTCGCTCGGAGTTCGGACCAGATCTCGAGGGAGGAAGAAAGAGGGAAGAGTCGGCTATGGTAGATTGGCCAGATCTGGTGGCGTAGGCGCGGCGACGAAGTAGAGCGATGAGATCAGTGTCGAGATTCGGTCGCTGCTCCGAGCACTAGTGATTGAGGAGCAACTAGCAACTGGGGGCTACGAGCAGGCGTCTTCAAGCACCAGTGCGAATGGATCTGGACGAACTCAAGATTCAAACGGATGACGGGCGACTCTGGACTGATGCGGCGAAGGCAAAGAAAGCTCTGGACAAAACCAGATTCGATCCGGAGACGCAATGATCTTGAGCGGATCTGGGCGATGAGCAGCCGGCGAGCGTGCTGGAACACTGGCAAGCGATGGTGGCGATGATCGGTGCAGTGTCGATCGAGGGAGAGAGGAGGCGGTGCAAGCAGCGCGAAGGGTTTGGGGAAGGGTAGACGTTAACCCAATTTAGTTTTTTTTTTTTTCAAACTTCAAACTTGGGCCCTAACCTAAACCCTTTGGGTCTCCCCATTCCATAACCTATCCAGTCTATTAAATTAAATTCTATGGACTTTCCTTTTGGTAATATTCTATTTTTCGAATCAGAAACGAATAAGTTTAACAAGTTAAGCCACTAACAAACCAAGGACCCTTATTCGATTAACACAATAATCCCATACTTATTAAATGTTACAATAAAATAATAATCACATAGAAAATTATCCAACCCTTGTTGGCACACATAATCATACGACCATACAAAATTCATAAAAAGTAAAATCATGAGTATTACAATACTCAGCCCCACAAAATAAATTTCGTCCTCGAAATTTAGGACTGACCGAACAAGTGCGGGTACTTATCAAGCATTTCCTGCTCTTGTTCCTAAGTGGCCTCTTCAACTATATGATTCTTCTAGAGAACTTTAACTAGCGCTATCGCCGTCCACCATAATACTTTTTCCATCCTTTCCAATATTTCCACCGTCATCTCTTCGTAAGATAGGTTCTCATGAAGATCCAACTGTTCATAACTGAGAATGCGGGAGGGATCCGAAACATATTTCCTTAGCATGGAAACATGAAACACATTATGTACACCTGATAGGGTTGGTGGTAAGGCGACCTGATAGGCTAAGTCGCCCACCCTATCGAGGATTTGAAAAGATCCAACAAATAGGGGGCTCAACTTTCCCTTCTTCCCAAGTCTCATAATCCCCTTCATAGGCGCCACCTTTAGGAAGACTTTGTCCCTAATTTCAAACTCCAACTGCTTCCTTCTCCTATCCGCATAGCTCTTGTGTCTACTTTGAGCAGTTCTCATCATTGATAAATCTTTTCAATTGCCTCTATGGTATGTTCCACTATCTCGGGACCCAACAGCTTCCTCTTACCAACTTCATCCCAATGAACTGGCGACCTSCATTTCCTTCCGTAAAGTGCCGCATAAGGGGCCATACCAATAGTAGCCTGATAGCTATTGTTATTGGAAAATTCCACCAAAGGAATGAATTCATCCCAAGATCCCCAAAAATCAACCATACAAGCTCTTAGCATATCCTCCAAGATCTAATTCATCCTCTCGGTCTGTCCGTCTGTTTGTGGGTGAAAAACGGTACTAAAATTCAACTGAATACCCATAGCCTTATGCAAGCTCTTCCAAAATGCAAAAGTAAACCTTGGGTCATGATTAGACACAATAGACAGTGGGACACCATAAAGTCTGACAATCTCAGCCACATACAACTCCGCATATTTCTCCATACTATAGGTAGTTTTAACAGGTTGAAAGTGTGCCGACTTTGTAAGACGATCCACAATCCCCCAAATAGCATTATGTCCTTTCCTTATCCTAGACAGTCGAGAGTATTATTGACCTTACTCATAATCATATCTAATACTATAGGAAACAAAAGAGATCTAAACACTTGACTAAAAAGTTTTATAAACATTCTGATAGAGTTTTATCTGTAATTTCAAAAATTACCCCCTGTATACATTCAAAAGTTTCTCAAACATTTGCCAATACTCATAGATAACATGCATTCCAACCTAATAAACATCCAATAAAATAAATGAAGTACTCTAACAATCTTTTATTAACCTAACATTTACCAAAATTAAAATTTGCGGAGCTTGAAAGAATTTAAACACGAATAGTTAAACCAATAAAGAAATATCTTAAATAGGACATAAGACCTCTCTAGTCAACCCTTTATCTTATTCACTAAAATTTATTTAAATAACAGTTCGAGGTATCAAGGCTTGCCCACAAGTGACCTCAATACACCATCTAACTACACATCACCTGAAATGCAGAATAAAGGAAATAGAGTGAGCTACAAAGCTCAATAAGCAAATCACATGCATGAATATACGTGAAATGCATTATATATTATGAATTCATAATTCACTTTCTCAATAAAACTTTCTAAATACTTTCATAAAAGTCCATTTCAAAATGTAAGAACTTTGAAAAACCTTTCCATTTCATTAGAATCGTGAGCTCACTTAGTCTAATGCCTAGTCATTAAGCTTGTAGTGAGACATTATWCTTTGGAACCCAATCATATTTCCTACTGGTAGAACTACAATRCGGTTAACATCTCTTAACTTTTTCTTTCATCTTTTCACCTCCCAAGAGGTGAACGTTACTTATCTCCCTACCCGACAAGAGGGTTGGGTCGGGTGCGCCTGTAACACCTCGAATTCTCCTTTATTAAATTTGTTTAATATTACGTGAAATTCGTGTATCAACTAGGTTGGACATGTTATCATTGGCTAAAGGCTCGGCTTGTGAGTTTATTTATTTATAAAGTCTGAAATTGGACTTTTATCGGAAGGAAGCCGTTACGTGTAATTTACGGGTTTTGATTAGATCTGGATGAGAAAGCCCAACGGGTTGAGTTGTGGCCCAAAATAAATTATATTAATAATAAAAGTAAAAATAAAAATTAAAAAAAGGAACACCCTAAGAAATCCGCCTCTTCTCTACTTGACAAACCCTTCATCTTCTTCTCCTTATTGCCAYCGCTGCCGCCGCCACTCTCCMTCCTCCTGTTGAGAAATCGTTCATCTTCTCCTCCATCCTGCTGTCAACGCCACCGCCATTCTCCCTCTACCTGACCCAATGCTGCTTGTCATGGTCTTTCCTCTCGCTCTCGCAGCACTCATCGCCAACGTTCGAATTTCGGAGCCACAACCAGATCTGTTATCAGATCTATAGTCACTCAGAGAAACACGGCGACGTGACCCATCTTCAGCTGCCGCTCGCCGTCACTTCTGGTAACTTCACGACAAGTCGCGTCACGCCACAGACGCGCGATCTGCTGCGACACCATCGCCGAAGGGCTCTGAACCAGAAGAGATCCCATCCTCCGAGCCATCGACAAGGCCTTGCTGAGACACCATCTCCGGTTCTAACCGAATGGAATCTCCATGCCGAACAGTTGCCTCTACTCTCTGAATTTCTACCCGGTAAGCCAGCTACCCTTCTCTTCTCCTTCTTCTTTTCGGCGCGATCTGATCTGTGCGATTATCGCCAAACTGTCATCGCTGTCGTCATCTCTGTGGGAACGACCAGGTCCGTGCAACACTGTCGCCGGACCTGACATCGTTACCATCTATTGTTCGGCGTAACCAGATCTGCACGACGCCGTTGCCAGATCTGCAGCCGCTATGGCTTTTCTCCCTCTGCTTAACGTTTTCCTCTTTGACAAAAGCCCGATCCCTTGCTGCTGACTGTCGCTCTGCCCATTTCGTTGCTGCTCGCGTCACCGGTTGTCCCACATGAAATTGGGAGCTTGAGCAGAAATTAGTTTCTTTGCCGGGACAGCGTCGGAGCAGAGCCCAACAGCGTTCAATGCTATACTCTGTTCGTACGCCAAGGATTTGCTCCTGGTGCAACCCAGCAATGCCTAGCACTAAGCTTGCCCAGCAGCACCAGGCGCCCAGTGCGCGATGCCTAGGCGCACCGACGCCTAGGGCCATTGTGCGCATCACTTGAAACGCGTGTTTGAGAATCTCCATCTTAAGGAAAAACTTGTTTATGTAAAGGACTCTGGGTAAGTAATCCTCTCATTCATTAACATTATGAATGAATGAAATTGAACGCTTTTAATTGCTTTAATATGTATTGTATGAAATTCTATGTTGATGTGTGTAATTGTGAAGAATGTTGAATTGTTCATATCTAGTAGCACTTTATGTTAAAGAATGCTATTGTGTTTTCATATCCTGTGCTATTTATTGAACATTACATTATATAAGGTAGTATGCGTTTCACATCATAAGCATGTAGTTAGAAGCCTACATCACATTTGGCATGAGCCGTTCACGCACTTAGAATTGAAGTAAAGGTTAGAAAATAGAATTTTAGTAAAGGTTAGAAAATAGAATTTTAAAGGAAAAGGTTAGAGTTTTGGAAATGTTAAAGTTTTAAGAAAGGAGTGTAATACTAGCCACGAAAGATGTGAGTGGGAAATGGGGCATGGGGGACCGGCGCACCCGACCCTACCCTCTTGGAGGGTAGGTAAGAATGGAATGTTTACCTTCTTGGAGGTGGAAAAATAGAAAGAAAACTTTTTTTTTTTAATGTTAAGTGATTCTACCAGTAGGAATGGAATTGGATTCCAAATAAGAATGGCCCACTGCAGAGCTTAGTGGCTAGGCTTTACACTCTAGTGAGCTAGCGAATGAAAGGAAATGGAAAGTTTTTATTGTAAGCGAATTTTGAAGGGAATGTTTGTAAGGAAATTTAAAAAGGAAATGTTTTGAGAAGTTTTTTTTTTTCATTTGAAAGGCGAAACTTTAAAATTTCATGACATGTAGGACATGTTCATGCATTCATGCATGAGGTTACTTACTGGGCTTTTTAGCTCATTCCTGTTTCTTACGTTTCATTGCAGATGATATGTGACCAGATGGGGAGAGGAGGTCGCTTGTGGGCGAACTTTGATACTGAGAACTGGTTTTCAACTTATGTATGTAATAAGATTAACATTTCTGAATGTTTTTAAATTCTTGAAGTTTTTGTAAATTTGTTTTTGAATAGTTTAAAAGGCCTTTCGCTGCATTTATTTTCGAACAAATGTTGGGTTTTTAAATAAATAGATGTTTATTTTCCAGTAGAATGATGTAGCATTCCCGGGTTAGGACAGTTCCTAATCTCGGGGTGTTACAGTGCCGGTCCCCCACGCCCCATTTCATACTCATATATTTTACACTCCTTTCCAAAATCTTATCATTTTCCTAATAATAATTCATTTATAAAATTTCATTTCCTTTCAAATTTTATTTCCTAAACCCTTCATTTTCTAAATGTACAAATGGCTCATGCCAGGAATAATGTAGAATACTATAACTACATGCCCATGACATGARCTAAATAAAACTGCATATAAACACCATTGAACATAATAACAGTACGAAATATATATTACATGAAATAATTCAACATAATCATAACACATTCCATAACATAGTCCAATATAGTCACCACATAATACATAACGAAATAAGTAGATGGGTATGGGGATTTACTTACTTGGAGTCCTTTACGTTAAAATTCTTATTTAAATTGCAAAGCGGAGTCCCTCGACTGCTCTTAATGCCAATGTGCTCGAAAATGACCTAATTATGATTACAAAAAGAAAATTTATTTAATACGATTGTCCAAGCTTAAATATTTAATGCTTATACCATGAATGTCACTGCCAATTTTATCTCGTACTTAATTTCCACATCGTTAACTATCACATTCTTATAGATACAACTTATCACCTGGCTTTTCCCCCTCTCAACAATTGATAATGGTAATAACAAAAATAATATATTTTTAAGTCAAAACACATTCTTTATGCAAATTTAAACTTATTCTTAGATTGGGTATTAAACCTACTCTATGTTCTCCCACAATTTCATTAAATTCTAAAGTCGAATAATAACATTTTCACCTTTAAGTCGATGAACTCTAAGCGTCGCGGAAGCAGTGTTGCACTCTGAGTGTGTGCTCAAGCAGCACGTGTGCAACAGCCTTGGTCGCTCACGGTGCCTGATCGCTTGGGCGTCTACTGGCCTAGGCTTCTGGGGGCCTGGTCACTTGGGCGTCCGGGCGTTCGGTCGCTTGGGCATCGGAGCGCTCGGTCGCCTGGGCGCTGGTTGATGGGCGTCTAGTGGCCTAACAATTACCTCCAAAAGACCTGTCTGAGGCAAGGATTCCGGCGAGTGGTTGACTGGAGTTGCAAATCTGGAGAGATCAAGTCAGTGAATAGCTCCCCACGGAGATCAGCCACCAACCACAATAAACTCCACTCCAGAAGAAACCTTAAAGCACTCGGTCAAGTCGATGTGCAACACCGGGCGACAATCGGTGAGCAAGACTACGACAAGCAAACGTAGGGGGAGAAGACATCGGGTCTGTAGGTCTAGGCTCAAACAAAGTCAAGATCACCAGCGACTCACCCAACTGGGGGAGCAGCGGTGGTGATTGGCCAGTGTTTCTTGCTGGTTTAAGCCGATGAGTTGTAAGCATCCTATCGAGCAGTGAGCTGTGATCAAACAACTAGGTTGGGCACGACTCTGGATAGGGAAGACGGATCTTGGTCGATCCAAGTCTGCTTGAGTCATGAAATTGTCCTCTCTTCCGACAATAAGTCACATCCATCAAGGGAGATCTATTCCAGTAGCATATCAGAACGGGCAAGTGGCAGATTTACTAGGAATGGCCGAGTGAAGGGATGGCAATCAACAAGTAGCAACAGTCATTTGACTTGACTGAGTCGCGTGGCAAAGTCCTCCAAGTAGCTGGATCCGATAGCTTGTTGCAGATCTGTGCAATGTAGCACATAACGACAAGCAAAAGGCAGAGAAGGTGGTGATCAGTGGCGAGAAAAAAAACAGTGCACACAGCAGCCTATGCAGCAGGAAAGGTTTGGGGAAGAGAGTAGGCAGCATTRGGTTAAGCTGATGAGGTTTTTTTTTTWAAAAAAAATTTGAAACTTAGGCCTTAACCCAAACCCTTTGGGCCTCCCCAATCCAGTCCATTAAATTAAATTCTACAGACTTTCCTTTCGGTAAAAATCTAGTTTCCGAATAAGAACGAATAAGTCTAACAAGTCAAGCTACTAACCAATCAAGGACCCTCATTCGATTAACACGATAATCTCATATTATTAGACGTAAATAAAATAGTAACCATATAGAAAATTATCCAACCCTAGTTGGCACACATAATCATACGACCATATAAAATTCAATAAAAGCAAAATCTCGGGTATTACATCAATTGTTTAGGGGAACAATATGAGCTTAGAGTTGAATAGTAATACATTCTGACCTTTCTTGAATTCCCTTTTCAAGATTTTTTGATCATACCATCCCTTGGTCTTCTCCTTGTATATCTTGCGTTCTCATAAGCAGCATTTCTGAAATCATCCATATTGTTAAGTTATAGAATTCTATGTTGACCAGCCAACTTTAAGTTGAGATTCAATGACTGGCTGCCCACTACGCCTTATGCTCCAGCTCAAATGGTAAATGACATGCCTTCCAGTAGATCAATCTAAAAGGAGATGTTTCCAATGGTGATTGAATGCTATTCTGTATGCCTATAATGCCTCATCAAGTCTTAATGATCAGTCTTTCTTGTTTGGTCTCACAAAAATTCTCCAAAATTCTTTGATCTTTCAGTTGGAAATTTTTGCTTGTACGCTTGTTTGGGGATGATATGTTGTAGCAATTTTATGCTTCACTGTATATTTAGCAAGTACCTTCTCCATCAGTTTATTCCTAAAATGTGTTCCTTCATCACTGATCAATGCCACCTTGGTGTAAAAAATCTGGAAATGATGTTCCATTCATAAATCTTAACCATTTGGACATATAATCCACAACCACCAAAAATATAAGTATTTCCAAAAGAGTTTGGAAATAGTCCCTTGAAGTCAATTTCCTATACATCAAAAAGTTTAACCTCTAAAATGTTGTTGAAAGGAGTCTCATGCCTTTGGGAAATGCTTCCAATTTTCAGTTTCAATTTCCCATTACCAGTAATCTTGATCCAAGTCCAGATCCAGAAGCAATTCAAGAAAATGAATCACAGGGATCTGACACAAATTACTCTTTTGAAATTGAAAATTCACTTAATAATAATGATATTTTTGGTAATTCAAGTTTTTCAGAAGATGAACAGATATACATAACAGCTCTCTTCATGGCTGATCCATAACCACCAGAACCATATGTTTCTGAAGACACTGATGAAGAAAATGAAGCTGAAAGTTCATAAGCTATATCTCAACCTTCAAAAGTAAAGAAAGAACCTGCAAAAGGACCTTGGTTTACACTGGATGATGTTCCAGTCAATAAAAGAAGAGAAAGACTACAAGAATTCTTTGCCTGGATAAATTCCAGTCTACAAAAGGGAGAATTTCTTCCTAACATACTTGCTGAATTCTATTCTCGATTAACTGGTTCAGTGGGTGATTGGTTTGCAAATCTAGGTTCTTACAATCAAACTAAATCATTTGGTCTTTCTTATGAGGAAACATTAGGACTCTTGTATAAAGAATTTGTTGGGATGTAACTTTGCATGCTAGGCAACTCAGAACATGATTATTTTAAGATGAAATGTTGTTCATTAAAACTCACTGATCTGAACAAACATTTTAAAAGAATGTCTGAAATATTTTATATTGTTGGTGGAACTGCAGATTTAAAGCAAGTCCATCTGACATCTCTTCCACAGGAATTACATCCTCATATTGAAAAGCTCATGCTTCAGGCAAATAGAAGTCTAGATCATCTTGGTATGGGAGAAATTCATCAGATTACTCTCACTGCTCGTGAGAGATTATGTCATAGCCAGTAAGTTGGTTCTGATTATTTCAAGAATGAAAAGGATATCAAGGAAGCATGCTCTAAGAAGTATGAAATTGGGTGTTCAACGCATGAAAAATATGTCTGCAGGAAGTCCTCCAAAAAGAAGAAATTCCAAAAGAAATCTTCATCCAAAAAAATGCAGGTAGTTCATGAAATATTTCGCGAAGAAGAAATTTTGAAAGAGCTTCAAAGCAGATCGATGTCACATATGCAAGCGAATGGGACATTTTGCAAAAAATTACCCTAAGAAGAAACTAAAGGCAATAAAGATGATTTCACAAATGATGGCGGATCATCCAGATTCAGATCTTGAATCAGTTTACTCTAAACAGAGTTGACTAGATAATGATACAGTATTTTCCATAGAAGTCACCAATACAGGGAGTAATTTTTATACTGGTTCTGATATTTGTTTAGAAAATTCTTTTCATGTTTATCCTATAATGCCTGTTAATTCTATAACTTGTCAACCACATGTGCAAGTTTCTTTGTTAAATCAAAATATGCTAAGCCTAGTAAGGCTGTAGCTATGATCGATACGGGAGCATATAAGAACATGATAAATCCTGATTTACTATAAGAGGATATATAGAACCATCTAACACAAAATTTGTAGTATCCAATGGTGCAAAATATGGGGCAGGATTGATATCTAAGAGACACATTGGGATTAAATTCTTTTCTGAATGTGTTGTTTGGTTAAAGATCTATGGAAATGGACTTCATGGAAAGAATGTTTTGCTATCAGTAAAGCACAAAGATTAAGAATTCTCCCTGAGGAAATTCGTTTTAAGTGTTCATTCCAACCTTATCTGTCATTTGCACTCACAGAAGTTCCTGATAGATTTAAGTTAATATCTCAAAAATTGCTTTCTCTATGTGTTCACATGATAAATTCAAACATCCAAGGCCATTATGGAAGAATGAAGAATTCTTTGTTAACCTTCCTTTTAAACTTAACGAGGATGTTAATCCAACAAAAGCGACTCACTTAGGTATGACAACTGATSATCTTAAACTAGCAAGAGCTGAGTCTTAGGAGCTTTTAAAACAAAACTTGATAAAACCAACTAAGTCTAGGTTGGCATGTCAAGCATTTTATGTGAACAAAAGAAGTGAGCAAATTAGAGGAAAGAAAAAGCTTGTCATAGATTATAAGCCTTTAAATCAATTTTTGTAAGATGATAAATGTAACACCCTGAATTTTTCCTTTATTAAATTTGTTTGATTTTACGTGAAATTTGTATGCCAACTAGGGTTGGACATTTTATATGATTAATATTTTTAAATCGTGCGTTTAGTAGGTGTGGAAATATTGTCTATGTCAAATAAGAGTTATCTTTGGCTAAAAGCTCGACTTGYAGGCTTATTTATTAGTTAGTCAGAAGTTAGGCTTTTTATCGAAAGAAAGTCCGTTACATTTAATTTATGGGTTTTTGTTAGATTTGGATGGGAAGGCTCAACGGGTTGAGTTGGGGCCGAAAATAAAATAATAAAAAAAGAAAAGAAAAGAAAAGAAAATATATAAGGAAAAGAAAGAAAGAAAAGAAAAGAAAAGAAAAGAAAAGAAAAGAAAAAGAAAAACCCTAAAGGAACCCTTCATCTTGTTCTTCCTATCGCCGCCATCGCCGCCATCGCCGCCATCGCTGTTTTCCCTCTGCTTGACCAAATGCTACTCGTCGTGGTTTTCCGTTGCTTCTCCTTCTCTCTTCCTTTCCTCCACTGTCGACGCTTGAAGTGGCCACTGTTTGCCATGACTTGCGATCGGCCGCCGCACCAGACCACGCCGCTGCTCGAATGTCGCTCACAGCGCGCGTTGCGGAGGCTGTCTGCTCGAGTCGCTGCGAGGCATACACGGGAGATTGCCCGTCCTCCCTGAGTCTCTTCTCCGACTTCCCTTTCTTGCTCTCGGACTCGGATTGACGATCTGAGGTTCGCGCCAACGCCGACCAAAAGCGAAGCGGTCTGCCTCTAAATTCGATAAGCCATCTTCTTCTTCTTCTTCTTCTTTCCGGYGAGATCATCAGCCAGATCTGCTGCCATTGTCTTCCTTCTCTGTAGGAGTGACCAGATCTGTGCGATATCGTCACCAGACCTGCCGTCGTTACCCATTTTCCTGCTCGACAACCAGATCTGCACGACGCCGTCGCTAGATCTGCCGCCGCTATCTTCTTCTCCTTCTCTGCTCAATATTTTTCCTCTTCGACAAAAGCCTGATCCCTTGCTGCTGGCTGTCACTCTGCCCTCTTCCTTGCTGCTCGCGCTGCCGGACGACACTGTCTGCGAYCGAAATCACGACCCGTTGATTTGTGGCGTGGTCGCTCAACAAGGGCAGCAATAGGTGCTCTGGTCGTGCGGGTCATCCCCAACTCGCCGGATTCAGAGTTCGCCGAAAGTTGACCAGAAGCACTGCCAGCCAGCCGTGAGCTTGTTTGGCCAAGAACAAGGCCCTACACTCAGTAGTGCCAGATCCGCCCAGTGCCCAAGAAGCACAGTCGCCCAGGTTGCGCCCAGTGCCAAACGCCTAGCGCCCAATGCCCAGGCGCACCCACGCCTAGGCGCCCAGACACTGTTGTGCACGAGGACCTATTGCCATTCCCTAGACATTTGGATATCATGAATTTTAAGGTCAAAACGCTAACATTTAATATTGATATTGTATAATTTGTACATAATTATGCCTGAAGTGAATAGAAGGGAAAGTATGGATTAGGTTTATACTCGAGCTAAGAGTTGAATTGTAGCCTTAAAAACGTGATATTCGATAATATGAGAACTAAATATGARTTTACAAATTAATAAAGGACCTTTTTGGATTAAACACATAATACCTAAGTTGGGACGATCGAACTAAGTAGACCATCTTTYTGTAATCAGCTAGGTCATTTTGAGGCCTTACATTGAGATCGGTTGAAGGAGTTCATTTCACAACTTGAGTAAGAACCCGTTTACGTATAGGACTCCGAGTAAGTAATCCTCAGATCTCATTTATGTTATGAATGAATGTAATTGAACTGTTTTGGTTGCTCGAATATGTTGTGTAACGATTGTATGATGATGTGTGCATAATTGTGTGGAATGTTAATGTGTTCATATCATGTATTGTCAAATGAAATGTTATCATGTTTCTTATCGTGTACTATTTGTCAAATGTTATGCTATATATGGTTGTACGCATTTCATGTCATGAGCATGTAGTTAGAATTCTACATCACATTTGGCATGAGCCATTCACACACCTAGAAGGTGAATGGTTTAGGAAATGGAATTTTAAAGGAAAATGTAAAGTTTTGAAAATCCTAAAGTTTTCGGAAATGAGTGTAAACTTAGCCACAAAAGATGTGAGTGGGAAATGGGGCGTGTCTACCCTTTTGGAAGGAAGGTAAGAATGGAACGTTCACCTTCTTGGAGGTGAAAGAATAGAAGGAAAACTTTTTTTTTTTTTGAATATTAACCGCTTTACGGTTCTACCGGTAGGAATTGAATCGGGTTCCAAATAAATATGGCCCACTGCAGAGCTTAGTGGCTAGGCGTTACACTCTAGTGAGCTCACGAACGAAGGGAAATGGAAAGTTTTACTGTAAGTGAATTTTGAAGGAAATGTTTTGTAATGAGATTTTAAAAAAGGAATGTTTGGAAAGAAGTTTTATTTAAAGGCGAAACTTTATAATTTCACGACATGTAGGTCAGGTTGATGCATTTATGCATTGAGGTTACTTACTGGGCTTTTTAGCTCATTTCTTTCTCTTATGTTTCATTTCAGATGATGTGTATCCAAATGGGGCGAGGAGGCCGCTTGTGGGTGAGCTATGATACCTGAGAACTGGTTTTCGAATCGATTTATGTAATAAGATAAATATTTCTGAATGTTTTAAATTTTTGAAGCTTCCACTGTCTTCATTTCTTGAATGGCTTAAACTGTTGAGACTCCCGCTGTTTTCATTTTTGAATGAATGTTGAGTTTTAAATGATAGATGATTATTTCCGAGTGAGATGACATAACATTCTCGGGTTAGGACGATTCCTAATCTGGGGGTGTTATAATAAATTTCCTTTACCTAGCATACAAAATCTTTTTATAAATCTCCAAGGGGCAAAAGTTTTTTCAAAATTTGATTTAAAAGCAGTTTTTGGCAATTAGGAATTGTTCCTGAAGAACGTTACAAAACAGCTTTCTGTACTCCTAATGCTCAATACCAATGGACTGTCATGCCATTTGGTTTAAATATTGCTCTATCTGTTTTTCAAAAAATGATGACAAACATCTTTGACCCAATATTGTCTACTACTTTGGTATAAATTGATTATATCCTTCTTTTCAGTAAGGATGCGCAAGATCATGAGAAACTTTTAACCCAATTCTTTGATATTTGTGATTCTCATGTTATCATGCTCTCCGAGAAAAAGAGTCACATAGGTCTTTCTAAAATTGAACACCTTGGCATGAAAATTACCAATGGAGCTATTCAACCACGATCTCATCTTGTTGAAAACCTTCCTCAGTTTCCTAATAAAAATCTTTCAGAAAAGGAAATTCAACAATTCCTTGGTATCATCAATTACATAAAAACTTCCCTACCTATTTCTCACCATACAAGCTACTTATCCAAACTCCTAAAGAAAAATCTACCCATTTGGGGCACAGCCCAAACCAAAGCCATCAAAGCCTTGAAAGCAATGTGCAAACAACCAATGCCTCTCAAGATACCAACCATAGGTCTCAGGATCTTACAGACCGATACAAGTGATGAACATTGGGGTGCCATTTGACTTGAGGAAATTAGTAGAGAAAGACACTACTGTGGACATGCTAGTGGCCAGTTCAAAGATGCAAAGAAGTATTACCACACCACAACCAAGGAGATCTTGGCCGTCAAAAATGGTATTAAACTCTTTGAGTTTCATTTGATAGGTCATGAATTTATTATTCACATGGATAATTCATCATTTCCCAAAAGTAATGATTTAAAAAACAAAATGATACCTCAATCCCAAATTACTAAGATTAAAATATTGGTTTTCCTAATATCAGTTTAAAGTCCAAGACATAAAAGGGAAATACAATATCTTTGCACATCTATTATTGAGGCCTAAAGCATCTCTATTGTGCAAAAAAGAATACCTTTAATATAAGCCCGCAAGAGAAAATGATACTTAATTTCTTAATATGATATTAAGCTAGTGTTCTCATCCAATACCTGTTATATTCATGGTAAATCCTCCAAATCATCAAAATTTTCTGTTTCCTCCAGGATTACCTGAATATCCCTCTATCCCTCAAATAATTAAGCATGCAAAGACACATTTAAATTATTATCTACATGCTTATTATCTTGAACAAAAAGAAGCCTTCCTAAATTCCAGTTTTGACTTTGAATATCCATGGGAAAATATAATTAATGTCTTATCAAGATTAACTCAAAATGGTCATTATTATTTATGGTGTATATCAATCTTATTCTATCACKCTCTATGATTTAAGATCATATTTGACAGAACCAAAGAATTTTGGAGATTATCTGTGGAATTATTTGATATGGTATGCTACTCCTACAGAATGGTTAGATAAAATTGCAGATTCTACACAGCCTCCATTCCTGTATCTCATTTTAAAGAGACCTTATCAATTGGTGGGTGAAAAACTATCTCGTACCTCTTATGGTTTCAGAGCTCGGCCTCATCCAGTAATTAAGTGTAACACCCCGAATTTTTCCTTGATTAAATTTGTTTGATTTTACTTGAAATTGATGTGCCAACTAGGGTTGGACATTTTATATGATTAATATTTTCAAACCGTACATTTAATAGGTGCGAAAATGTTATCCATGTCAAATAAGAGTTATCGTTGACTAAAGGCTTGACTTGTGGGCCTATGTATTAGTTAGTCGAAAGTTAGGCTTTTGTTGAAAGGAAGCCTATTATGTTTAATTTACTGATTTTGGATTAGATGTGGATAGGAAGGCCCGATGCGTTGAGTTGCAGCCGAAATAATATTATATAAAAAAAAGAGATAAGAAAATATATAAGAAAATAAAAAGAACGAAAAAGAAAGAAAAGAAAAAGAAAAAAAAAACCTAGAAACTATCTTCTTCTTCCTCCCGCCGCCGCGCCCCGCCACTCTCCCACCATTTATCTTCTCTCCTTCTGCCGCCGCAGGCGCCAGCGCCGTTATCCTCCCCTCCAACCCGAACGCGACACTATCGTCTGTCTTCCTTTCACTTCCACAGCGTCGTTTTCGGAGCAAGGATCGGGATCTGCAACGATCCACTCGCTCGCGTCGCCTCGACCGATCGTATTTCGCCAGAGCCTCACGGTAAGCCTTCTTCTTCTTCTTCTTCTTCTTCTTCCTTCTCTCGTCTTCCTCCTGGGACGACCCGATCTGTGCATTTGCAACAGATCGATCGTCCGCGGTGTCTCCTCATGTAGATCGACCGGATACGTGCGACATCGTCAGCCAGACTTGACGTCGTCCCTTACGGTCGCGACCCTGAAACCGTCTGCGCGACGCCGTCGCCAGACTCCGCCGACACAATATTTTTCTTCCTGCTGCTCAACGTCTTCCCTCTTTGGACAGATCCCGCCGTCTCCCTTGCTGCTCGCGGCGCGTCCGACCGTAGCCCGCAGCTGCCACCATCGTCGCTCTTCTCCCCTGCTCGCCAGACCCTCCAGATGCTGTTGGTCCCAACCCGCTCAGCTCAGATCGCCGTGTCACCTCTGTTCTACTGCGCGGCGTCGCCGTCAACCTACGATGTTGCCGCGACGACACACCGTTGCTGACCGCGGAGACAGCGCGCCAAGGCATGATTTGGGCCATGCAGAAACCAGCCGTAGCAAGCGAACCGCCGGCGGCCCCAGTGTTCAACAACACCAGGCACCCAGCAGACGCTGGTGCTCAGCCAGACCATAGGCCACTTCCGCGCGCATCGCCCCAGTGCGCGACGCCCGACTCCAGTGCAGCGACGCTCGACGTCCGTGCCCGAACGCTCAGCCGCAACTGATGCCCAGACGGCCCGAACCATTTTGCACATCCCTTTGACATACGTTCGGAAATCCATTACGTTCACACTTCGATATTGTGGAATGAGGTTATTTCGAGGGCATACGCTGAAGTCAGTTGGTGATAAATTTCCGACATAAGTAAGAACTCGTTTCCGTTATAGGGAACTTCGGGTAACGTTAAATCTCTCATTCATATCATTCATAAATAAGATGAATTTGAATATTTTTTAACCGTTGGAATATGTGCTGTGTGGAATTTTATTATTGATATGTGGAATGAATACTCTTTAATTATTAGATATGTGTTGTGTGGAATTTTTATGTTGGATGTGTGAAATTGTGACGAAGTTGAATTGTTCGTATTTATAGTAGTACTCTATGTTAAAGAATGCCTGTTGTGTGATTTCATATTATGTATTATTTATTGAATGTTAATTTATATAAATCGTATGCGTTTCATGTCATGAGCATGTAGTTAGAAGTTTATATCTCATTTGGCATGTGCCGATCACGCATTTGGAAAGTGGACGGTTTAGAAGATGGGATTTGAAGGGAAGGTTAAAGTTTTGAATGTTAAAATTTAAGAAAGGACTTGTAATACTAGCACAAAGATGTGGTGAGAAATGGGGCCATGGGGAACGGCGCACCCGACCCCTTACCCTCTTGGAGGTAGTTAAGACGATGAATGTTCACCTCCTTGGGGTGAACCCATGTGAATGAAAACCTTTTTTTGAATGTGGAGCTCTTGCGGTTCTACCGAGTGAATGAATCGGGTTCCAAATAATATGGCCACATGCATGCTATGTGGCTAGAGCTTTACCACTCTGGGTGAGCTCCGCGAACGAATGAAAGGAAATGGAAGTTTTATTGTAAGTGAATTTTGAAGAGACATGTTGTGATGGAGTTTTGAAAAGGGAATGTTTTTGGAGGTTTTTCATTTAAAAGGGGGGAACTTGAATCTTATATGTGGACATGTTCATGCATTCATGCAGTGAGGTTACTTACGGGGCTTTTTAGCTCATCCTGTTGGCTATGTTTTTCTTGCAGATGTATATGTAACCAGATGGGTGAGAAGAGGTCGTTGTGGCGAGCTTTGATACCCGAGAATTGATTTTCGAATTTATTTTAAATTATTGAAGTTTCTTTGTGATTTTCGTCTATTTTGAATGGTTTAGAAAGACTTCCGCTGTATTTCTATTTTGAATAATTATTAAATTGGTGAGGGTTTGTTAAAGTTTACTTTTGAAATTGATAGTTGTTTATTTTGGAACGGAATGATGTGGCATTCTCAGCTTAGGACTGTTCCTAATCTGGAGGTGTTACATTAAGTGTCTTTACAGATACTATGAAACTTTGGAAAAAGACAAACAAGGCTTCAAGCATTTGTGTTCCTATATATCTATGCTTAATCGGAAATATGAACTATCTGTTCCCCCAAGATATGAAATGGAACTAGATACAAGCTTGCTAGCTCCACAGTCTCCGTTAGAAGCTATAGCACCACAAGAAGATGATATACCTGATGAAGAATTTAAAATAAATTGGGAAGGACATGGTGTCTACTAGAAGGATCGATTCTCTGAAGAATATTATGAGTATCACAGCTGTGACTGATTAAAGTTACTATTATTGTTCTATATTGAGTCATTCAGCTTTATTAAAATAGTGTTATTAAAGTATCTTTCAACTTTATTAGCTATAGTCAACATCACCTTTTGTTAAAAAAGCTTTAGTTGATGTCAGCTTTTGTAAAAGTAACTTTATTTTAGTTACTTTAGTGTGATCCTAACTTTTACTTTATTTAAGTTTGTAATGGCTTGAAGTCTGCCCTCTATGTAAGGGTTAATTTGTATCAATTGAAGGACAGACTGGAATTATACCTCAATTTCAAACAGTCTTGAATTTGAAGTTGTATCTTTCATTATTGAATAAAGTATGTTTTGCTAAACATTTGGTCTCTTGAAACTCTCTAGTCTCCATTATATTGTTCTTTCTTCTTCTTGAGTACTGTGGTCTATAAGCAACTATTTGTTGTATTAGATAAGTGAGAGTAAAATCTAAAGGCAGCATARAGGCGAAAACAGGCTAGGGAGTGCTGTTGAAAGTAGCGTGACCATTGTTAGTAGGAATCATACTTCCTTCTTATCTAAAACTTCAATATTGTATACCAGTATTACACAGTAGAAAGCAAAGCTTTCATTGTTGTTGTAACACTCCCAGATTAAGAATTGTCCTAAGCTGAGAATATTACATTACCTTACTCATAAAACAATTACTACTATAGGAAATAAAAGAAGTCTTAACCCTTATCAAAGATTTTATAAAAACTTCGGCAGAGTTTCCTTTAAAATCTCAATAATTACCCCCTGCATACACTCAGAAAAAGTTCTCAATATTCTCAACACCTATTCACCACATATTCTTCAATCCAATTAAACATCTACCGTAAAATATGCTCCAACAAATTTCTTACCAACCCAACAATTATTCAAACAGGAATTTGAGGAAACCAAAAGAACTTAAAACATAATCAACTAAACGAAATAAGAAATAGTTAACTACTATCTTAATCCTTAAAATTTATTTATAACATGTTTCAGGGTATCTTGATTTGCCCACAAGTGACCTCCTTGCACTATCTGGCTACACATCATCTAAAATACAAACGAGAGAAATGGAATGTGCTAYAAAGCCCAGTAAGTAAACCTCATGCATAAATGTCTAAACATGTCCTACATGTTATGAATTATAAAATCTCATTTTCTCAATGAAAACCTTCGAAACATTCCCTTTTTGAAATCTCTTTACAAAACCTTTCCTTCAAAATATATAATTTCTAAAACATTCCATTTCCTTTCATTCGTGAGCTCACTAGAGTGTAACGCCTAGCTATTAGGCTGCAATGTGCCATTTGTTCTTTGGAACCCGATTACATTTCCACTGGTAGAACCGCAAAGTGGTTAACATTCCTTTACTTTTCCTTTTCCTCTTCACCTCCCAGAGGTGAATCATTACCTCCTTCCCAAAGGGTCGGTTCAGGTGTGCCGGTCTCCCATGCCTCATTTCCCACTCACATCCTTCATAGCTAGGTTTACACTCCTTTCCAAAAGCTTTAACATTTTCCCGAACACGTTACAATTTATAAAATGCATTCCCTTTCAAAATTTCATTTCCTAAACCATTCATTTCTCAATGTATGAATGTCTCATGCCAGGAATGATGTAGAACACTAACTACATGCCCATGACCTGAAATGCATATAACCGTATACAACATATCATTTGACAAACACTACAAAATATGAAAGATGATACCATATCATTCGACATAAAAGTAATATGGGATATGAACACATGAAACATTTCACACAATTAACACACCTCATAATATAATCCCACACACAACACATTAAGCCATCTAAAAGAATTCAGATACATCCAATCATATGCGTTAATAAAATGGGAGAATTTACTTGCATAAATCTCAAATTAAATAACAATCACACATATACGTTAATGAGAATGTGAGAGTTTACTCACATACACATTCAATTCATGTAAGAAGATTCAATCATAATAACAACACAYTTACACACCACTGAATGAGAATGAGAGAATTTACTTACATAGAACTCAGATCCAATAACAACAACACACATACGTCAACGGGGAATGTGAGAGTTTATTTATATAAAAATCTCATATCCAACACATTAATCTGCTTAAAGGAATTCAGATACCTCCAACCATATACGTTAATGAAATGGGAGAATTTACTTACATAGAACTCAGATAACAATAACACATATATGTTAATGAAAATGTGAGAGTTTACTTACATACACATTCAATTCATGTAAGAAGATTCAATCATAACAATACACTTACATCACCACTAAATGAGAATGAGAGAATTTACTTACCCGGAGTCCTTTATGTTAAAGGTTTCTTATTTAAATCTCAAAGTGAAATCCTTTGATCATTCTCAATGTTAGGGCACTCGAATCAACCAATTTGTGATTATAGAAGGAAAGTCTATTTAGTTCAATTATCCCAACTTAGATATTCAAGGTTCATTCCAAGAATGTCATTTGCCAATTATTAATCCATACTTAGTTCCCACATTACCAATTATCACGTCTTTTAAGGGTAAAACTTAAACTCTTTCGTTCAGGTATTAAACTTAATTTACGTTCCTCACAATTTTACTTTAGGATATAATTTCATCAGTTATAAATTTCAATACTAATTAATAATATTTTTACCTTTTAAGTCACAAAGTCCAAGAGTCTCGGGAATGGTTTCAGGTTTGTGGTCGTCTGGACGCTTGGGCGTTGGGCATGGGGACGTCTGGGCATCTAGGCGCCTGGGCACTGGGACTCCGTAGACACTCGTTGGCACTAGGCGCTGGCATTCCCAAAATTGGCGTGCAGCCATAAAAAAAGGAATCAGTACTCTCCCACAATCGACCAAAATAGTCAGCCGCTGGCGACCACAGCTCAGCAGCAATGACTGAGAGCAGAGGTGACGACCAGGCAGCAAGAGGGGCGCGGCGAGGCTTTGCTGAGCAGCCGCGGTTCTGATGCACTGATCAGAACTTGGCGCGGCTATGGCAACGCCATTGAACAGAGAAGGAGAAGGCGGCAGATCTGGGAGGACCACTTCGTCCCGAGCGGCTATGGATTCTCCGATCACGATCACATGGATGATGGCGACGGCATCTGATGGTAYAGACGAGCAAAGAAGTGGCGATGGCATGGGTCGTGAGGGAGAAGATCTGGGCAGCAGGGTAGTCCACCGCAGACGATCAACGAGCAACGACGGTCTTGACTTGGACAACTCATGGAGCAGAGTCCTCCAAGCCACTAGATCTGCTGGTTCGTTGTGGATTTGGGGCTGAGCGATGACCAACAAGCTTGGAGATCGACGAGCAGAATAGATTGTTGATGGCTGCAGGTTCGATTGCTATGTGCAGAGATCAACGAGCAAGAACTACGGCTTCAGCGGTCATTTATCGGTGACATAGACAAGACAGAGAAGGAGGGGCAGTGGTGAAGGCAGAGGGAAAGGGGTGGTGGTTAGGGTTTGGTTTGGGCGGCGATGGCATGATGAGAAAAAAGAAGAAAGAGATTCTAGGGTTTTTAGGTTTTTCTCTTTTTTTAATTTTTTATACTTGGGCCGTAACCCAAATCCTTCGGGCCTTCCCATCCATAATTAACCCAAATCCTTAAATTAAATTTCACGGGCTTTTCTTTAGATAAAAATATAGTTTTTGGCAGAAAAGCGAATAAGCTCGAGCCTCTAACCTACAAAGGACCCTTATTCGATTAACACGTTAATTTCATATTTATTAAACGTGCAAATTCAAATTATTAATCACTTATAAAATTTTCAACCCTAGTTGGCACACAATTTCACACAATCAAACAAAAAAATTAATAAAGGAACAATTTCGGGTATTACAGTTGTCGTTGCTTAACCCCCTTTCCTTTGCTAATACCTAATGTGGTGGTAGGAATGCTATAGCATTACCGGGATAAATTGAAACCATCTGTACTTCGGGATTTTGTGATCTTAACTGTCTTTAACTTTTGAAAACTTATTTGAGTAATTCTGCTATTGAATTTATTAAAATGTTTTAGCATAACGTAAATTAATCCTTTAATCTAGGGATTTTGCTTTACTAGGTTTAGATGCACAATCCTCGTGGGTACGATCTTTACTCATTCTTTATTACATGTAGACCACATATGGTTGCATGCATTATAGCTTAATTGCTTAGTGCAATTTCACGTCTAGCGGTTGTCCTTGAAGTTGTACTAGAATAGGAACTACTATTTTGTGTACTTGATGTTGTAGATTGATTTCGAGGGATGTTCTTAGTACTACTTAATGGTTGTAGCTGTTTGATTTGTTTTGATATTATGATGCATCTGATTATTTCGGGCTATCGGTGTTTATATTGTAGTGCTATGATCCCCTTAGCCCCTTTTTATTTAGTGGTGTTGTACTTTAATGCGTGATCTTGACCATCGAGAGACACGCAATGGCATGCATTGTACCAGTCATATCTAGTAGGGTTTAGTGGGTTGTCACAGGTTGTATCAGAGCTTAGGGATATGATTCTAAAGACATGGTTCTTGGTATACTCAAGGTTAAACAATTCGCTGAAACTAGTATTTGTGTAGTTTTATTCGTATAATGAATTGGAGGCATTATGAAGCCTGGTTTTATATGGTAATTTAGTTTTGAATAGAAATAAAATTTATGTATACAACTTGGTCTCATGATGCTATTAACATAGACTTATAATTGGTCAGCCTGAGTTTATAACTTGATAACTCAATTTTGAATGTAGGTTGTAGATGCATAATATTTGTGGTACGGGACATCAATGATATTTGTATAAAGAATCGATTGATGTGAAAAAAAAAATTTGGGATATTATTGGTGTTACATAGGGTTGAAGGATGGGAATTGTTATTTCCTATTGAATGAAAAATGCAACTAGTGTCAATGGTATGATCATGGATTGACTTGGGAACATGTAATAAGGTGATGACTAGGTCACTTAGGGTTTGAGCATCAACTAGCAAGCTCATGTAGATTTTGTCAATTTTCTATCATTTGGATCTTTGTGCTTTCTTCTCCCATGAAAGTTTTCTCGTAATATGGATAATTCATTGACTGCCCACTTAGATTCATGTACTCCTCATAGATGTACCATGTAAGATAAATTACTGGAAAGACGTACTAGATTTGAGATAGATGTACCATTATCAGATGTTGAACCAAAGATTGAAGGTGTGAAATCGATGATGATTGCTTTGATGTTCTTTACTCCTCAATAATCTACCAAAATACTATTCATTCTTATCATTTAATGAATTTTTCAGTTTCAGAAGAATCATTTGAGTCATATCCCCGTGATTCATTTTCTTGAATTGTTGCTGGATCTAGACTAGGTTTAGGATTAATTGTAACCCTACGTATATCTGCTACCATGAAGTATTGATGATCAGGCTCCTTTTTCAAAGTTTCTTCAGTTTCCATTTTCCTCTTTCCTCTATCTCTGGCTGCTCTTGCAGCTTTATCACGTTTCTCTTTCTCTCTCTGCATTTCTTCATTCCTTTTGATAAAGGAATTTGTAGAAATGGGAGGTTTTGATGCTAAAGATTGTGAGTAATATCCTGCTGTTGGCTAAGCTATTATAGGAACACTTGGAAATATTGGATAGACTAGGTTAGGGGTTCTCATGGAAGGAAATAAATAAGAAATATCTGAGCTATGCTCAATGAATGTTGGTGAGGTAGGAGGCAACGAAGATGAAAGACCTTGTGTTTGTCTGTGCTGTTGGCATCTTCAATTTCTGCTCTGATCTTCCTTATCTCTTGTTCTTTTTGATAAAAAACTGGACCAAAAAGCCTCATTTTGATCATTCATTTAGATCCCTATCAAGTTGATTGAGTCTATCAATCATTGACTGATAAAGCTTCTCAAGAGGATCTACTTTCTTCTTGATGACCTCTACATTAGAGATAACCCTATCTACTTTATTATCAATCTTGTTAAGCACTTGATTTTGGGCCAAAGCATTTTAGATTTGCCAATTTAGAACTTCGTCTGATTCTTGGACAGAATAGATCTAGCCATATTGTCAATTCCTTTTGCCATAACAAAAGGTGTGGGGTTAAGCAGGAGACAGCTAAGATGTCAAGAGACACTTAAGGATCTGGAAGACATACATAATCTACTTCAAATAAGTAGGATGTGTTTTTTCCTACTAATAGTGGTTAGGCTATTTTCAACGGCACTCCCCGGCCTATTTTTGCCTCTATGCTGCCTTTAGAGATTACACTCACTTATCTGTAGTAATAAACAACTGCTTATAGACCACAACAAGAATCTCAAGAACTGAATATTCATATGAATACTCAAGAAGAAGAAAGAACAATAGAATAGAGACTAGAGAGCTTCAGGAGACTTGGTGTTCAGCAAAACATCTTTTATTTCACAATGAAAGATACAAATTCAATCTAAAAACAAGTCTGAGTACAAGTCTCAAGACTAGTCTCAAATTCAATCTTCTCCAAATTCAGCCTTCCATTGGGCAATCATCTCAGGCATAATATTCAAAGTAATATACTTTTCATGGGTAGAATAAGGTATATCACATTGACTCATACATAGCAGGAGTACTAGACTTACGTAATACTAGAGGAAAACTAACACAAGATCTATAAATATTATAAGGACTAATAGTAGGAAGAACAGACTCAAGAATTGTAGAAAATTCTATTAAAGAACCTATGTTTTTGTCATTTAAAGATTTTGTGGGTAAAGATATATTACTGGAAATACGCACTAGATCTGAGATAGATGTACCATTATCAGATGTTGAACCGAAAGTTGAAGGTCTGAAATCCGTGATGATTGCTTTGATGTACTTTACTCCTCAATAATCTACCAAAATACTATTCATTCTTCCCCTCCTCCAAAAAATTTATCTTTACCTTATGATTCTCCGCTAAAAGTGCCTGACCACTATTAGTAGGAAAAAACATCATGCTTATCTGAAGTAGATTATGTATCTCTTCAACGTCCTTCTAAGTGTCTACTGCTTAACCCCGCGAGTAGTATCAGGTACATTCTCATTAATTATAATACGAGTGTATTGTTGTTATGATTGGGTCTCTATATTGAATTGAATGTGAGTTCATAGTTATAATTCGATTGCTTTTATGTGATATGGTTTATAGTTTTATTTCAAGTGTGTCAATTTTTCTGTTTGATGACATGTTGGGAAGTTTAAGTTCAGAGTTTATGCGATCCATGTTCATGTGTATATAGTCTATAGTATTGTGCATAATTTTTGGCATGGGCATAATCATGCATTTAAGAAAGCAAATGTTTTTAAAGAATGAAGTTTGGAGAAGAAAATGCTTTGAGCAATGAAGTTCTGGAAGGATGTGATTATTATGTTAAATGGTTTCCTAACGTAAAGAATTTTGAAAAGGGTGTAAAGCCTAGACCATGAAAGGTGCGAGTGGAAAATAGGGCATGAGGGACCGCCGCACCTGACTTAACCCTCTTGTAGGGTGGGAATTCATGTGTTATTCACCTCTTATGAGGTGATATTCAGGAAAATATAAAGTTGTGTTAACCACTTTGTGGTTCTCCTAGTAGAATGTGATCAAGTTTCAAATAATAACTGCCCACTGTAGAGCTTAATGGTTAGGCGTTACACCAAGTGAGCTCACAATTTAAAAAGGAGATTTTTGGAAAGTTTAGCAAAGTGAATTTTTGAACTTCATGACATATAGTGCACGACACATCCATTCATGCATGAGATTTAGTTATTGAGCTTAGTAGCTCATTCCATATTCACTTATTTTACGTTTCAGGTGAGGACTAGCCAGATGGTATGTGGAGATCGTTTTGGAGCAGACATTGATATCCAAGAGTCATTTATTTTAACTACATTTTCTATTGATTTATGAACTTGTTGAATGTTTAAATTTTATTCGCATATTTTCAAAAGCTTCCATTGGATTTTAAATATATGAGTATTTAGCTTGTAATTTATATTATTAGGGTTTGAGATGATTTCATTATATGTGGAGTATTAGAATGTTTGGTGGGAAATTTTTTGATTGTTTACAGAGTGGATATGTTGATATTATAGAGGAAACTCTATTGAAATTTTATAAACCCTTTTGTACTAAAATATCCAAATTTTATTTTTCCCAATTTTTGCAATCTATTTGAGGGTGAAATTGGTAATATCCCGGGTTAGGATAGTTTTCAATCTGGAGTTGTTACAGTTTATTCTATGCAGTTCTTGATTTTGAGCAAGAGAAGTGTTTGCCAATTTAGAATTTCATTTGATTCTTGATTTTGCAATGCTTCTTCCACAATGATCTATTCCATTTCCGAACACGAAAGGAGTAGCCGTGACTTTTCTCTGTTCATCTCTTTTCTCGGACAATGGTACAGGCTATACCTAAGGAACTTCTTTAACATAAGGAAAGTTATACGTGTTTGATTTGAACAAAATGGGAAGCTTCGAACCGTTGAGGATCTCAAACGAAGATGGATCGATTTCCTTTTGGCAAAGCGTCATAAAGCTTTGAACCGTTGCGGACCTCTTTATGAGAGATTTGATGATCTTCTGAGGTTATAGCGTCTCTTTATCATCTGAATCATCAGGATAAGCTATCCTGAGCTTACATGCTTTTTTCTTCTTTTTTCTTTCGGATTTGTTGGGAGAATCTTCATTTCACTCGTACTGATCACATGAATAACCCTAAGTCGCCGTTGCTACTACAGCTCCTCCCTCGCCGTCCCCCTCGACTGTTGCTCTCCTCTTCTCCCCTCTTCTCTCTCTCTTTCTCTTTCTCCTCTCTCCCTCTTTTCTCTTCTTCTCCCACTGTCGGCACTTGAAGTGGCTGCTGCTCATTGCTGCTTATGATCTGCAGGCTACCCGCCGCACCGGAGATCCCTGCTAGATCCAAAGCAGTCTTCATTAGCCAATTCATACCAGCCACCAGATCAGCTGTTTGGAGGCTGCTACGTGACGCCGCCACCTATTGCGCGTTGCTGCTGCTCAACCAAAACAAGACAGGACGCCTGGTCTCGCCAAGAGCTAACTAGATCCACACAATCTGCTACCACTCTCCACTACAGACGATGACATCGATCTAGTCGCGCCCTCCGAAAAACTGAGCGACCGATTGTGGACCAAAAATGGAGGTTCTGGAAGGCGATTGCTATGCCGTCTTCCTCGGTTGCCATTGCCATTGTTGCTTAGCGGGTTGCTACGGAGCTGTTGTTGCTGATGGATGACTACCTTGGCCTGGTCAGCTAAGTTTCGGCCAGGAACAAACACCTGCAAAGGCAACAGCTGTCTTCCTTACTTGCCACTGCCATTGTTGCTCAACAAGTTGCTGCTGAGTTGTTGTTGCTGGCAGTTGACTAACTTGGCCTGGTTAGCTGAGTTTCGGCCAGGAACGGGGACCTGCGAAGGCCCAGGCACCCAGCAAGTGCCCAGTGCCCAGGCGCCCAGTGCYTAGAGCCTAGTGCCTAGGCACYAGATGCCCAAACGCCCAAACACCCAGACGCCCAGGGGACCAGGGCTGTTGCACGTGCGCTGCTTGAGTGTATGCCCGAGGCACAATGCCTTTTTCGCGACCCTTCAAATTTGTTGACTTAAATGGTGAAAATATTACTATTCAAGGTTGAGGACTTATAACCTATGTAATTATGTCCTAAAGCAAAATTGTGCGAGAACGAAGATTAAGTTTAATACCTGAGCTAAGCAGATTAAATAGTACCTTTAAGAACATGATAATTGGTGATGTGAGAATTAAGTATGAATTAAAAATTGACAAATGACATTCATGGAATAAAAATTGGATATCTAAGCTTAGACAATGGTACTAAATGGACCTTCCTTCTGTAACCACAATTAGGTTGTTTTCGAGCCCATTGACGTCGAGAATGGTCGAAGGATTTCATTTTCGTGATTCAAATAAGAACCTTTAATGTAAAGGACTCCAAGTAAGTAAATTATCTCCTTTTACTAACGCATATGAATTGAGGGAATGTCTACAATACCTAGATTTAATCAAATATAGTTTGAAGGATTTTGTAGGTTTATTGATCAGGGTTTGCCGGAGGAACTTTATAAGTTTCGAAAAATCGAAGATACAGATCAAGAAATTGAATCTCAATTATTTGTAGAAACATATCAATTAGTAGAACTGTTGCTAAAGGAAAGAGATGCTATGTATGAATTACTCACATATTCTTCTGAATTATAAATATCCGCGGGATTAATTTGGAAAACCAGCAGGGATATGCAAGAACAAACAATTTTTATTGGAAACATTCCTCTAATGAATTCCCTARGAACTTTTATAGTAAATGGAATATATAGAATTGTGACTAATCAAATATTGCAAAGCCCCGGTATTTATTACCGGTCTGAATTGGACCATAATGGAATTTTGGTCTATACCGGCACCATAATATCAGATTGGGAGGAAGATCGGAATTAGAGATTGATAGAAAAGCAAGGATATAGGAGCAACTTAATCTGGACTTGTTTGGATTTGTACCTAACCAGTCTRCATCCCAGATCATAATTCTCATTTGGATTTCTATTATGCCCCATTATTCATTATTCCCGGGGGTGAATAGATTAACCGAAGGGATTAAAACTTACGTGTCTGCCTGAATTGCATTAACAAAAATCAAGTTATATATGTAATTATATATTATATATCTAACCGATGTATTTTCTTTTTTTAATCTGAATCTCATTTTTTTAAGTATTTCGCGTTTGGCCCTAATTAATTTAATAATTTAATGAATAATTGTAAATTTATGTATCATTTGAGAAGGAGTCTTTTATATCTTTTATTATGGCAAGTTAGATTAACGAATCTTGTTGAGCTACACAGCTTAAACAAAATACATATAAAATGAGGAAATGTTTAGCGTATATGTATGTATCCTTCTATTCAATTTTTGTGAAAAAATATCATTGTTTGATCCCTTTTAAGAATTCACTCGAGTATCAGGAAGCGATAATATTTATAGTGATTTACGATTCCTAAGCAAGGGGGTCATCCTTTCAATACCTTCTTTGGTTTGGTGCAGGTATTGATTTAGGCAATTTAACAGAGATATCAAATAGAAAATCAGATAATGGCTTGGTGTGTTATCTATAGCCAATTACGGTAGATCTACCAACTCGGAACATTCCAAAATCAACGTTACTGGCGATTCTTCTTACGCTGGCATGTCGCCTACTGTGGATTTTTGAGTTTATTCAACTCTTCCACGAATACAGAAACGAAGAGAAAGACAGAAGGATATAGAGATACAATAGAATTACTAACTTGAGAATCTAATGTAGAGGAAGATGAGATCAATGTAAATATGTACTGACAGGGACATAGTAGTAAAATAATAAGTAATACAAAGATTTCTAAACTATATTTCAAATCGAAGTACAGTATTCCATTTTTCATTTAAATATCTTGTAGAATACTCTTTCCTTAGGCCCACATTTTCTATTCTACTACCATTCCTCTATTATTTATTATTAATATTCATTCCTTTAGGTAGATTAATGTGTTGTATATGAGATTCTATACAAGTAAACCCACATACCCGCCTATCTCTTTTGTTGTGTGTTATGTGGTGCCGTTATAGGATTATATTATAAAATGTGTTGATTGTGTGGAATGTTTTCACGTGTTTCATATCTTGTACTGTTATTATGTCAAATGGTATGTTAAATACAGTTGTATGTATCTCATGTCATGGGCATGTAGTTAGTGTTCTACATCATTCCTGGCATGAGCCATTCATACATTTAGAAAGTGAATGGTTTAGGAATTGAATTTTGAAAGGGAATGAATTTTATAAATGTAACATGTTCAGGAAAATGTTAAGATTTTTGGAAAGGAGTGTAACCTACCCATGAAAGATGTGAGTGGGAAATAGGGCGTGGGGGACTGGCGCACCCGAATCGACCCTCTGGGAGGTTAGGGAAATGTAATATTCACCTGTTTGGAGGTGAAAAGATGAAAGGAAAAGTAAAGGAATGTTAACCGCTTTGCGGTTCTACCGATAGAAATGTAATCGGGTTCCAAAAAATAATGACCCACTGCAGAGTTTAATGGCTAGGCATTACATTCAGTGAGCTCATGAATGTAATGGAATGAAAGGTTTTTACAAGTTATACATTTTGACAGGAAAGATTTTATAAAAAAGTTATGAAATGGAAATGTTTAGAAAGTTTTCATTGAAAAGGTGAAATTTTATAATTCATGACATGTAGGGCATATTTATGCATTCATGCATGAGATTTGCTTACTGGGCTTTTTAGCTCATTCCATTTCTCTCATTTTGCATTTTAGGTGATGTGTAGCCAGATGGTGCGAGGAGCTCATTTTTGGATAAACCAAGATACCCTGAAGTATAGTCTAAATAAATTTTATTGAATAAGATAGATAGTTAATTGTCTAGAATGACTTTTGCGTATCATTAGGATATTTCTTATTTGGTTTAGCTGATTATGTTTTTGACTKCTTTTGGTTTCTTCAAATTTTAGTTTGAATAATTGTTGGGTTGGTAAAAGATTTGTTGGAGCACATTACTCATTACGTTGGATGTTTATGGGTTGGAATCTATGTTGTTAATGGGAGTTTGAAAATGTTGAGAACTTTTTGAATGTATATAGGGGGTAGTTATTTAAATTACAGAGGAAACTCTGTTGAATTTTTATAAAATCTTTGACAAGGGTTAAGACTTCTTTTATTTCCTACAGTAGTTGATTGTTTTATGAGTAAGGTAATGTAATACTCTTAGCTTGGAATAGTTCCTAATTTGGGGGTATTACATAACCATTTCCTACCACTAAAAGTAAACATAATGCTAGTAGCACCAAAGTATAGGTGTGTATGACGTTCTCTCTCCCTTTGTTGGACCATATCAGGTAAAATATTAAGACTGATATGTTGCTCATGTGTCAAGTAAGGAATATCACATTGGTTCATAGCAAAAGACTGCACATATTCCTTCCTAGAAGGAAATGTGGATTTCAATAGTTTCCTAATGGATCTTATTCCGGATGAAACAAAACCACGAGAATGGTAAATATTGTAAAGACTGATTAAAAGAGGAACGGACTCTTCTATTCTAGATGACTCCAAATAGTTTTAAGCTCTACCAAAGAACCTATATTGGCATAATTTAAAGTTGTACGTTGTAAAGATAAACTGCTAGAAATTTGAACGAGATTTGAAATACTAAAAGTCTTACCAGATGTTAAAGCATGATTGCAAGAAAACAATGTCTCTTTACTCCATTTTATTCAATAATAAAATATTCCACCTTCCCCTCACCCAAAAGAAGACTTTTGGAAACTAGATAGTTGCCTGTCCTGGCTTTGACAAGCAGTAATAGCATTAAGGAAGAGTAGGACTCGTCACCTATTTGCAATGGTCTTGGGTACTTTCARCTGCACTCCTGGGCTATTTTCCCTTTTATGCTATTTTGAAGGCACTCATCTCACTCATCTATATCAACCAGCCGCTTAAAGACCGCAAATAAGGATCAATATTCAGAGATGAATATTCCTCGAAGGAAATAAAGAATATTATTATAACGAATACAGAGTTCTATTACTTTGATTAAAAATCCCAAGAAGCAGTTTAAGAAAAGAGAATTAGATTTTTGCTCAAGAGCTAAACAACTCAAGCTTACTTGCTAAACTTGTCTTCGTAAAATAAGAACTAAGTTAGGTGCAAAATAAACTTCAAGAAACTTAGTTTGTACTTGGATTAGCTTTTGAACCAAGAAATTTTATCTCCCAGTTTTAAGTGTCATTTGTTTTACAATTTGGACAAAGAAAGTTTTTTTTTCCAATTTCAGATGTCATTTATTTTACACCTTGGGCCAAGAAATGTTACTCTCATACCCAGAAATTTCCTCCAAAATTACTAAAAAATAAAAAGGTACAGTAACATTCCCTATCCTACAATTCTTGCAAAAGTAAGTTATTAGAGGATTAGCTACAGTATTCACTTTGAAAAATCATCTACTAATATAGGAATAATCAATTATTCATCATTAGAAGTTGCAGACGATGTGAAGAATTAGGAGCAATCATTTTGCATAATCGATTATTCATAGAGAGCAATCGATTATTCGTGAATTTTTTGCTTAGTTGTTTTCTTTCCTCCAACTAAATTTTGCATGTTGCATTATGTTGAAATCATGTTTTGCTTAAATTTGGATTAAATTGTAAGGTGAAATTTATTAGGGGAAGTTCCATTTCTTAATTTGAAATCCAAGTGGTTTCTTAATTCAAGAAACTCTTAACTTCAATTACAAATTTGAAATTCAAATTTTATAGTTTCTTGCCTTGCCAACTTCAAAAAATATTTTTTTTTCTCCCACCAACCCAAAACATAATCCAAATACAACCTTAGATAAATGCAGAAAAGTATTACAAAAAAAATGAAGCAAAGACTGTCCTCTAATCTCTTTAACAAAACAGTAAAGATTTAAGCTAAAAGTGGGTTCTTATGTCTTAGGAATCCCCTAAGTTCTACTTGAAAGCTTTGTCAAACTAAGAATTACTACAAACTAATCTACTTACATTCCTTTCTTCTTGTTCAGTTGAGTTATACTTACATAGATAGATCCGGGGCCGAGTTGGCATTACTGCCTCTTTCACCTGACAACATTCTTTGTCTTTGCTTGTCTATTTTAGGAAATATGATCTCATTGGCTCTTTATGCTTCAATGTTTTGGGTAAAAGATTGAAGTTAACTTAGACCAACAGTCAGATGTCGTTTGCAACCAATTTTTCATTAAATGTAATAGATTTTTCTTTTGTCTTGTGAATTTCTCGGTTTCGACATGAATAGTGTAGAATTTTGATCTTCTAGAACTTAACTTGGTCTCTTTGGACAAGTGGCACTTGAATGTCAACATCACAGAGTTCTCTTTTTTTCTTATTCCTTTTGTCTATTTTGTTTTTGTCCTTCTTGTAATCCCCCTGGACCTGACATGGACCAAGGTCAACTTGAACAAATCTTCTCTAAGTCCTTTGTTTGATCTTTGACTGGCAATATGTCATGCAGATATTTGTTTAGTGCTTTTGTCATCATTTTGCAACATTATCTCATCCAAATTTCTTCCTTTCCACTCTTAAGTCCACAATGCTCTTTTCTTGTTCCACGTTGCCCTTAGCTCGTTCTTAGACATGTGAATGTTGTAGCATTCTTGGCATTCTTAGACGTGTGGAAAATCAAGTTATTGAGCAATAAATAAGCACTTTAGGACTATTTTGAGTTACAAGCATGCTAACTCTTATTTAGCTAAATACTGAAGTAATTAACACAAAATGGATAAAAATAGGGGATACAATGAGATATTTTCTACGATGATGAGATTAAAGAATAATCAATATTAATAATAAAGTTGTTCCTAGTCATAGGATTATTATTGGGGCAAATAATAATTAGTAAAGACTAGTCTTGTTTATATTCCATATAATTAAGTATAGAGATATTGATGGATAAAAAATGGAGAATCTTGTACCGCTGTAAATAAGAGAATTATTTATAGAGACAAATGAACTTGAGTATGACTTAAACGAAATGAACAAGTAAATGGGGAATTACTTGTCACTGCACTACGAGGTTTTACTCCCTTGACCTAAAATAATTTATGTTCTAATATTCCCTTAATTAGAACTTACTACTATTGACTACTCCAAGTATGAGGGGGTGTAGGATAGTTTGTAATACTGGTATAAGATATATTAGAACATGTGTTCATGCAATAAGGAATCTATTACTTCTTCTTTAGGAGGAAAGATATCCTTATACATYACTACTTGGCCAAGAAATCTTGAACCGAAGTGGAATGTAATGAGAAAAGAGTTTCTCATAATAGTCAACAAATCGAAATAATGTACTTAATATATTCCCAAAAGGATATCAAAATGGAAARAATTAAATAYTATAGTCTTGGTTCATTTGATAGAAGYCGACCAAATTCTTCATTCATTAAATAGAAGTCATGGAGTGTTTTTTCAAACACTRGCCACTGTCTATGAAAATCCTAATATGGAGTTACGGGAACATAATAGAGAAAATATTAAACGTGCCTAATAATAGTTTCTATTGTTTGCTATTTAGTGATGAACATAGGAAATCACACACAATTTGACATTGAGGGCCAAAATGGTCATTTACACTAGCTTATATCAAATAGGTAGGGATCTTAGCAAAGCCCGAAACCAAGTATAATATGAGAGATTATTAACGTGATTGGTAAATTAATTCATTTGATGGTGATCAAAATAAATCAATTTAATTTAATGAGCATGTAAACTCGAAATCCTAAATGGGAAAGCCCAAAAGAAATGGTCCAAAGTGTTGGGCTAGTATTAGGTGGCAATTGGGTTTCTTGAATCCCAATGGAAGTTAACTAATAAATTAACTAATTTGATTTGTTAGGATATCTASAGGTCTATAAATATACCATTATAGACTAAGGTTTAAGGTTAAGAAAATTGTTTTTCTTTGCCTCACAAAAGAAAACCAGCTTTTACACACTTCAACAAAACTCTCTTGTAATCTTTTTGCCTCGAGTTCATGTGGATGGACTTGAGAATCTACCAATTGTGGATTTGTAGGGTACTTATTGTTAAATCTTTTTGTCTTATTGTATTAATCATAAAATCAGCAAGTCAATATACTTTTTATGTGTTTATTTTTTTATTCTATTAGCACATCCCTTTTACTTACAATTTACTAGGTTCACAAACATTGTGAACAGATTGAAATCCTATGATAAAGTGTATTCAAAAGGAGAGCACAATRGAAAGATCTTGGATGCTCTTCTAAAGGCTTGGGTATCAAAAGCTTTAGCCTTTGAAGAAGCTAAGGTCTTGAAGGTGTTGCCCATTAAGTAACTTTAGGCTCACTTCTAACTCATGAGAGAAAGTTCAAAAAAAGGAGTGACAAAAAATATTTGGAAAGAGGAAGAATAGTGAATGCACTCACAATGGTTGAAACCACCAAAAAAGAACAAGAGACCTCTAGTGAGGAGGAGCAAACTAAAAAAAAATTCATTCAAGAAGGCCCTTTATCCCAACAACATCAAAAGAAGATATTATGAATTAAGAGCATGAATTATCTAGATTGCCCAAATCGAAAGAATCCCAACAAGAAGGAATCAAAACCTTTTGAGAAGAAAATTTTTGCAACTTGGGATAATGAAGAGGAAGATAGTGACTCCAATGAAGGTACAAGTGAGAAAGCAAATTTGTGCTTTATGGCTATTCAGGATGAGGTAAGCAATTCTATTACCTTCTAACTTAAATGATGATGATAATGTGATAATCAATCCTTGCTTATTGCTACACTGCTAGTTGATAACAATTCTTTTGCAGAATCCATGAAATCTCTCAAATGTGATATTTGAGACTATTGGAAGACATAAACTAGAAAAAGAGTGATTACTATTGAAAGACATGAACAAGAAAAGAGTGTTTATACTCTTGATGCTATAATGCTTGAACATGATTCCTTGAAAAAAAAAAAAAAAAGAAAAAAAAGTTGAATTGAATGCTAACTTGATCAAGCTCACCAAATGAAAAGATAATCTTGATAAATTATTTGGTATGTTTAGATCTTCTTATGACAAATGGTATTGGATACTTTTAGAAAACTGCCGATTACCAACTATCAAAATCGACTGATAATTGCTCTTTACTAATTGATTTGGGAGGGGTCGTATAATGCTTGTGCCAATCAGCAATTGCATTATGTTGGTTGGTAATTTGTTTTTAGGATTAACCCTAACATATTGGTTGGTACGTTGAAAAAAATGAGCTGGTAATTGTCGACAAACTTAACTCGATGGATACTTATGATCGAAATCATTAGATCAATTGGTATTGTCGACCAAAATTTAGTAGTTCAGTTGGTAATTACCCACCAAAATCAATAGTTTGGCCAGTAATTACCAACCAATTTTATTAGAATGCTGACCAATTTTATCGGTAGGTAATTACCGACTACATAATTTGTTTGGTAATTACCAACTATATAATTTAGTGGGTAATTAACGACTATATATATCGGTTGGTAATTACCAACTAATTTAATTGGTTGGTAATTACCGTAATTTGTGGGTAATTATCCACGCACTATTCGGTTGGTAAATTGGTCGATAATTACCGATTGCCAATTAATTTGTTGGTAATTCAGTAACTTTCAAAGTGGTCCCAAGATTTATCCTTCCACATTAGTATTTCATAGCAAAATAGAATAAAAATGCATCAAACAAAGTAATAATGTAAAGAAAATAGTCAAAACTTGACAAAGTATAAGTGAATGATAATCAAGAACTATCTTATATAATTGCTTGAGTTCTTTGACTTGCTTTGTACGTGATACTATAGATGATTGAATACATTCATGCCCCTCTTGAAGTGCCTTCTGTCCTTCCAGCAATGCTATAAATGACTCTTGATTATTTTGCTGAAATTCTTTTGCCTGAACAGTCTTCTACAGCTATATTTAGATTTAACATCATACAAGTGACCTCTCCATCGAGGACCTAGAAATACAGATAGAAAACTCATGTAACATGTTGGTCGCAATCAAGTATTACCTCCTCAATCCCATTTAGGAGGCAGGTTTGTCAACTTTCCGACCTACATTTATGTCAATCTACTAAAATTTTCCGAACTAGAAAACTTAGTTCGTGTATTCATATAGCTGTAATTTTGAATAGTACATCTTTTATTAAAAGTAAGAAAAAAATGAGAGTTTAGATAGAAGTCCTTTTGACTAAACCATTAAGCTATATCACTAAAAATGGGATAGTGATTTAGTAGCTAGAAAGAAATGGCATACGAATCTTTCTTTTTCTTACTAATATAAAGATGAAAAAACTGAAGTTTAGATTAATCACAGTTGGAAACTGTGATAAACTTGATTTGGTCCAAACCATGCTCAAGTTCGTTTCTATAAAATCCAAGCAAGTACAAATCATAAGTTTATTACAAGCAGAAGCAATTAGCTCAAAATTTTCATTAAAAGTTATGATATATGTGCTTAATGAACCATGAAAGATAAATTCATCCACACACAGCTCTTAGATTTAGAAGAAGGTAAAGCTCTTGCTCCCTTTGGACTCTCACGCTCACTATTGTATCCTAGACACATCATTCAAAAATTAGTAAACTACTAAGCATTCAGAAAAATACTTAGCACGGCATTTCAACTTAGACATTTTCTCATTCAACTTAACATTTTTAACTCTTATCCTAGATAAGATGTTCTAGTAAGAAACTCTATTATTCTAGGAGACATGACTCTGATAATCAAAAAAAAGGCCAATCATCTCCCAAGAAAAGATGGACAAAAATTTAAGATACATTTCATTATTGGGTGAGTCCAAATTTTTACACAAACAGCAGGTAGGAAAGACAAACAAATCCAGTTGACAATAGGGAACACAAAGGTGTAGGACTCTAAAACTGAATCATTTACATGGGTAACATAATTATCATGACATCTAAAATTAGCTTCCTAAATCATTAGGAAATTAAGAAATAGGGGATTAATATTATTACTATTTTCCCTTGGATTATGGAATGGGATTATGACTTGAAAAATATCTAGACTCTTATCCATGATGTCGACATTATCAGTTATTTTCTTGGATGATCAATTGAGCATCTGCCACAACAAGGAATTATAAAAATTAATAGAGAATTGAAAGAAACCACTAAAGAGGAAGATTTAAAAGTGCTAAAGGATATATTCTCTACCTATTGACTCAAGCCTCTCCAAAAGAGATCAATGCCATATTATTCAGTGTACTGGCAGAGAAAGATATGCTGCAAGATTCTCAAGATAGTGGATCTGACAATGGAGATACATCAATGGAAGACSTGGTTGACAACTTAAAGTGAGTTCTCATATCATCTTTTGCTTTCCCTAATATCAAGGGAATACTTCGGTTTTTAAAAGTTGCTTTATTAAAGTATTCTAATCTTAAGAAAAGTAGAAGATGCGTGGAGACATAAGACGAAAAGAAGAAAAGAAAGATTACTTGTGTCTCCATCATAGTTTTTATAAATAGTTAGTTTGTTCAATAGAGAAGCATCGTTGGTTGTACTCATTCTCTCTTTCTCTTGTAAAATATTGAGTGATTTAAGTGTGTTGTGAAGCAAGTAGGAGCAAGTAGCATTAGAACTTGTAACGTATTTGCCTTTTACAATTAGTATAGACATCATCAGAAGAGGTCTTCTAAGACTGATGTGGTCGTCTAGACACATTAAAGAGAAAGGCCTGGGATTTGTCTTTTAACACAATAGGTCTCTACATAAGAACAAAAATTGGTTCACTACCATAACTTGCAATCCTCCTTAGAAATTTATGAATATAAAAACGATAGACTTCTTGAAGAGTAAAAATATTGAAATGATTATGCTTCTCTAATGGACACCCCATTTCAAATGGAGTTGGGCTATCTCTGTCTTTATATTCTAGGAGTATAACATTTTTTTTGTGACCATCGTAGGCCAGATATTTGATCTTCTCTATCCATATAAAGAGAAGAGGGAAAATTTGAGGTAGGTTTTGTACCCGATTTTCTAGTATCATGTTTCACTTGTCTATTATTAGAAAATTTAATTTCAACACCTTCATGTACATATTGAACAATATGTTCAACGGATCTAGGAGACTCCTTTTTAGGAGGTACAACTTCTCGTAGTCACTATTGTTCAAGTAGTCGAACCCAATTCCGAGAAATAGTTTTAGGAACAACAAAATTCGCTTTGCTTATATCAGTTATAAACAAAGTAGTTTGTCCTGGTCAAGCTTCTACAATTGAAGTTCCAAATTGAGGAGGATTAGTATTCATTACTTTATAATATATCCTATATAGTAGGACAAGATTCTTAGAATTTTCTTCCATATCAAAACCTTCTTTTGTGATATTAATTGTAGATGCTGACAAGATATTTGGATCTGTCAGTGATAAGGAGAAATTAGAAAAGCAACTAAAATGTATAGGTCCTTCACTTAAGGATGATTCAACAATACCCAAGAGAGAGTCGTCATACTTGTTATGTCTCTCATCTCGTACTAGGATTAATACAAATGTATTCAAGCGTAACCTTGATAAGGGTTTAATACCAACTTGAATCATTCCCAAATGCAAAAATTTAAACTTTTCTTTATGAAGCTTAATTAGCTTCTCAAATAAAAGTTGGAAAGAATTGTATTCTCCGAAAAGAGGGACCGCCTGTTCTAACGGTCTTAACAACAAAGTCGGATAAAGAATTAAAAAAAGATTTATATAAATTAGGAACTTTGGGTCAATTTCAATTGTTTAAGGTCTTTTTAAAATCTTCTTACTATTACTAACTCTTTGTTATTTCCTCCAGTATCTGATTTATATTCACTAGTGCTTGTAGAAAACCGACCTAAGATTCTATCAATGGCTTGGTCAATGATTTACARCCCTAAATGCTCTTCCTGGCTTCAGCGAAACTTACTGCACAACAAGTGCCTACGACAGAACTTAAGAGATCTAAGCAAGAAGATTAATTTGAAAGAGAACTAGGTATAAGAAACTCGAAAGATATTAATAGTTTAAGAATTTAATAAAGTTCTATAAGCCCTTCACATACATAATGCATAATTTCATTTATCATATGATATCAAAGTCTCCTTCTATTCTAAAATTATTAATGCAAGAGAGGAAGCCACCAATTAAATATTTCAGAGTATCTGGTAATGAGTTTATTAGCCAAACAAGAAATACAAAGAGAAAAGGAACAATTACCGTTTGGCAAATTGGTATTCTATTAGCATTAGATCATACATGATCAATTTCAAATACTTATTTAAAACATATAGTAGTTCTTTGAATTTCTATAATCTTTGTTAAAGTTTCATTGCATTAACCGAAAATGTTCCAGTCATGCTGCATCATTTCCTGCGAAAACAGCCAATGTGACTTGCAAAAATGGTCCAGTATCAATATTCACACAAAATTTTGTCTAGTACTTATAAAAAATGCAAAAGGTGCAAATTGAATTCAGGCATACATGCAAAAAGAATTGGATAACAAGTAAAGATCTAAAGATTGTCTACATAAACCCCCAACCTAGAGAAAATAAAAAACAAATAACAGATGGAGAATTAGGCCTAAACTGCTCCTGTTGCAATGAGTGAACCACTCATCAAATCACTAGCAAGGTTACCATTAGAAATGAATAATCTCCAGCTTATAAATGACAATAGAGAATTAACAGAAAAATTGCTATTACTTGAAAAAGAGCTTGACACATGCATCTTGGCTCAAATGGTGGAGAAACTCAGCAACGCAAATTCTCTAATTGGCCAATTTCAAAGGCATTCAAACAAACTTGACCAAGATCTACGCATTGCAAAATGTGTTGGAGACAATTGTAGAATTGGTTTCTAGAATACAGTTTCAAATTTTGAAACAACAAATTGGGATGTTCCAATAACTTTGAGTTGAGCAGAAGTACTTACACAAAAAGGATAAGCATCTAATGTAAAAGGATTTGGCCCTGCTTGTCATTGTTTTGGCAAACATGGACACATTAGACCAAAATACTTTAAATTACAATTTTATGTGCTTAAAATGCTCAATCAAAATCCTAATGCCCCATCTTAAAGAAAAGGGTTAATTAAGATGAAGTGGACATTTAATCACTTGTCATGTCGAACCTATAAAAGCACTTCCAATTGAAACTTTTATGTATTTAAGGATGTCTTTAGGAGTTTGTGCACCTAGTCAAAGTCACAATGTTTGATGATTCTCACATACATGTATTGAGGTAGCACAAAATTGTTTTTTTGCAAAAAATTAATTATCCYAGTGTCTACACAATCATTCGGGCTGTGACACTGAGCCTCGTATCATCTTGTTGTTCATAAGTTACATAATATTTGATGGGGACTTTGTGGTCATTGAAAATATTTTCAACTTAGTCTCATTTTATATAGCACTAACTTGAATTATAAACTTCTATTTGGGTAATAAGGTTCTTACCGATTACTACCATGTGCTAAGGAGTGAAAGTTGCCTTGAGTAAGTAATTGTAGTGTACTAACCCCTATCCTATGGTGGCTGAACCATGGAAAAAGCAACCTCAATATATGGGTGAAAGCCATGGTTCAATTTCTATTTTGTGCTTCTATATCGTTCAGTTGTGATCTCATGCTCAAAAGCATATTAAAAAGAAAAACTGATAGCTGGTACAACCATATGTATGTTATTTGTTCTGAGGGAAAGGATTATGTTCATCGCCAACCGCTCGATATTCTAGATGTGATGATGGCTTTAATCTTTTAATACGACTACTTCTATTTTCCTGAGATAATATGCTGCATCTGTTGACAATATTTGATGCTCGATTTCAGGGAACACTATTTTTTAGAAGCATATATTCTTTGAAACATTTTTTTTCCTTCTCTTTTCAAATGGATTTTGTGTGCTTCATCATACTATGTAAAGTGTTGAATATTCTTCTGATTTCTATTAGATACACTTTCTTTTAAAATTTCCTTATTTTCACTAGGTTTTTTGAAGTTTCTTATTTATTTTTCATTTTGTCTTCTTTAATTATTTTTCTTTTTTCCTTCTAACGGAGTTTCTTTTCTTTAAAATTAGAAAAAATATTAAAGATTCTAAAATCCAAAAAATATATATGTCTTGAAATATTGTCCTTTCAGATTTTTTATGGGTTTGCGTTGCTTCTCTCTCTTCTCTTTTTACTCTCTGGTCATTAATGATTCTCTATTTTTTGGTGTCTACATCGGCTCAAGGGAATCATCATCCTCAAATGGAGCCTATATTCAGTGGGAGCCTTCTTTTGTTGAGGAAACTCACCTTCATCATAATTCATTGCATTGGTCCTCCACCTCATTGCCTTCCTTTTGAAGCTTCTAGGATGACAGCCTACATTGAAATGGTTTTGTTATGTATAAGTCTAAAGAGGATCTTGCTATTTGATATTACTAAATGTTTAGACTTTATAGTATTGGTCCGTGCTGGATTTTTTGTTGTCGATATTCGGTATGTTATGGTATATGATATTTGTGGTGTCTTGGTATAGTTAGGGGAGTTGATATTAGCTACTACTTTATAATGCAGTAGGGATATTCTAGGTTAGTAAATTACTACATTTTCATTGGCTAGCATAGCATTTGGCACTTTAGCTTATATATTGGTATTTTTGGTAAATAAATATCTATGATTTGCTTTGTCATTGCATTATCATCTTCACGATTTGATCTCATCTAGTGAACTTTCCTTGTAGTTCTTTTTATAAAATTCATTAGGGTTTAAGTGTGCTCAGGGTTTCCGGAATTATACTTTTTGTTTCTACATTTATTTCCCTGGAGTATTTTGTGTTTTGTTTTTAAAGCTACTTATCTGCTTTTGTGTTTGTGAGTTCTCTACACAGGCATCACTCAAAGGGAGTTTCCAWCTGACAAGGGATTAGTGTGATGGTGTCATTTGCCATGATGTCTTTTGGTGCTACATGTGAAGAAAAGAAAGGGAGAAGTCTTATTAGTATTACGATATCTTGATGGATTCTATGTTTTTGCATTGGGTGTAACCATTCATTCTTAGTAATTGTCATTGTCTATGTTTTGATCTTAAATCACTTCGATCATCAACTTCGAGCCCTTTGGCTGAGGTTTTCCTAGAACCATTCCTTCTTCTACCATAAAGTGGAATTTCTTCCAATTGAGAACAAATTGGTTTCTTCACACCTGTTTAAGACTTTCTCTAGGTTTTCCAAGTAGTCATCAAATGAATTCCCAAAAATTGAAAAATCATCATAAAAATGTCAAGGTCCTTTTCAATAAATCTTAAAAAATGGACATCATTCAACGTGGAAACGTTGCTGGAGCATTGCAAAGACCAAAGGCATTCTCCTGAAAAAAGTTTTTCCAAATAGACAGGTGAATGTGGTTTTCTCTTGGTCATTAAGCACAATGGCTATTTGATTACAGCTTGAGTAGTAGTCCGAGAAGTGGTAGTATTTTTTCCTTGCCAATTTGTCCAATATCTGATCAATGAATGGCAAAGGGAAATGATATTTTATTGTAGCATTGTTTAGCTTCCAGTAGGCCATTCATACTCTTCTACTTGTTATGACTCTAGTGTGAATCAGTTCCTTCTTCGCATTTGTTATCACAGCCACTTTTCCTTTCTTCGGTATACACTAAATTGGGCTTACCCATGAGCTGTCCGAAATGGCTAAATAATGCCATCATCAAGCCCTTGATAAACTCCTTTTTCACAACCTCCTTCATATTTGGTGTTAGCCTCCTCTACTGTTCAACTTAACTAATGTAGCATTTCTGCAATAGAATTTTATGCATGCAAATAGAGGGGCTAATCCCTTTTATATCAGCCATTGTMCATCCCATAGCCCTCTTGTGATTTCTCAAAATATTCAATAGAAATTCCTGTTTCACAGGCCCCAAATTAACATAATAACAAGTAAAGTTTCTTCATTACCTAAATATGCATATTTTAAATGCGATAGAAGAGGCTTTAATTCAAGTAAGGAGGTTGTTGAGTGTAGGGCTTACAGCCATTAGAGCTTCAGGGAGATGAGTGTGAGGAGTCATATTACTTTATTTCGATGAAAGAAGTTGTTTTAGATGTTAGCAACTCAAYTGCTGAGTTTTGTGTTCCTCGGTGTTAATCAATCGCAAAGAATACTTAGATAATTTCTGAAATTTAGTGGAGTAATGGCTGACCGTCATTTTTCCCTGCTGTAAATTTTGGAATTCATCCTCCCTCTTTTCCCTGATCGAGAGATGTATGAATTCTTTCTTGAATTCCTCCACGGACTAGTCCCAGTATATTAAATCATCTTATCTTACATAATTTTTTGGGTTTAGGCCCACCAGTCTCAGGCAGGTGATCTTAATCAGAAAGCTGCAAATATAACTCTTCCTGCATTTGTATAATGCAAAGTACGAAATATGCCTTCCCATTTGTTCCAACATTGTTTCCACCATATCTTCTCATTCCATTTCTCCAAAAAATTTGGGAGGTTGGAATCTCAAAATCGTTGCAACGCCTCATCCTCCACACTTTGTTCAAATGGTCCACATGGCCTTCCTTGTAAGGCCATTTCGATTAAAGTTGTCATCCTCCAATACGCATCCTATAGCTAGTTCCTCAGTCAGGATTGGAGTAGTCTATTTAGAAGGATTTCGGTCATCCCTCTGCTTACTCTTTGTTATACCTACGGTTGCCCTATGAACACGTGGCCATCGTCTGCCTCTTGGTTTAAGGGCATTCTGTTAGTTGCCTGTTCATGTTACTATTTTGCAATTATCTAATCAAGATACTACTTAAGCTTAATAATAAAACTACTAGACATGTTAACCACATATTCATGTACTTGTCACAAGTTCTGGCAAGAAGTCCTTACCTAGGCAGTAAGAAGACCAATGGGTTCCGAAATTTCCCGACTAACTCCTATCTTATATAATCTAATCATCTAATAGAATAGATCTACACACAWTTATGAACATCATAATTCCTACCTACCCACACTCAAGTCTCTAAACCTAGGCTCTGATACCACCTCTAGCATCCTGGTAGTCCCCTAGGTATGATTGGGGCAGAACGAGTCRCCGCCTGCCTATTGGCAATTAGTACTATCATTAGAGATAAAATCYGCAGACATCTTGAAGTATAATCTTGCTAGGATTGYAGATATATTTATAGACTTAGAATAAGATACACCATAGTAGTAGCACTTCAAAAAGTAGTACTACTGTAGCACTTTCCAGTAACAGACTGATACTCCTAGCTCTCATTCCCAAAACCCAAAGTCCTACGTTAAGATCTGTATCTGTCACTACAAAGACAAAGGAAAGATTGTGAGCTCTAGCTCAGTGAGTTCGCATGTGTGTAATGTGAGTTAGAAAATAAAGTTATAATAAATGTTCGGGGATATAGTAAAAGCCATTATATAAAACTGGATTTTTGTTTTCAAGCATTTGATAAGGCACTAGATCAGGGTAGTAATAAAACTATTTTCTATAAAAATAAATGACAAGAGGAGGAACAATTATCACAAAGTAAAACTTGGGGGGTATAGTAATACCAACCTTGTTCCTCAATTTTTATGCATGCAATTTTCTACCTTATCACCTCTTAATCAATGAGTGGTATCCACTAGCTAGGTATGGAGTCAGTCATCCCCAGATTAAAACTTCTAATTAGGGGTATGAGTGTCCGAAATTAAACCTAGGAGCCGAATGATGCAATTGTCTGCCAATGCTTTCCCGGCCCTCCACCGGCCACATCAGCCGCTGGCCAAAGTTAAGCATACCCTGATATTGTCACCCAAACTAGCTCAAGTGGTCCTTGCATTTTGGACCAGCCAAACATAGTACTTTACCCACCAAGCTAGTTATTCAGAGTTTGCCAATTTAGTACTCAATTCTATCCGTCAATTCAATGAATCAATCAATTTGATCACAAAACATTTCTAGTAGAATCTTGTTAATGAAATCAATAGAGATCAAAAGTACATAGATCATGAATCAAAAGTTCACCCTGAACATACGTTTTCAGATAGACTTTTGCAAGCATAAATGCTATTCCGATCAAGCTCATATAATAGCATGTTCTTTACAGAAAATACTTTTAAGAAACCAACCTTCAAATTGCAGAAAATAATTTAGAAAGAGCTCAAAATACATTTGCGGAAAAAAATGGCTGATAGGTAAATTCACCTCCAAGTGTATGGGAATCCTTGAAAATACATCTAGAATGAGCTTAACTAAAAAACAAGAACGCTTGTGGAATTTAAAAGATGGACAAACTCACATGTGACTCGATTAATCAGGAAGAAACCTTACTGTCAGGCGCTACCTAAAATAATTTGTAAGAATTTCCTTAGTAATAAATTATACCAATAGCACAAAATATATCCTAAATAATCCCGTTCTACATTATCTCGGACTTCATTATACTCAAATCTGTTTTAGAAGGTTAGTAGGGTTTATAGGTGTGAAAAGCTTAGATAAATAGATTATGAGAAAAAGGATTACAAGCATCCTAGTTTGGACAATGTTTTACTGGAATAGATATAACTTGAGCTAAGATGATGGTTTTAAATTGAAAAAACTTGAAAAATTAATCTAGAATGTAGGGCTTTCTAACTTTACAGGATAAGTCATAGAAAATATGAGGCCCCAAAACATCTAAGAGAATGTAATGACGTATTTTATGAATTCAAGAGTAGGAATAATTTTAGGACTTATTATACCTAGGTATAGAATATTTCTTACGCCAAAATTGTGATAGAATTTTACTGTTAGATAAATCCAGACATTTTTACGTTTTAATCTAGTTTCAAAAAGCCTTCTTGAAAATTTATTACCTATCATAACCACTAGATAAAATTCATACCACCTTGCAAGAGTATAATCAGCCATGAGTCTTCTATTTTATTTCAGCTTTGCTTCTTAAAATTCAAGAACTTTCCTAAATTCAAACTTCCACTTTTTCTCTTTCCTCTTCCTAACTGATTTCTCAGCTTGGTTAGCTTCAAATCCTAGTTTAATCTTTTACCTAAAAACCATCCCTAAAACTCCCTCGTACAGCTGAGCCTACTTCCCAAAACTCAGCCCATTAGCCTTACAATTCAGCATAAGTTTTTCCGCCAAGAATTACAGCTGCCATTCCATTTGTGCGAGCTGTCTGGTTCCTAAAGCACCTTGGTAGCTGTCCAGAGTGTTGTCTGAATTATAGAAATGTTTGGCTAGGATAATGGCAATTGTCCACCCATGTGTCAAGCCTTCCTTTAGAGTTCAAATTMATTTGAACACTTAAATTAACAACGAAAGAAGCTGGAAATTCTTTACTTTTTCTTTCTTCTTTTTTTGGCCAATTTTCACTYTCACTTCAGCCTTGATCTCTAAACCTAGCACCTCTATRAAAATCTAGGTAGAGACTTGGAACTCAAAGCTCACTCTAACCCGATCTCACAAAAAACATTGAACCAATTTTTGCCATCCATCACGCCACCAAGAAAACCCATAAAAGTTTCACTTTCGTTCCCCTTCATTCCAGAAAATCACAAGTATTATGCAATCACTCCTCTCTTGAAACCAGTAGCACCTAAGTTTGGGCAATGAGGAAAAGATCTTAGATATGAGCTAGCTAGACTCCATTCTTTTTCTACGTTCAGAGCTTGTTGTGGATACTAGGCTTCAATCTATTCACTTGCTACAACTTACAGGTTGGTATGTTATACAACCCTAGAACATGGGTAAAGCTAAGCTTAAAAGTTATGCTTAGAGTAAAGAAGGTAGGCCAGCAAAGAAACACTTATTAATTGATGTAAGAAAAAAACCTAGAGCCTATAATATGTGCTATTTTCTATCTATTTCTGTGTTAATTTTGGGGTTAAAATATGAAATTTATTGTCAAAACAAAGTAAGGATTAGGAACCTGAATCACCTGGGATTATAATGCTACAAAATAAACTTAAGAAATGACCATTAGAGTAAACCCTATCTTTTTGGCTGAACCAAAAAGTTTAACACACTAAATTCATTATAGAAACTTACTACTAAGTTTATTTTAGATTGTGATGTGTGGCTGAAAATCCATGGATCGTAGGAATAATTTAGCCCATATTTTACTCAATTTGGGTTTGTAAAACTCAAGATGTGAGTTAATTTTTGGAGTAGAATCAGTTATGACCGAGTGAACATGCAACCCTTATTCCATTTGAAATTGGTATCCAGACCTCTTTAGGTTTAGATATTTACATGGTTGTAAACCTTATTGTTTTAGGCACATTTTTGAGCTGAATTCATTAGAAAACTCTAAGTATTATGAGTGCAATGCATCAAGCATTCACTGCTGTCCATTTCTGTAAAACTAGTTGAAAACTCACCATCTTCACCTTAAAGTCTTCTGACCATGCATTTCTATGTCTTATACCATGCAGAATAGATTACTTTAAATTATTGGATCATTTCCTAAGTTATTACTATCATATTAGCTCGAGCTATATCTAAAACTCTAGAATATTCTATTGCATGTAACTCTCACACCTGTAAACCCGTCTAAACTTCTAAAACATGTTTGATTATTATGAAGGCCAAGTTTATGTTTAGTCAGGCTTATTTAGAAAAAATTTTGTGTGATTGGTATTATTTATTGCTAGAGAAAATACTTACAACTTATTTTAGGTAGCGCTTTACAGTAGAACTTTCCCTGATTAGTCAAGACACAAAGAGTTCCTTCATCTTTTAAGTTCCACAAAAGTTGTTCTTGCTTTCATTTAAGGGTACTCTAGATTTGATTTCTTCAATCTTGTATGCTTAATATGAATTCCTTATCAACTATTTTGTTTCGCAAAAATATTCTGCGTTACCTCTAAATTATTCTACGCAAATTGCGAATGTTGAATTTCTTGAAATTATTTTCTAAACATGCCATTTTATCAAATCTTGTTTCTTGGAAAATTATCGAAACTAACTAGCATTCTAGTTTCCAAGTTTATTTACCAAAACCTGTTAAGGGAAAATATTCCAATTATGATTGACATACTCATGATCTCTACTTWTTTATTTTATAAAATTATGYTGAAAATGTTTTTGAGATGAATAAGGAGTCAATCGATTGAATTGATGGATGGAATTGAGTACTCCATGACGAACCCTGAATAACTAGTTCGATGGCAAAGTACTGTCCTTGGCTAGTCCCCAGTATGAGTATCTCTTGTGCTAGTCAGGACGAAAGTATTTGAGTAAGCCAACCCTTGGCCAACAACTGGATAGCCAATGAGGGATCAGGAATGTGTCAGGCAAATTGTCACATCATTAGGTGCCCATATCTGATTTTGAAGAGTCATACCCCAAGATAGGAGCTTTAACTCGGAGACGAGTATCACCCTTGTTCCCTAGCTAGGGTACCATTGATTGTATGAGATGATAAGGTAGAAAATAGCATGCACAAAATTCAAATGGAGAAGGCTGGTCTTACCAGATCCCGCAGAGTTTTACTCTATGGTAACTATACATTATCTTGCATTTTATTTTCACATCAAATGTTTTTCTCACTTCTCTAGTCAACTAACCATGACTATCAAATGTTCGGACAGCTTCTTGTAATGACTTTTATGACATCCCTGAATGTGTATTATAACTTTATTTTCTAATTTATATTGCACATGTGCGAAACTCATTGAGCTGGGGCTTGTAGTCTTTCCTTTGTTTATATAGTGAGAGATACGATCTGGAGACTTTGGGTTTTGGAGGGAGAGTTAGGAATGTCAGTTTTTTACTGGAAACTGCCAGAGTAGCACCACTCTCTTTAAGTCTACTATTACTGATAGTTTTAAGAAAATAGCACAAAGTCTTTAAAAAAGTTTAAGAAAAATTAAGTGTAATAAACAATAAAGTTTAAAAAAGTCAAAAATAGAATAATGTTTAAAATTAAATCAAAGCCAAAAATTTTAGAAAAAGAGTTTTCAAAATTTGATTGAGCTGAGATTATATTCTGGGTTTATTCTAACCGTAATAAACCTGTCCAAATTCTAACCCTTGAATATCCTAATTCAAAATGTTCTGAGTCTAAGCTAAATCCATTTGTGATATCATAACCTATGTTGGTTTCTATTATCTAGAAATATCCGGGTCATTACATAAATGCTAACTATATTACTAGAAGACTATTGGTACTTTTACTGTTAGGAGCCTAAAATTTGATTTAGATATGAGTAGTTTACAATATTTGTTTATAGCTTTGCATGTATCCATAGTTTATAACGTTGTTCCAGGTAGATATCAAATTCCGTGTCTAAAGGAAGTTGTTTACATTGCAAAGAATCCACATTTTGACATGTCTATAGGAAGTGGTTTACATTGAAAGCCATTAAGGCAAAGGGAGTGTTTAGGAAGATTTAGAACCTATATACACACTCTGAACCTTGATGATAGAGGTAGATTATTTTTTTCTTTTATAAGAAATAAAAAATTGCACGAAATATTACTGAGACTGCTGTTTTAGTTGAACTGTTGTTTTTGTCAAGTTCAGTAAGGGTGTGAATTTAGTTTTACGGGTGTGCCATTAACCCTTTTCTTATGCTTGTTAAAAACAAAAGAAAAAAAATACTTCGCAAATTTAGAAATACTTTATGTGCAAAGCGCATGAATATCTATTTTATAAGCATACACTTCATTTATGTTTTTAATAAACTCCAATAATCATATACTCGTTAGTTCGATATTTCTTCTTGTTATGTTACATAGTTTCACTTTAGTTTCTCCATCCKCACAAGCATAATTTATCGGATAATTCACATGAAAATTTTGCAATTACTTCAGGTGAAATGCSCATATGGTCATTGAAAGGCATCAGAGGCTCKTYAGGAACAATCGGGATAGATGTCGAACATGGGGCTATTGGGCCATTAAATCCAGAAGGWTATAGATCTAAAAGATCTAATRCTGAAACTGGAACTTTATGTTAGTGCCGTGGACAAACAAAGGAACTCTTGTCTCGATTCCTTGTCTCTATACCAAAAACAACATCAACAATATGGTTTTGGCTTGTATCGACAACCATTGGACACATCTAAGAGATAGAGTGATCCTCCGACCTCTATATGAGAATGGCTTATGAAATTTGTACAAGCTAGGTTTGTCTAATGATTTTGACAATTTTGTGGTGGTTAAAATCATTCTTTTCACTTTGCCTATTAAAATGAGAAGTAATTGATATGTTATTGTGATTGATGTAAATATACAACCACTCTATTTATAGCCATTTAAAGAGACCATGAAGGCGAAAGATGAGTTGCTTAATTTGCTTCTACGCTATATGGTGACAATCTAATATTATTCAAAAATGATGTCTTTCTATAAATATAGCAAAATCTCATCATAACCAAGCATAATACTTATTTTCAATTGCTTTTACCTAGTTTAATGTTCATCAATAGATTACTTACAAAAACATTTATTGCTAATTATCAATTGAAATACTAAATAACACTATTTAGTAAAATTAGAAATATTGTGTGTCCAAACTGCGTGAAGCAACTTTAATATTTTTGATATACTCTAAATGAACTTCTACTATACATGTATATGTGTATATATATATATATATATATATATATGGCACCCCGCTGTCCCCTAGGTGTGACTAGGGTCAAACAAGTCAYCGCCTTCTTCYGRACRATTAGTACTATTACTCAAGAAGGTACAATCTATATAAATCAATGGAAGTGAAACTCAACAAAGATAGTAGGTGCTTTTAGAAGCTTAGGACAAAATAAAACATAGTAGATAAGGATAGTAGCCTGCTCTTGTTCCCAAAACCCGAGGCCTCAAGATCGATGTCTATCACTAAAAAAGAAAAAAAAAAAGAAACAAAAGGAAAAACTATGAATGCTAGCTCAGTGGGTTCCACATGTGTGCAGTGTGAGTTTAGAAAAATCTATGTTCAAGGATATAATAAAAATTGTATTGCTGTAAAACATTTKTATTAAGAACGAGTCACATGAATATRSACATTTACCGTAGAGTAAAACTTTGCAGGGTCTAGTAATACTGGCCTTATTAGTTTATAATTATGCATGCAATTTAATACCTTATTGCTTCATACAATTAATGGTACCCGCTAGCTAAGGTACAAAGGATCACCAGTCGGGTTAAACCTTCTAACTAAAGGTACGAATATTCATAATCAGACCTAAGTGCCTAAATTACGCAAGCGTCTACTTGATGCATTTCTAGTCCACCATTGATGGTACAATTTTTGGCCAAAGGTAGGTTCACTCAGGTACTGACATCCAGACTCGTTGAAGAGGTACTCATACTGGGGATCAGCGTACTTTGTCTGTCAGAGTATATATTCAAAGATCGCAAATTGAGTACTCAATACTATCTATCAAATCAATCAGGCAATCAAAAGGTGATCTCATAACATGCCTTGAAAATTTTTGTCAATTGAAAATGGACTTCACAAGTGTGTCAAATATTTTCCTTGAATAGTCTGATAAACAATCTTTTCAAAACATATTTGTCACGAATTTTCCAAGAATCAAAATTTTGTGGAAAATAATTTTTGAAAACAATTCAGTTATGAACATTTTTGCCGAAAAAGAGAGTTCAAAAGTATTTTTGAGAATAAAATTGATGATAGGAAAAAACAATTTTCAAGCATATAAGAATATAACTGGAGTACGCCTGAATGAAAAAAGAAAAAAAAAAGCACACTTTTGCTGAATTTTAAAAATGGGAAGGAACTCATGTAAAAATGATAGTTATCTAGAATACGCTGATAATAAGCACATTTTATGAAACGTTTAAAAGAGAAAGCAAGTCACCACTCTAATTAATCAGAAAACCACTGACTTTCATTTCCTAGGAACAATCCACAAGAAATATCCTTAGTAATATATCACAATAAATCAAATCCAAGTCATAACCTAAAAGCTCATTTCGGCTTTTTCGTATAATATATATTTTTATGAAAGTAGTTATTTTTCAGACCAAAGTCAAATGATTTTAAAATGTACAGTATGTAAGATTTAGAACAAATATATAAGATGCACTAGTCAAGAAGTTTGAGGTTTTAAAATTATAAGTTTTGAAAATCAAGGAATGGACAGCTTGTGGTATTTTGATTATATCTCCTAAAGTACTTAGGGCTTCTCGAGGAAAAATGATCCTAACGGACTAATATTTAATAATATACAAAAATATCAGAACTTAAAATGGTTTGATTAAAGTCTAGGATTAAAGACAAACACACAACTTATGTTCAATCGGCCAGATTGACCATACTATAAGGATTAACTCATAGTTTGTGTTTTACTCGTGCAAATGGGATAATATTTGTACTAAATTATTCCTATGATCCATGGATTTCAAGCAGATATCACAATAAAAATTTCATCAAGTAATCTGGTTCCAACATCAATTTGAATGCATCTGCTTCTTCTAGAAGACTGAAACAAATCCTAATGATCCACTCTTGTATTCTAATATATTCTATATGCAAAATTATCCCTTAAACATACAAAAAACTCTATATTCATCTTATGACAATTAMTGTTATCTTCATTTCAGAATACTCATGCAAAACCCATATAATATATATGCAATTCCTATAACCAAAACATTACTCACACAACAATGTTGTATAATTGAAATCTTAATTAAAGCTTAGTATGAATACCTCTTAGCCTTCTACTTACCTGAAATTGAAGTAAGAACAGGGATAAATGGTAAGATTTTGGACGTGGAAGGAAAATGGAATAAAAGGCTTTGTTTTGTGTAGAAAAACAGCTAAAGGTTTGGCTTGAAGGATGTAGTAGTCAGCTGTTTTGGAAGTATAGAGCAATGCTAATTTTGAGTCAAGAATGGGAAAGACTTTCAATCAAGTGTGTGAGTGAAATGGAGGTGAAGTATGATCCAATATATAGAGATTATGGGAGGAGCTTACAAGGATAGGAGAAGAGGAAAACAGCTGAATTGGAGCAGAGATAGTTGGTGGCTTTTAGAAGAAAATTCTGTTTTGCTATTCCAATTCACAAGCAGGTCACACATTAATGGAAAGCTATGTTCTCCTTGATTTTTCTACCCTCTAAGCTTCACAACGCACCTTGTTTAGGTGTCAAATTTCCAGCTGAAACCCCTCTCCACCGGACATCACACACGCTCAATGGCAGCTAGAAGATTCTTGCTAAAACTCATACCAAAAGCCGTCACATGCACACGCAAATTCATGCAATCTTCATGCCAAATGCTTATTAATCATTGATGGATGAATAAGGGCTGGCATTGATTAGGAAATGCTGATCAATGACTATGAATGAAGAGGAGAGAAAATCAGTTGGATGAAGGTAGGAAAACACAATGCAAGTTTTGCGATTTTAGATAAGGTTTTAAGCTAAAATTTGAACTACAATGAAACCTTATAAAGTAAAAAATTATTTTTAAGAATAATATAATTTTAATAATATAGAGTTTTCAAAATAAAGTTAAGGAAAAAATGATTTTGGAAAATAGATCTTTCAAAAATGAATTTAAGAAAATCAGTTTAGAAGATAGTGTTATCAAACATAAAGTTTAAGGAAATCAATTTTTTTTTTCCCAAATAGAGCAAGGTTTGAAACAAAAATCAAAGTCAGAAGTTCTAGAAAAAGAGTTTTAAAAAATTTGATCAGGTCAAGAATATGTTTAGGTCTATTCTAAACGTATAATCCTCCCAAATTCTAAGCCAAAAAATATCCTATTTCTAAATATTCTAAGTCTTATACTAAATATATTCGCAATATGGCAACCTACTTCAGTTTCTAATTCCTAGAAATATYTGGGTCTATATATATATACACACATATATACAACATAAAATAGGAACAACAATAAGATAATAAAATGCATAATGAAATGAGTAATTAGGCGGTTAAACCATCCATATGCATGATTTTGGGAGGGTGAACCATCCATATGAACAGAATAATATGATATGAATTGTAAGAATTGTATGGATATAAATGTAAGAATTAACTTACTGTGATATTGAAAATGTGATACAAAAACTTGAGATACAACTTCAGCCCATGACCAACATAGACAGAATCCTCTTCAGAGATAACTTTCTAAGGGTACATATGAGTGTGTGTTATGTGTCCTAGAATGGTCTTTTAAATAGACTAAAACAAGGGTAATATAATAGTACATGGGAGAGAGTTACATTGACTTTTCGAGATCACTACAATGATTTTGCTACAGTTAAATTGCTACGGTAGACCCATTATAGTGATCTCATGATTTCCTTTTTTCCATATCAGATCATCTTAATCTTCTTCTTACTCTGCTAGCGATATATTTTGATTCAGTTGATGATGCTACTTCCAGGCTGATGATGTTGGAACATATTGTAATAATAATCTCAATATTTCTTTAGGTGATTTTGTAGCTGCAAGCTTGGCAGCCAATTGTTCTAAATTAGAGTTCATCTGGATAGGTCTAGCTTTAGTAGAATGTTTTTCTTCACTAAAATCTTAGGAATAAGGAAGATCTACAATATCTTGTTTCCTATACCAAAAGACATTAGGAAGCTCTGAATAGAGTTGTGATTCAAAAGATGTCTGAGTTCTAGGAGATTCTTAGTTTTATTTCTCTAGATTGAAGATCTTCATCTATCTAAAGATGTGATAAGACTTTCTAAGATTTGTAATTGAAAAAAAAAAAATTACTAGAAGAAATATTATTGATTTGATCTTTATGGATAGAATATGCTTTAATCAAATTAAGATTTCTAGTCTTGGGTTTTTCAATGAAGGGGAAAATTAAGTTGGTAGTTCTAGATTTAAAAGAAATAGAATTAGAATTGACCTCATATGGAGTAATTAAAGTAATGAAAGAGTACCTAGAATTTGAAAACGATGTATATTATTAACAATTAAAAATTGAGTTTTTATAGAGATATCAAAATGAATAATAGATGATCCAGACTTGAATTTGACTTTTAATTTAGAATTATTAGTAGCCAATAATCTACTTTTAGTTTTCTCTAATTTTTGAGGTACTAAACTATCTTTATTATAATTTAAGTCAACACTTGTGACAAAAAGGACTATAGTATTTATGACATAATCGGAAGTAAATCTAAGAGTAATATGAATAAGATAATTTTTAGATGTGATTTATCTAAGAACAAATAAAAATCTTCAGGAGCTTTATTTATATTTTCTATTTGGTTTGTTCTCTCTTGTGTAACTTGTTGTTCATCATCAAATGATGATTCAAAATATTTAGAACGAATAATTTGAATAGTTGCAGAATCTTGTTGTTCATTTTCTTTTAATTGTTTTAATTCTTGTTTGATAATTTTGATTTCTTTTCGAAGACTAGATATTGTAGAGGGATTGTCATTTTTAGTTTTTCTTAAAATATTAGTAAGATCATATGCATTAGATGATGTAAAAGGCAAAATAGAGGATTTGAAGAAGATTTTTCATCATTTTGTTCTCTGTAATAATTTATCTAAAATATTATTTATATAAGTTGGATCACTAATGTATTTTTACTACTTCCCAAAAAAGCTTTCTTGATCTTTTGTAAGACCTATTAATATGATGATCTAAGATGGTATTGACGATGAATGGAAAGAGGAAGTGAAGTATCTAGCCCATCTATTTAAAGAGCATCAATCTCCATATGATGATCAAATGGTAATCGGATGAATCACAATTAGAAGAAAGTAATAAATCGGTTTTAGGTTTTTTTCCCTAAAATTTCTTTATTTAAATTTATAATTCATCCAAGTTTTTGATTTAATTTACAATATTTAGCATAATGACCTTTTTTGTGACATTATAACATTGTACATCTTTTAATTTATCTATGAATTAGTTGGTCTTTTTATGTTCTCTGTTTCTAGAATGTTTTCTATGGTTTTTTTTTCTTTTGTAGAATTCATCTAATGGGTTTATTATTCTTCTAATTCTTTTTATAATTCCTATATTTTCTAGTGTGTTGGTTTTATAATATTTATTATGTTGTCTAGGAGGTTTGCTACAAGTTCCATTACAATTAGATGATTTTTTGGGATGATTTTCAAATTGTTTACCGAAATTTCCTAATTCTTTCTTCGATTGTCTAAGTTCTTTCATGAATCTTTGTTGAAACCTAGTATCTTGACATAATTTTAATCCTTTTTTTTGTATACTATCTAATTGATTCTCCAAAGGTAAATTGATTATAAGGAATAATATTTTGACATACATCTTCTCTAATTCGATTTCTAACCCTTTCTCATAAGAGTAGAGGTAATCTTGCTAAGAATTTTTTATTTCAAAAAAGTTGATTATAATCTTCCCTAAGCTTGAGTCTAGCAAGGAAAATATTTTTATACCAATCAAAATCACTAAGTTTATTACATCTAAGATGAGAAAGGAATTCTTGTGTGGATATCTAGTACCTCAAATATCCCTTTCATGAAAACAAGAATAGAAGGAGAGAAACTTAATACACTGTTTATGATTTTCTGAAACAATAGATATAGTTTTATCAGACCATCGTATTAGAGCTATCTAGTGGACCTTTGTTGAACACGTTCGCTTCATCAGACAATAGATATGTCATCGTTGCTTAGAGGATGTATATGCTCGAGTCTCATATGTCAAGCGACGATCTCCTAGCCGCCCTAACCATGAAGACAAGAGAATTTGTAACCATGTACGAGGTATGTAACTCTTTTCTTTTTCGCAAATTGTCATATGCTTATTATGAATTTTGGATGTCGAGAATGAGATATATGGTATTGAATTAGAAAATATTATAAATATCGATAACAAATGGTTTCCATTARAGCAAGACATTATATTGGACATGTTTTTCAAGAGTAAACACTGTCCACATGRTATTGGTATGACATATGAAGTGGTAGGTGTAAGATGTTGATACTCCTTCAATGTTTATTTCATAGTCTTACTTTATCGATTGAAAATAAGCAAATAAGCAAACAATCAAAACATTATAGACAAGATTTAACATGGTTYGATGTGAATGACTACATCTATGGGGCGACATTTGGACTTCAAAAACAAAGTCTCTATCAACGTAGTATAAGGTTCTTATACATAAATCATTCAATTAGAAAATTCCTTTCTAGTTGAGTCTTCTAGCCATTGTCTGAAGCAAACAATCTTGTTAACCTTGATGATTTTGGTTTCCATACTATTCACTCCTTTTCTCCAACAAACGTTTAATGCTCTTTCACCATCTTTATAATTTCTTTTGTAGTCTTCAAYGACCTATTTCTCTCTCTCTCTCTCAAAATAATTTCATTTTCATTTTTTTCTTAGGCCAAACCTTTTGTATTGGTTAGGTTTATTTGAGAAGATGATTTCTTATGGGTTAAAGTCTATTGTACCTTTATTATTAATTCCCATTCTAGTTCATTTGTTTATTATCATTGTGACTTTCTTAATGCTTTTAGTGGATTAGCTATCTACAAATCGATTTGAAACAACCTTCAATTTGTATCACTAGAACTTCTTCCTGCACGTCGCCTGAGTTCGCTCAAGAGCCGAGATTCTTGGATGAGAGGTCTATAAACCACAAGGTTTAAACCAAGCATAAACAGTGATAAATATTGAATAAGAATTACTCAATATTTACAACTAAAAGAACAACACTTTCTTCAAGCTGAAAGTTATGTTTTTAGCTCTATATCTAGTTCAAGCAACCTTTACCGAAAGCCAACTTATATATCAGATAGGGTTAGATAAGTTGCATGAGAATGTACTACTCAACATACAAGTTCTACAAAAGTTAGGACTATTCTTATAAGAATACTTAGAGTCCTTTTAATATTTAAACTTGTATACTAAATTAATCTATATCAAGACACTCAATATAGATAAATAAAACATGTACAATATAAATCTAGGTATATCCTATTAATCATATACTAAGATAAATTTACAGAATATATTAGGGCATGAATATGGACACAATGAAAATCATTGTGAATATTTGTTCATATGATATAACTCAAAAAACCCATGTTCTTACAATCTTCCCCTATCTGGTTTTCATATGAACAAGAGTACTATATTTATTATGCCGAGCAGTATATAGGAGTATTCTATGGACAAGCCATCATAGTTGAGTTTAATTCGTCCTCAATGACGTTACATTACAACTAAATGCTATAAAACTTTCTAGGAAAACACAAGTCATGAACATATCCGATCAATCATCATAATATGCATTCTATATATCCAATTTCGATAAGTATCAACAATAAGCTTACATTCATAACATCTTAGTATGCATTCTTTACATCCAACTTGGATAAATATCATCACATAATCTCACATTCATAACACTCACATCAAATAGGTTCACACCAAACCCAACATACCGCAATACTAAATCTTGAAATAATAGTCATCAAAACAGACATACTAAATGYCCCCATTTAATGTTCACATGAAACCTCCAAAAAAAAACAGGTTTACCACATTGGAGACTCCCCTTGAGTTGATGTGAGACCCCACAAATTTCTACGAGAGAGCAACCCACGTATTTTATGATTTTGGGAGTACTTTATTTTCGATAAATTATAGGACATTGTATACTTAGTACTTAGACATATTCTTGGTCAAGATTTCAGATGGAATATTACCGCAGAAATTAATTCGGACATTTTTCAGATCTAATTAAAATCTAATTTTAAAATTTCTTCCTACTAAGTCATTACTTATAGTGACAAAAGGATTAATTCTTGTCTTCTATGTTGCTGCTGAAGTGAATTCAAATTCCATTTTTCCTCTTCTTCTTCTAGCTGATTTTCATCTTTGTTATTTCTGCCCATAGTTCAGCTAATTACTCTCAATTTTTAATTTAATTTTCTATGTCTAAAATCTCACCAATATATGTGGTAATTTTGGTGATATCTCTGTCCAACTTTAGGGATGACTCGGCTAAGTTGTTGCAGCTGTCCATTACAAGTGTCAAGAGCTCATTCTCTTAGTGGTCAATTTGAATTTGAACTTTGAAGAAAATAGCTGGAAATTTCTTCATTCTTTCTTCTTTTTGCTACGGACTTCTACTCTCCATTCCAGCATTGTTTTTCTGCCTAAAACTCCTATATAAAGTTGTGAGGAGGCTTGGAAACTCACAACTCATTCTACTCTACAAGTGCCTAGTAACCAGTCAAGTCATTCTCTCTTCCTTACAGCAAACTTTTAGCTGAATTCTACTACCCATCACATCACTAAAACACATCCAAAATCTCTCATTTCTGTCACTCTTCAGCTCATTAAGATACTAGTGTAATATAGTCACCCTATCTCTAAGAATTCAAGTTTAAAGTGGAGGAAAAGTCTTAAGAGTTTCAGCCATCATTTAGAGACAAACTTCATTCTCTGTTCGTTTTCATTTTCTATTGTGGATAATTAGGAACTTCATTCAGTTCTTGCTGTAAAATTATTAGTTTAGTATGCTTTTAAACTCTTGAAAGAAGCATGATGATAAGCATGGGAGCAAGAAAAGAAGTTAGGTTATGGTAAGATTGAAGTAGTGTTTATAGATTGTATAAGAAAGATGTGTGTGTAAATATAATTTTGGTCAAAGGAAACCAAAAGTCATGCATGGGTATTGCATAATCTTCTGAGTCGATACTAAGAGTGTTGATATAAAGCAAATAAGGAGTAGGAAATGTACATTTTATAATGTTAAGATTAGCAGAGAGGGTACAYAAACTAAATTGGGAAGAACATATGATATATTTGCATTTCTCTTTGTGTTTCCATTGGGGTTAGAAAATGACCTTTCAATGTCACATAAATTGAGAATTAGGGAATTAAATCTTTTAGAATTATTATGACCCAAAGTGCATCTTGTCTCATAAGATCAAGATACAATTATTAGGGTATACATTGTTCTTTTGGCCGAACCAAAAATAATTTCTAACATAATATGGTATAAAAAACTCTATTTCTAAGTGGAATTTAGCTTGTGAAAATCCAAGGATCTTAGGAAGAATTTAGTATAAATTACACTCAATTTGTGCTTGTAAAACTCTAATATTTGCTAATCTTTTAGGCAGGGTCAGCTTTGGCCGATTGAAAATGAAACTCCTATTCCCACTCAAACTAGTACTCACGCAGATCCCCTTAGGCCTCAAAACTTAAATGATTAGAAACCTTGATCTCTTGGGAACATTTTGGTACCAAATTAATAAAAAAAATCGAACTATCATGAGAGTAATACACTAAACACCCTACGCTGTTCATTTCTATAAATCTGGTCTCAAACTCTCTATTTCACTTTAGAGCATTTTGACCAAAGCCATTTCTGTATACCCCGTTGTCCACCTAGGCATGACTGAGGCAAAGCGAGTTGCCGCCTATCTCTCGATAGTCAATACTATCACTGGAAAAGGAAAAAATCAACAATAAAGCATCTAGAAATATAATCCAACAAGGATTGTCGATTTATTTTCTCAGTAATCTACTTAGTACCATTTTATTAAGCCTTCATTAAAGTACAGTATCAGCCTAGAACTCTTCATAAAACTCCATGGCAATTCTTGCTTCTCCATAGCCGATTGCTATTCTTCTATTTCAGCCATGTCATCTTTCCATTCTTGATGCAATCCCAGCCCTTGATCATTCCCATTGCATGTCTAACATTTGTTATGAAAGTTGAGAGAAAGAATGCGCATATGTGTCAGTTTTAGATGAGTTTTGGCCATGGAAAAATCTCCGCCATGTGTGGATAGTAAGTATGCTGTCCAGTTTAGAGCAACTTTTGCAAGATTTGTATGGCTGTTTGCGTGCCATGAGCTGTCCGCATGAGAGCAGTGTTTAGCTAGGAACACATAATCTAGGTGATGTGTCAAGCATAGGAAATGGAAGGCTTCACAGATGGACAGCTGCCCCCTTGGGTGTATAATGCACATGGAAATGTCTCCAAACCACGCAAGAAAACTGCTGGTTTTCTCTTCTCTTTGCTGCCTGACTTCCAACCCTTTTCAACCTTGGGAGTTCTACCCAAAAGTCTCCATATATAGAGCTTAAATTCTACTTCAAAAGCCACACTAAAATCTGACCAAAATCCCTACCCTTTCACAAGCCAAACATCAACTCTAACCCATTTTAAAACACAGCCAACACTTACCTTTCTAAACCAAACACTCCGCTATCATTCTGCTCTAATAAATCTTCTGATTTCATTCTCTTTTCACACATTTAGAAGCTTACCTTTTTGCCATTGCTTTGCTGCATTTTCAGGTGTGTAGCAGTGCWAAGTTGGACCCATTCTAAGTATTGATTTGTGCAGTAACTATGTATGCCATGTAGAGTTTTGGTTAGAAGAATACATGTTTGATGCATGGATTTGTGCATGAATGTTATAAGAATTTGATTATGATGCCGTCATAAGATGAATATGGATTTTTAATATGCTTGTCAAAGGTATCATATTAAATACAACAGATCATCATCAGGGTTAGTTTGGACAAACTAAAATCTCACCCACTGTCAGTTTAACATAGCAGATGATTTCTTGGTGAATTAGAAATCCACAGATCTTGGAAAGAATTTAGTGCAAATTTTGTTCCATTTTCACAAGTACAACTCAAGATATGAGTTGATGTTTACAGCATGGTAAATCTGGCTGATTGAATATGAGTTGTGTGTTKATCTTCAATTCTGAAATTTATTTGAAAATTTGAAACTCTGTGTTAAGAACATGTTGTTACCAGTTTCACTAAAAAAAACAAAGAATTTTGGAAGATATGCTCAAAGTACCACAAGCTGTCCATTCATCGATTTCTAAAAGCTCTATCATTTTTTATCCTAAAGATTCCATATATATATATATATACACACACACACATATACATATACATATACATATATATATATACACACTATAAATTATATACACTTTAAACTGTTAAATCTTTTCCTGAAGCCGAAAAGATATCTATTTTTTAAAAAAATAATTTTTACTTGCAAAACGATAAAAGTCGAGTTATCATGAACAAGGTTTTTAAATTATGAATTTGGTGTGTTTGGATCACTAAGGCTCGGGATAGTTTTTAGGAAACGATAGCTAGTAGATTTTCTTGGCTAATTAGAATCATAAGTGAGTTCCTTCCAAACTTGCAACTCATCAAAATGCGCAGTTTTTCTTCATACTCAAGATCACTATTTTCAATCATTGTAAGTTCTTTTGATTTCTTTTTAAGCTCTGAAAATGTGCTTATTTTAATCAATGAGTAGATTTTTCACTCCCATMCGCTTGAAAATGATTTTCAACCAGCTTTTTCCTCAAAAGTATTTCAAAATTCTTTTTCAAAAAGCTTTTCCAGAATCATTTTTTCAAACTACTCTTGCACAAAAACATTTTCAAATTTCAAAAAGAAAAGAAAAAACCTTATTTGATAAAAACACTCGGGGATGTTTTTTGATGAACTTGTAATTTCTATTTTCAATTGACAAAAACTGTTTCTTAAAACTTATTATGAGATCACCTTTTGATTGATTGCTTGAATTGATGGATTATATTGAGTACTCAATTGGCAAGCTCTAACTAACTAGTCGAGAGGGCAAAGTAGTGTGCTTTTATGGTCACCACTACGAGTAGCTCTTGAACTTTTGGACGACAATATTAGACTAAGTCTACCCTTGGTCAATGATTGGGATGCTTGTGGTGGACTGGGAATGCATGGGCAGACACTTGCGCCATTGGGCACCCTTAGTTAGGAGGTTTAACCTAGAGCAGCTGATTCTTTTTGTGCCCTAGCTAGCAGGTAACCCTGATTGTTAAGAGGTGATAAGGTTGAAATGGCATGCATGCTTATGAGGAGATGAGACTAGAATTACTAGACCTTGCAGAGTTTAATTTGGTAGCAATGGTTCTTAATTGTATGTTTCAATCTAAAAAATGTTTTAACTCTACTCTTTTCAAATACCTGGCAAATGTTTTTCAATAGTGATATAGTCTTTATTAAAATCCTGAACATGTGTTTTTTAAATACACAAGGCACACGTGCTAAACTCACTGGGCTAGTGCTCATGTTTTCCTTTATTTTTGTAGTGACACATATGGATCTGGAGGCATGGAGCTACCTTTAGTCTACTATGGAAAATTTTGTGTAACAATCCCTAAATTAGGAACCTTATCCTAAACCGGGAATGTCACAATTTACTCACTGATACGAATTTGCGGAAACCCAAAAGAATTTAAAACCAAATAGAAATACTTAATACAACCATCTTAAGCCACGACATTCATTTACATTAACTTCAGGATACCATGGTTTACCCACAAGCGACATCCTCGCAACATCTCCTGAAATGCAAAATGASAGAAATGGAATGAGCTATAAAGCCTAGTAAGTAAATGTCATGCATAAATGCATGAACGTGACCTACRTGTCATGATTTATAAAAATCTCACTTTCTCAATGAAAACTTTCAAATCATTTTCTTGTATAACCTTTCCAYAAAATCTTTCCTTTCAAAAKCAAGAACCRTGCAAAACCTTTCATTCCATTACATTCGTGAGCTCATTAAGTGTAATGCCTAGCCATTAGGCTTACAGTGGGCCACTCTTATTTGGAACCCGATTACATTCCTACTGGCAGTACCACAGAGCAGTTAACATTCTTAAATCTCTTTATCTCCTCGAGGTGAATCATTACTTACCCTTCCCGAGGGTAGGTCAGGTGCGTTGCTCCCGCACGCCCTATTTCCCACTCATATCCTTTATGGCTAGGTTTACACTCCTTTCTGAAAACTTTAACATTTTCTTTTAAAATTACATTGCCTAAACCATTCACATCTAAATGTATGAATGGCTCATGCCAGGAATGATGTAGAACACTAACTACATACCCATGACATGAAATGCATACAACTATATATAACATATCATTCGATATAAAACAGTACAGGATATGAAACACATGAAATATTCCATACCCTTAACACACCTCAATATATAATCCCATACACAACACATTAAACTGTCTAAAAGAATTCAATTAGATCTATTCACAGGTATTGATGAGATGTAAGAATTTACTTACATAGAACTCAGATTCAATAACAATAACACATATACGTTAATTAAAATGTGAGAGTTTACGTAGATAAAACTTAGACTCAATACACATTCAATTCATGTAAGAGCAATTATAACCAAAACACATATATGTTTATGAGAATGTGAGAATTCATTTACCCAGAGTCCTTTACGTTAAAGGTTTCTTATTTAAATTGCAAAGTAAAATCCTTTGACCGTTCTCAATGTTAAGGCACTCGAAACAACCTATTTGTGTTTGTGGAAGGAAAGTCCATTTAGTACGACTGTCCCAACTCAGATATTCAGTGGTTATTTCAACTATGTCATTTGCCAATTATTAATCCATACTTAGTTCCCATATTACCAATTATCACATCTTTTTAGGATACAATTTAAACACCTTAGCTCGCATATTAGCTAATCTCCATTCTCCCACAATTTTACTTTAGGATATAATTTCATAGGTCATAAATTTCAATATTAATTAATAATATTTTCACCTTTTAAGTCCACAAAATCCAAGTRTCTCAGGCGTGGTATTGAGTTCTCGGGCGCACTCAAGCGGTGAGCACAATARTATTTGGGCACYTGATTCTRGGCACTCCCAGAACTGGCAAATAGCYAGCCAAAACCCAGCGATAGTCTACTCCAAACTTGATTTCGACAAGGTTTCTAGGTAGTGGTTGACATCTACTGACGATGGTGATCGAATCTGGGGTAGAGCGACGGTTGGCAATGAGCTGGCTAGTCATGTGGTAGAGCACCTGAGCATGGCAAGACACGCACAGATCTGATCAAGGAAGAATAAATYCGGACGGGCTCCGCTTCGTCAAGCGGTCGAGCATGATCCCTCTTCCTTCTTGGTGAAACCATTGGGCAGAGAAGAAGAAGATGAAGGCAGAGAAGCGGAGCGCTTTATCCCGAGTGGCTATGGATTCTCCGATCGTGACCGCGCGCCTCTGGCATGCAGCAACCCACCGCGGTATAATCAGAAGAGGTGGCGTGCAGTAGCCGAGGATAGAAGACGCGCAACAACGAGGAGTGGCTGTGTAGGTCGCGTTGCCGATCTTCTCCGAGCAATTACAGATCTGATAGCAAATCTGGTCATAGCTCTGAGAATCGAGCACTGGTGATGCGTGCTGTGAGTGGCATTCCTCGAGCACCGGCATGGAAGGAATTGATTTGGCAGAGAACTCCTGTGTGATGAACGACCTGTCGATCCCAAACAGCGACAAGCAGTAGCCACTTCAAGTGCCGGCTGTGGGAGAAGGGAAGAGAAGAGGAAGAGAGGAGAAAGAGAAAGGAAAGGCCACGACGAGCAGCGTCGGGTAGGCAGAGGAGGAACAGCAATGGCAATGGCGAGAAGAGAAAAAGAAAGAGGCGGCTAGGGTTTGGGACTGGGTGGCGGCAACGTAAAGGGGAGAAGATGAAGATAGTTTATTTTTTTCTTTTTTTTTTTTTAAAACTTGGGCCCTAACCCAATTCTTTTGAGCCTTCCCATTTGTAACTAATCCTATTCATTAAATTAAATTCAACGGGCCTTTCTTTCGATAAAATCTAGTTTTTCGAATGAAAACAAATAAGCCCAACCAGTCGTGCCTCTAACCATCCAAGGGCCCTAATTCGACAAAATGATAATTTCGCACTTATTAACGTACAATTAAAACATTAACCACATAGAAAATTATCCAACCTTAGTTGGCACACAAATTCACATGATCAATCAAAAATCCATAAAAAGAAATATCGAGTATTGCACTTTGTCCTAAGCTTTTGATCATCGTTAAATTATGCTTCTTCTATATGGATTGTATCTTTTCTTGTAATAGTACTGACTGTCGAGAGGCAGGCAGCGATTGATTATTAGTAGCCCAGAGTCAACAAAATTTGATACTGATAATCAATGATGAGATATGGAGTTTGAAAAAGGAAATCATCTCACCGAGGTTTCCTTAAACACCCAAGAGGAGAAAAGTTGAGTCCCAGAGACATCGAACGATTGGAGATCCTGGAAAAATTAGAGCAGTTGTGTACAAAATTGCATCGCTGATTGAGTTAACTGGAATTCATGATGTCATCCGTGTTTCGTAACTAAAGAAACACAACCTAATACTAGATCATGTGATAAATGATGCAGAAGTTTAGTTGTATCCCTAACCTATACTACAAGGAAAGGCCAATCCAGTTACTAGAATTCAGTGTTAAGAAACTTGGAGCAAAGAGATTCAATTAGTTAAGGTTCAATGGGAACATCAAGGGATTTCAAAAGTGACTTGGAAATATGAGGATTACATGAGATAGAAATACCCTAACCTATTCTAGGTAAGTATAACTTTTGGGGGCAAAACTTTCTGAAGAGGGGAAGTGTAACACCCCGAATTTTCCTTTATTAAATTTGTTAGATTTTACGTAAAAATTTGTATGCCAACTAGGATGGACGTGTAATCGTGGGCTAAGGGCTCAACTTATGAGCTATTTATTTATTAAGTTGGAAGATTGGACTTTTATCGAAAGGAAGCCCGTCGTGTGTAATTTACGGGTTTTGATTAGATTTAGATGGGAAGGCCCAACGGGTTGAGTTGTGGCCCAAATGGCCCAAAATAAAATAAAAAAAGAAAAGACAATATATAAGAAAAGAAAAAGAAAGAAAATGAAAAGAAAAGAAAAAGAAAAAGCCCTAGAACCATCTTCTTCTTCCTTCCGCCGTCGCCGCCGACGTGCCGCTCTGCCTGACACGATGCTATTCGTCGTGACTCCTTCAGCTTCTCCTTCTCTCCTCTTCGTTCCTTGTCGACGCTACCACTGATTGCAGTCCGATCGGTGATACGCGCCATAGCTACCATCGCTAACCATCTGGAGACATTGCCGTCTCTCCCGTAGTTGCAGCGCCAGCCCAAAATGGTAGCTGTTCGCCACTCAGACTCGTGAACATTCGGCCAGAGCAATTGCGTCTACCAGATCCGATAAGTCACCTTCGTTCTCTCGCTGTGTGAAAGCGAGCGAACCTGTGCGACACTATTGCCAGGCCCACCGCCATTATTTCTTCTCTGTAAAGTTGACCGGACCTGTGCGACACTGTTGCCAGGCTCGCCGTTGTTATTTCTTTTCTCTATAAGGTCGATCGGACCGATGAGATGCCGTCGCTAGGCCCGCCGTCGTTATCGTTCTTTCTCTATAGGGCGACCGATCTGTGTGACGCTGTCGCCAGATCTGTCATGATCCTCTCCTTCTCTGTAAGAGTGACCGAACCTGTGCGACACCATCGCCAGGCCCGCCGTCTTCCTTTCTTTGTGGGAACGATCAGATCCGTGCGACACTGTTCCTGGATCTGCTGTCATTACCCGTTACCTKCTCGGTGCAACCAGATCTGCGCGACGCCGTCGCTARATCTGSCGCCGCGAAAGGTTTTTCTTCTGCTCAACACATTTTTGTTTCCCCTTGAATTGAAGCTAAAACCTTGCAGTGGTCGTCGTTTTGACTCTCTGTCATTGCTGCTCGTGTCGCCGGTTGTCCTACGCTGTTAACCAAAAGCCGGGAGCTTAAGCAGAAACTGGTTTCTTTTTTGATATAGCGTCGGAGCAGAACCCAGTTGTTCGTGCGCCAAGGATCTTCTCCTTGGCGACCCCGTAGTGCTAGCGCCAAGCTTGCCCAGCACCAGGCGCCCAACACGACGCCCAGGCTTCCAGTGAGTGATGCCCAGGCGCCCAGTGCGCGACGCCCGACGTTCTGTGCGCGATGCCCAAGCACACCGACTCCCAGATGGCCAAGACCATTGTGGGCATCCCTTGACGTACGATCGGGAATCCATTATCGCTCAACATCCCGATATTGTGAATTTGAGGTGAAACGCTAACATTTAATATTGAAATTTTATGACTCGTAATAAATTTACCTTAACGTGAATTCGCGGAGAACATAGTTAGGTAGGTTTATACCCGAGCAAGGAATCGAATTGTACCCTTAAAATGTAAGGTATAATATTATGAAAATGAAATTGGAATTATAAATTTATTAAGGACTATGTGGATGGTTAAGTTGAGATAATCGGAACTAAGTAGATTTTCCTTTTTGGATAACCAACTAAGTTATTTCGAGGACAAACGTTGAAATCGATTGGAGGAGTTTACTTCCAACTTAAGTAAGAACCTGTTTACGTACAGGACTTCGGGTAAGTAATCCTCTCATTCATATCATTATAAATAAATGAATTTGAACGCTTTTAATTGCTAGAATATGTGTTGTATGAAATTTTATGTTGATGTGTGGAATTGTGATGAAAGTTGAATTGTTCATATTTAGTAGTACTTTATGTTGAAGAATGCTATTGCGTTTTCATATCATGTGCCATTTATTGAACGTTATATTATATAAGATTGTATGCATTTCATGTCATGAGCATGTAGTTAGAAGTTTACATCACATTTGGCATGAGCCGTTCACGCATTTAGAAAGTGAACGGTTAGAAAATAAAATTTTGAAGGAAAAGGTTAAAGTTTTGGAAATGTAAAGTTTTCGGAAAGGAGTGTAATACTAGCCACAAAAGGTGTGAGTGGGAAATGGGGCGTGGGGGACCGGCGCACCCGACCATACCTTCGTGGAGGGTAGGTGTAAAGTTAAAAGAATGAAGTTAAAAGAATGAAATTTAACCGCTTTGCGGTTCTACTGATAGGAATGGAATCGGGTTCCAAATAAGATGGCCCACTGCATAGCTATGTGGCTAGGCTTTACACTCTAGTGAGCTCGCGAATGAAAGGAAATGGAAAGTTTTACAGTAAGTGAATTTTGAAGGAAAGTTGTAAAGGAATTTGGAAAAGAGAATGTTTCGGAAAGTTTTTCATTTAAAAAGGCGAAACCTTAAAGTTTCATGATATGTAGGGGCTTTTTAGCTCATTCTTTTCCCTTATGTTTCATTGCAGATGATTTGTAACTAGATGGGGCGAGGAGGTCGCTTGTGGGCGAGCTACGATACTCGAGAGCTGGTTTTCGAATTTATTTATGAAATAAGATGAATATTCCTGAATGTTTTAAATTATTGAAGTTTCTTTGTGATTTTTGTTTTTGAATGGTTTAGAAAGACTTTCGCTATATTTCTCTTTTGAATAAAATATTAGGATAGTGAGGATTTATTAAAATGTATTTTTGACTCCTTGGGTATTGTTGAATAAATGTCGAGTTTCAAATAAATAGTTGTTTATTTTTGAATGGAATGAAGTAACATTTTCGGGTTAGGATAAGGTTCGTAATCTGGGGGTGTTACAGGAAGGATGTAACAACATGGATATTTYGAGGAAATAGAAATGAAACTTTATGATATCGCAAATAGATTTTAGCTAACACTTACAACATTTGGACTTAGGATATTCTAGGCTTAGAATTTGGATAGGTTTATTACGATTAGAAAGAACCCGGAATATAATCTCGGTTTGATCGAATTCTAAAAACTTGTTTTCTAAAATTTTCGGCTTTGATTTAGTTTTAACATTATTCTATTTTCGATTCTCTTAAACTTTATTTTTGATAACACTTAATTTTTCTTAAACTTATTTCCAGAGACTCGATGCTATTTACTTAAAGCTATATTCTGTTGGAGACAATGTCATAACATCGATGTTGATTTTGCTATTTCAAGATGACTTTCCTTCATCATCCTCAAATAACTTGCTGATGTGATTTCAATTCAGTATTCCTACAAAATAGAATCCTTTTACTAAAAACAATAAACTAATTGAACTTGCAAATTAATACTTTTATACTCATAGTGTTACTATTTGGTTTTACAAATAACATTTAGGATAAAGAGACATAAAACACTACTAGCACAAGAGGTTGGTAAACAATACCTCTAAAATCAATGCGTTTTCACCCTCATCAGATGGTTTCATCATTAAGATGTCAAAAATGTCGATTTACATGTTTTTGTTTGAAAGTTTTGAAAGATCAATGTTGTTGTCTAACGTCTTGAGTTCGATGTTAATRTTTTTGTTTTATAAGGTATTTTTCAAGAGGATGAACCTTTTCGACAGTGATCATTATATGACTTCTTTTCCCTTTTTGAAAATTTTATAGCTGTTATATTTTTTGTACATTTTTATTGAAATATTACTTATAACTATCAAATGCTAGTTTTGTATTTAATAAATTAAATAGTTGTTCATCACCCTTGTTAGCAAAATCTTCATTTTAATCATCTTCAATGGTTCTTACCGAATATTCTTCTATGCTTTATAGGAAAAGGGGGCGATGAAATACACTATTGTTGTAGTTAGATAGGTGATTTCACTCTGCATTAAAATATCTTGTTTCTTATATAGAAGCCTAGCAAAGGATTTTATGTATCGTGAACAAATCACTTCACTGATGATACACAATATTTTATGTATCATGAATTATTTTGGTGAACAAATCACTTCACTTATGATACACAATATTTTATGTATCATGAATTATTTTGATCACTGCTTGGCGAATGTGAAGAAAATTTTATTCAAGATGATTTTGTTGTCTAACGTCTTCAATTCATTGTTAACATTTTTGTTTTATAAGATATTTGTAATACCCGAGATTTCTTTTTATAGATTTTTGTTTCATCGTGTGAATTTGTGTGCCAACTAGGGTTGGATAAATTTCTATGTGGTTGTTATTTCAATAAGTACAGAATTTTTATATTTGTTGGATTAAGGTCCTTGGTTAGTTAGAAGCTCGATTAGTGGGCCTATTCGTTTCTCCGTCGAAAGTTAGACTGTTATCAAAAGAAAGCTCGTTGAATTTAATTTAAGGATTGGATTAATTATACAATGGGAAGGCCCGAAAGATTTTGGTTAGGGCCCAAGTTAAAAAACAAAACTATTTAAAGATGAAGATTACTGTTCATTTTTTTCCCAAAGAAAACCTTAAACCTAAACCTCCTAACCATAGTCACCACCAACCGGTGCCTCATCCCTTCCCACCCTTTTTCTCTCTCTCTGCTCTTCTCTATCGATGTCGAATGCCACTCTATCTCCTCTGTTCTCGTCAAGTAACTAGGTGCCCCAGCACCCAGATGTCCAGCGACCAGGCGCCTAAGCGACCTGAGGACCAGGCAACCAGGCACCGTGCACCGTCAGCTCCAGCCAGTAGCCCGAGTGCAGCATTTGCACGACCAGGACCGCCATTCGCATGCCTAGAGCATATTTTCTTCCCAAGCATGATTGATGCCACTACATCTTAGACTTGATACCACATTTAAGGTTCGGGATTCGAGGTGAATCCTTAGTTTCTTTATTTAAATTAACCGAATGGACAAGGTTTTGTATTATATAATAATAATTAAGGAAAAATATGGAATATGTTTAATTGAAATTTAAGTTAGTATGATAAAGTAAAAAGAAGGATATAATTCTAGAAGTATATTGAAATATAATTTAGGGTGAAAATTAGGGTCTATATGATAAAATAACGTGTATTGTGATTACGATTATTATTGTTATTTTAAGAACAAATTAGGAGTCATGAAATTAAATTGTACTATTAGTAGTTCGATTTTTATTGACATGGAAATTCATCTTGAGAAATTATTAGTTAAGGTCACCATAGGAAAAACGATGAAGGTAGTAATAGTAAACACCTGTGTTAAATGAATGTGTTTAGATAAACAAGTCTCAGATGAATATTCTTTGTATAATAACATTAGGATACTGTGGCACATCAACATTGTGGGCAACCAAGGTACCCCGCTAACAACTTAAAGTAAAACTTTACTAAGGACAMCAAGTAAATAAATTCTCATATTCTTATTAACGTATATGTGTTGTTGTTACAATCAAATTGCTCTCCGGTGAATTGAATATGTATTGAATCTGGGTTCTATTTAAGTAAATTCTCACATTCCACTAACGCTTATGAATGATTGTATCTGAATTCTTTTASGTAGATTAATGTGTTGTATATGAAATTCTATGCAGGTAAACCCCCATACTTGCCTATCTCTTTTGTTATGTGTTATGTGGTGGCGGTATGGGACTATGTTATGAAATGTGTTGATTATGTGGAATGTTTTTAGGTGTTCCATATCTTGTACCATTATTATGTCTAATGGCATGTTAATTATGGTTGTATACATTTCATGTCATGGGCATGTAGTTAGTGTTTTACATCATTCCTAGCATGAGCCATTCATACATTTAAAAAGTGAATGGTTTAGGAAATGAAATTTTGAAAGGGAATRTATTTTATAAATTGTAACATGTTCAGGAAAATGTTAAAGTTTTTGGAAAGGAGTGTAAACCTAGCCATGAAAGATGTGTGTGGGAAATGGGGCGTGGGGCACCGGCGTACCCGAACYGACCCTCTRGGAGGATAAGTAATRATTCACCTTTGGCAGGTGAAGTAACCGCTTTGTGGTACTACTGGTAGGAATGTAATCTGGTTCCAAAGAACTATGGCCATTGCAGAGCTTAATGGCTAGGCATACACTCAGTGAGCTCATGATTGTAATGAAATGAAAGGTTTTTGCAAGTTATACATTTTGAAAGGGAGGATTTTATAAAAAGGTTATGAAATGGAAATGTTTAGAAAGTTTTCATTGAAAAGGTGAAGTTTTATCATTCATGACATGTAGGGCATATTTATGCATTTATGCATGAGATTTACTTATTAGACTTTTTAGCTCATTCCATTTCTCTCATTTTTCATTTCAAATGATGTGCAGCCAGATGGTGCGAGGAGGTAGCTTGTGGACAAACCAAGATACCCTAAAGTATATTCTAAATAAATTTTATGGAATAAGATAGTTAATTGTCTAGAATAATTTTTTTGCGTACCATTAGGATATTTCTTATTTGGTTTAACTAATTGTGTTTTAAATCCTTTTTGGTGCTTCAAATTTCTATTTGAATAATTATTAGGTTGGCAAAAGATTTGTTGGAGCACATTTCTCTTTACATTGGATGCTTATTTGGGTGGGAGTGTATGTGGTGAAAGGGTGTTTGAAAATGTTGAGAACTTTTTGAATGTATGTAGGGGATACTTACTGAAATTACAGAGGAAACTCTGTCGAATTTTTTATAAAATCTTTGACATGGATTAAGACTTCTTTTATTTCCTACAATAGTTGATTATTCTAAAAGTATTGTTACGTAATACTCTCAGCTTAAGACAGTTCCTAATATGGGGATGTTACAGTATTATTCAAGAAGATGAACCTTTTCTAAGCGATCATTTTATGACTTCTTTTTCCTTTTTGAAAATTTTATAGCTGTTATATTTTTGTAAATTCTTTTTATTGGAATATTACCTATAACTATCAAATTCTAGTTTTGTATTTGATAAATTAGATAGTTGTTCATCAGTAGTGTTAGTAAAATTCTTCATTTTATTCATCTTGAATGGCTCTTATCGAATATTCTTATGTGACTACTTATAGGAAAAGGGGGCAGTGAAATACACTATTGTTATACTCTAGATAGGAGATTTCACTCAACGTTAACAATCTTGTTCCTTATACAGAACCTAGCAAAATATTTGTGTATCGTGACTAACTCACTTCACTTATGGCCCCTACAAACTTAAATCAACTATGTTGGGAACCATGATTACATGCCAAGCAGTAAGCAAAAATTGGAAATCATTCATATCAAGTTCAATATTTATGGTTCTTAYGGCAAAAATATCAACATTTAGGGTTGGATGTTTTGCCCCATCTGTATCCACACAACCAATAGTGTTAGAATTGTTAGTACCAAGGAGTTGAGGGAGCACACATTTGAAACGAGARAAGAGTTCTGCGAAACTGTAATCCAATGGCTTTGTGGATGTTACAAATTGTTAATTGGAAGGAGTCAAAGGGAGCAACATAACAAATTGTTCGTAACGTTAGTAAGAGTTCTTCCAACATAGAGTGTAGTGGCAGAGCTACTATGTGCCATGAAATGCTACCTCTAGCCCTTGTGGATGCGTGACATTTTTTTCGAGCAAAAACTGAAAGAGAGAGAAACAATTTAGGCTGCGTTCCTTTTGTTGTTTTGAATTTTGAATTTTGAGTTTTCTATTTAGAGTCTTTTTTTGAGTTTTTGAAAATGTGTTCTTTTTAGTCATTTTGGAAAACTGTCTTTAGAAAACATGAAAAGTAGAAAACTTGTTTACTTTGAATGTTATAAAAAATTATTTATAATATCTTATTCAATAAATTTTATTGTTGAAAATATATTTTTTCACATTCATTGTACAATTTTCAATAAGTTATACATTGTGAAGTTGATGATCTTGCATTAAATTTTCTTTTACTTCAAACAAGTATATAATTACAAAATTATGCAATTAATTATCAATGAAAAAAATTTACTTTCAAATAAACCATTCTTTCTAAGTTCCGGTAGGAAAAATAAAACGTCAATATCAATTGAGATAATGTTCATTCTGTAATGTTCTATATAAAATAAAAATTAATTCATAAAATCGTGTACACCCCTTGAATAGTCATTCCATATTTGTATGGCATTTGATCTTTGACTTGCCCCATTCGAGTTGTTTGACATAAATTTTTCATTGGAGATATGCACATTCAACTTGATTAATAGGTATTTAAGATGCGCAGAACATATAAATTGATGAAATTTTTCGGCCTCCTCTGTTCTTGAATAGTAGACTTGATTTTCACATGAAGTTTTTTTAACATCATTTTAAGGCACAAAACGTTTTAACTTTTTGTCATCAAATTTGAATTCATTTTGACTTTTCTTTTCTAATGATTGTTTTGAAAATTTTTTAATTCATTTTTCATTATCAAAATATCTTTTTGAAAAAAATTTGGAAAAGTTTTTCAATTTGGATGTTTTATAAAATAAATAATTATTTTATTCAATATATTTTATTGTTAAATATATAAATTTTCATTGTCATTGTAAAATATTAAATAATTATTACGTTTTGAAGTTGGTGATCTTGCAATAAATTTTCAGTTTAGTCTAAAAAAAWATATATTTACAYAATTACACAACTGAGTGTCAATGAAAAATAAAATTTCCTACAAATTTTCTTTGTGAATTCTTTCATGATAATAAAAGATCAATTAAATACTAATGTAAATTGCCAGTAAATATGATTACATGTTCATGTTGCAATGATATATGTAAAATAAAAATAAATAATAAAATTAATAATTATAAGTGTAAATGAAGGCAGTGAGAACATTTTGTAAATGGAATTTGTGGTGCCCCCCCATCCCATAGGGTCCATGGGGCGAAGAGTCACCATCGCCTTCTTGATAGTCAGTACTATCATTAACAAACAAAGATACAAATTTTCATAAAAAAAGCTGAAGTTTGTGTTTGGACAAACTCGACAAGAGTGGACTAAAATGTAGGGATAATCTATCTCAAGAATCAATGATACTAAGATAGGTAGGCTGCTCCAACCCCACTTTTCAATTTGTAGACTAATATTCCTAGCTCTTGCCCCCAAAACCCACCCAATGCTCAAAAATCTAGATCTGTCACAATAAAAAAAAAAAAGAAAAATCTAGAGCGCTAGCTTAATGAGTTCTGAACGTGTGCATTATGAGTTTAGAAAAACATATGTTCAGGGTTATAATAAAATTGTATCACTATTGTAAAACATTTGGTAGATGAAGTAAAGAAAGAACATTTTAAGAAAAAAAACACACAGTCAAGAAATGATTATTGTAAAGTAAAAGTTTGTAGGGTGTAGTAATACGAGTCATATCACGTCGTGTGCATGCATGCGATTTACAACCTTATCACGCTCGTATCAATCAATGGTACTCACTAGTGGGTATAAAGGACTACCTGGCCCAAAGTTAAACATCCTAACCAAGGGTACGAATGTCCACAATCAAACTTGGGTGCCTAATGAAGCAAGTGTTTGCCTGATGCATTTCCAGTCTTTGGCCAAGGGTTGGCTCTCACTAATACTGTCATTCGGACTAGTTCAAGAGGTACTCATGCTAGGGACCAGTTGAAGCATAGTACTTTATCTGTTGGACTAGTTATTCAGAGATTGGCAATTGAGTACTCAATACTATCCGTCAATTCAATTAAGCAATCAAAAAGTGATCTGATTACATGTTTTAAAAAAAAATTGTCAATTGAAAATAGAAATCACGAATGTGTCAAAAAAAGTTTCCATGAAAAAGTCTATCAAATAGGCTTTTGAAAACACATTTGTCTCAAAGTTTCGAAGAATTGTAATTTTTGTAAAATGGCAAAATTTTATAGAGAACAAATCTTGAAAAAATTCAGATATAGACTTTTTTTGCATAAACCAGAGTTCAAAAATGTTTTTGAGAAATATAATTGTTGATAAGAAAAAAAAAATCATTTTTCAAGCATACCAGAATTGAAAGTATACTAGAGTATGCTTGAATGAGAATAAGCACATTTTGAGAGCTTTAAAGATCGGAAAAAAAATAACGAATATCTAGAGTATGCTGAAAATCATACATTTTGAGAAGTTTAAAAGACAGAGGAACTCATGATAAAATAACAATTATCTAAAGTACATTGAAAACAAGCATTTTTGCGGAATTTAAATATCAGAGGAATTCATTTGTAATTCTGATTAGTAAAAAAGCCTACTGACTTTCAAATAATCCACAAGAAATATCCTTAGTAAAAAAATCACAATAAACACACCCAAATCATAACCTAAAAACCTATTTCCATAACAACTCGGCTTTATTGTTTAATCAGTTTTATGAGTAAAATCGTTTTTGCAAAAATAGATATTTTCTGAGTTAGGATCATTTAGAAATTAAAATGAAATAATATAATATAACTTAAAGAATAAATATATAAAATGCGTTTGGTAAAAAACAATTTGGATAAAAATGATAGGTTTTGCAATCGATTTTCACAGATATGGACAGCTTGTGGTATTTCGAGCATTACTCTCAAAATACTCAGGGGTTTCTGAATGAAATTCGTGGAAAAATAATATCTACACAGGAAGGTTTAAGATCATGAAAAATTCAAAAATTAAAATGGTTCGATTAAATCCAAGATTTGAAGAGAAATGCACAACTCGTGTTTAATCGGCCAGATCGATCATACTGCAAAGATCAACTCGTATCTTGAGGTTTACACGTTCAAAGTGGATGAAATTTCTACCACATTTTTCCTATGATACTCGAATTTCTATCCACATATCACAACAAAAATCCACCAAGTAACCAGACTTTTATTACAAGTGCAAAGTGGATGAAATTTGTACTATATTTTTCATATGATCCTTGGATTTCTATCCGTATATCACAATAAAAATTCCACCAAGTAATTAGACTTTTATAACGCGTTTAAAATGAACAAAGAATTCTAGTTCGGCCAGAACAAGCCCTAGTGATCATTATTTAGGTTTGATCTGAAATACTCAATCCTAAAATGTAATAAAACTCTATGTTCTCACAATGATAACACCATAATCATAATTTTTGAAAACATGCAAAATTCATTGTATGTCACATGCATTACTACTAACCAGAAACAACTACATACATATAGTAATGCCATTCGGGCTTCATATGAAATAAATTCAATCTTAACATTACTAAGTTGAGAAATATAGTAAGGAAATAGTTAAATTGGTAAGCTTTTGGTCATGAAAAGAGGATGGAATGAAAGCGTTTGATAGTGTAGGCTGGATGGCTGAATGTTTAGTTTAAATAGAGTAGTATACGGCTGCTTTAGGAAGTGTAGAGCATAGCTAGTTTTGATTTACGTAGAGGTGAGAGTTACGGTCAGATTGTGCATTGAAATTAAGATCAAATCAAGTTAATTTTTAAGAGGACCTTAGTGGATTTGTCAAGAGAAGAAAACTGGCTGAATGGAGAGCATTTTCCTGTTGTTTTCATGCAAAGAATTGAAGGAAAAAAATTCTGGTTTTGCTAGGAAAATGACACCTCAAATGGACAAATTGTCTCTTCCCTATGCCATCTACCCTTAAAGCTTGAAAAATCAGTTGATTTGATGTTAAATTTTCCTCTGAAACTTCATGTTTTTGGACAGCACATGTCCTCGAACACAGCTGGATTTTCCTGGCAAAGCACCTTCAAAATATGCATATATATATATATATATATATATTGAGAAAAATAAGACTACCGAGTATATGATATGGAGTGTATAAAAAACGAATTGAAGTGTATGAATATAAATAAGTTATTCACGTGCTTTCGTAAARTATTTTAAAATTTGCTAAGTATTTTTTTACAAGAATTGAGAGGGGTTAAGGGCACACCCCTATAACTAAATTCACAACCTGATTGAACTTGACAAAAACACCTATTTGTTTAAAGACACTCATTTCTCGAAAATACTTCCTGTAATTTTTTAATTCCTATAAAAGAAAAAATAGTTTACCTCTATCCTCAAGGTGTGGTGTGTATATAGGTTTTAATTTACTACCTGTCCCTCAAAGACTTCCAACGTAAACCACTTCCTTTAGACATGTTACTACCACAACCTAAAAGACAGTATTCTAGACCAAATATAGATCCAAATCTCAAAAATCTCTTCAAAAGAGATATAAGGTAGGAGATCCTACAGTAGGATTGCTAGGAGAACCTAGTGGTAAGTTTAATTATTATGTCACATATGGAAGTTCTACATCTACCACATCTTCTCCTACTTCCTCATCTTCTTTATCCCCTAAGACAGTAGCATGATCAAGGGTTTGTTAAAAAAAAAGCTTGTTGCCAGTAAGCACCATGATTAATCCAATAGGCTTTTAACATACCTAAGAATCCACTAAAAATCACAAAGGCCAAAACAAAATTTTGTGGTTATAAGAGTGGCAGATTCAAAGAATCTGAGTTGCATTATCACTTTACCTTTAAAGAGATTTTTCCAATGAAATATTAATTTTCAAAAATAGATTTGTGTTATTTTTTGTATGTTCTCGAAGCTTACTCTATTTTGTTTACTCTTAATGTGGACAAATTGTTTGCTTACCTCTGGATATGTGACGACAATAGAGATCATCCTCATCTTGACTATCTTGATCCCAAGCACCAATGAAGCCCTTGCCTTTCTTGAACATTGTATATATCTTTGGCTCCATTACTTGATTTCCTTCCTTTGCATTTGGAAAATTTGCCGCAATATGTTCATCTCCCTTGCATTCGAAACACAATATTTGAAAAGAATTAATATAAGGATTCTTCCCAAACTTGTTCTTTCTGAAATTCCCTTTCCTAAAAGTTCTCCTAAATTTCCTCAAAATCTTGGCCATTTTCTCATCATTGTCACTTTCCTCCTCCTCACTAGTGAAACCTTTGTTATCCTGTTCTTCTTGATCATTAAATCTCTTCAACTTCATCTCAAAATCTTGGCCATTTTCTCATCATTATACTAACATTGTCATCTTAGATTCTTTAACTTTGTTAGTACCTTCATGAGTCACCTCTGGCAATCTCCACATTTGATAAGCGAAATCACAACCATAAACCCTGTTGTACTCATTAGCATCTAAGGAACAACTAAGAATTTTCATGGCTTGGAAGTTTAAGGTCATCTTCTTATTGCCTACTTTATTGAACTCTTCCAAGATCTTAGGAATTCTATTTCCATCAATTTTCGTAGTGGGAACATTGATCCATTGATCAATATACTTGACAACTCAAACTTCACGAAAAAAATATAGATTTTTTGAACCTTCCATGTAGGATAGGGATGATTGACTTTCCATAGATTTTTTACTTCTCGGTGATTTAACCTGTAAATAAAGTACTAGCTTTGACACCAACTGAAATGCCTAAGGGGGTAAATTAAGGCTTAACAATAATTTCTACCCTCAATCGAAATAGGCTAACCAATCCAATCTCGAAATGTGATCAATATATAAATAATGAACAATATGAAATTAAATATGATAAAAGTAATTCAAGGTAATATCAATAATAGATGAGATTTAAACAAGATGAATACTTCAACTAAGCTTAGCATACAAACTCACTAATAAAAGAGTATTCAAAATGAAACTATGAAAGCAATAGGAAAGTGAATTACTAGTTAGAGATATGCAATAAAATGAAAAATGGATTTATAGCAGTTTAACTTCACAAAAGTCTACATCCACTACATGGGATCCCCCTAGTATTTAAAACTTCCACTATGATTTGTAATTATAGACAGTTTACAATAATGGTTGGTATCACAAAGCCCATTCAATCTCAACACAGGAGAGGTCCACCTATCCTAGGGTTTTACACAAATAACCTCTTAACAAAGCTTACAGATAACAAACAAACAATAGCTTACCTCARAAGAATGAGTTTACATTGATAGCATGAAATTCAATCCGTAATTTGGTAGATGCTACAACTTCAAGTTCCAATAAATTCTTTGAGATAGTATGAGTGAGGGAAATAAAGCTAAATAGATGAATCTTGTGGAACTCAAAAAGTTTGCTCAATAAATGATATTTTTAAGATCATATTTAAAGTAGATTATATGAAAAAAGATAAATTAACTTAAGCTTGAGGGAACAGTTATTTGATGTGCTTTGTACAAAAAATATTTCTAATTTTGCTAAATAATATTATTTAATTTTTCTAAATAGTATATGGGAAGGTGCTATTTCTAAAGCTTTCAAATTTGACTGGTTGTTATTGGCCAATATATTGATGGCCATGCTAAAAAAATTCGATTGGTTTTTGTCGACCGAAATGAATAGTTTTGGTTRCTAATTGACAACCACATTTTGTAACGCCCCGTCCCCTTACATTGGGTCGGTACATTATTAGATTTGATGGAACTTCTCAGTGGGTCACCCATCCTAGAATTACCCCAGGTCAAGCTTGCTTAACACTAAAGTTCTTATGAGATGAGCTTCCGAAAAGAAAATGCATCTTGATGTTATGAGTAGTAGCAATCAAATCACATATCAAATTTACCACATCACCCACTCTGGGTCAGGGTCTTACAATCTCCCCCACTTAAACACTTAACATCCTCATTGAGCCTCAAATCTAGGATTGTACCATCTGTGTGAGATTCTAGAGGTGGCTCTTACGACCTCAAGAGGTGTCTCCTGTCCTCAACGTAGCACTTTGCGTCGCATAGCACTTAGTTCTCACAGTTTCGGACGACTCTGCTCTAATATCATTTGTAATGCCCCGCCCCGTTACACTGGGTCAGTACATTATTAGATTTCATGGACTGGCCTCACAAACCACCACGAGTCTTTTCAGCACATTTTTGTTCTCACTCATGCACTCAATGGGAACTTCCCGGTGGGTCACCCATCCCAGAATTACCCCAGGTCAAGCTTTCTCAACACTGAAGTTCTTATGAGATAAGCTTCCGAAAAAAAGATGCATCTTGATGGTATGAGTACTACAAATCAAATCACATATCAAATTTATCACATCACCCACTCTGGGTCAGGGTCTTACAGTCATTCTTATCCAAGAGGGTAGGGTTGGGTGCGCTGKTCCCCCATGCCCCATTTCCCACTCACGTCTTTAGTGGCTAGGTTTACATTCCTTTCCGAAAACTTTAACATTTCCAAAACTTTAACCTTTTCCTTTAAAATTCCATTTTCTAACCCTTCACTTTCCATTTCCTTTAAAATTTCTAAGGAAATGACCCAGTCCCAGCAGTACCAGGCGCCCAGTGCCGGTCCTATGGTTGTCCGCTTGTCTTGGCCAAAATGCCTCAGTTGGTCAAAAATGTTTCTGTCGACTTCCGGTGACTGGTTAACGGCAAGGGACAGCCGGCGACGCACACAACAAGGACAGAGGGCCAAAACAATGGCCAACTACAAAGGTTTTTCAGTTCGAAGGGAAAATCCTTTGAGCAGAGGGAGAAAAACACAATGGCGGTAGATCTGGCGACGGCGTCGCGCAGATCTGGTTGCACCTAGCAGGAAAATGGGTAAGATGGCAGGTTCGGTAAAGGTGTGCACAGATTTGGTCGCTCCCACAGAGAAGTAGATGACGGCTGTAGATCTGGCGACAGTGTCGCACAGATCGGTCGCTCCTACAGAGAAGGAAACAACGGCGGCAGATCTGACGGCAGTGTCGTATAGATTGATCACTCTTATAGAGAAAGAAAAATAATGACGGCGGCAGATCTGGCGATAGTGTTGCACAGATCAGTCGCTCCTATGGAGAAGGAAACGACGGTGGCAGATCTGGCAACAGTGTCGCATAAATCGGTCGCTCCTACAAAGAAAGGTCATTTGATTACCCTCCTTCTGTAATCAATTAGGTCATTTCGAGGCCTTACGTTGAGATTGATTGAAGGAGTCCACATCGGAACTTAAGTAAGAACCCGTTTACGTACAGGACTCCAGGTAAGTAATCCTCCCATCTCATTAACATTATAAATAAATGAACTTAAATGCTTTTAATTGCTTTAATATGTTTTATATGAGATTCTATATTGTTGTGTATAACTGTGAAGAATGTTAATGTGTTCGTATTTAGTAGCACTTTTATGTTAAAGAATATACTATTATGTTTCATATCCTGTGCTATTTGTTGAACGTCATATTACATAAGCTCTGATACCAAACTGTAACACCCCCAGATTTGGAACCTTATCCTAACCCGAGAATGTTACATCATTCCACTTGAAAATAAACAACTATCTATTTAGAACTCAACATTTATTTAAAAATGAAAACAGCGGAAGCCTTTTTAAACCATTCAAAAACAAAAATCACAAAAACTTCAAGAATTTAAAACATTCAAAAATATTAATCTTATTACATAAAATAAGTTGAAGACCATTTCCTGTGTATCATAGCTCGCCCACAGCGACCTCCTCGTCCTATCTGGTTACATATCATTTGCAATAAAACATAAGGAAAAGAAATGAGTTAAAAAGCCCACTAAGTAACCTCATGCATAAATGCATGAACATTTCCTACATGTCGTGAAATTTAAAGTTTTGCCTTTTAAATGAAAAACTTTTCAAACATTCCCCTTTTAAAATTTCTTTACAAAACATTCCCTTCAAAATTCACTTACAGTAAAAACTTTCTATTTCCTGTCATTCGTGAGCTCACTCGAGTGTAACGCCTAGCCAATAAGCTCTGCAGTGGGCCATCTTATTTGGAACGTGATTTTATTCCTACCGGTAGAACCCCAAAGCGGTTAAATTTCATTTTTTTAACTTCATACTTTCACCTTCAAGGAGTTGAACATTCTTACCTACCCTCCAAGAGGATAGGGTTAGGTGCGCCGGTCCCCCACTCACATCTTTTGTGGCTAGGTTTACACTCCTTTTCGAAAACTATAACATTTTAAAACTTTAACCTTTTCCTTTAAAATTTCATTTTTTAACCCTTCACTTTCTAAGTGCGTGAACGGCTCATGCCAAATGTGACGTAGATATTCTAACTACATGCTCATGACATGACCTTATGTAATATGACATTCAATAAATAGCACAGGATATGAAACATAATAGCATATTCTTTAACATAAAGGTGCTACTAAATACGAACACATTAACATTCTTCACAATTACACACAACAACATAGAATCTCATACAAAACATATTAAAGCAATTAAAAGCGTTCAAGTTCATTCATGCCTTACATTGAGATCGATTGCCAAAAGAGGGTCTACTTAGTTCGATCGTCCCAACTTAGGTATTATGTGTTTAATCCAAAAATGTCCTTTATTAATTTATAAATTTATATTTACTTCTCAATATCGAATATCAAGTTTTTAAGGTTACAATTCAACTCCTTAGCTCGTGTATAAACCTAATCTATATTCTCTCTTCAATTCATTTTAGGCATAATTATGTACAAATTATACAATCTCAATATTAAGTTTTGAGCATGCACGTCCTCTAAGCAGTGATGGTATATCTATTATTTCATGAAATAGATCTATTCAACAAAAGTTCACTGGATAGCACTGATAYGGTGGTCCGATGAAGTTTTATCTTTGCTTATGAAGATAATAAATAGTGCATTAATTTTCTCTCGACCTATTCTCCTTTTCTTGATAGGGATATTTGTTATATTAGATATAGACAAAAGAATGTGAAAATATAACTTTCCATTAACCCACAAAATATGGCTTCAGGGATTTATGCTGGCAACATGGGATTATAGAAAAGCAAGATATTTTCTACACAAGGAAACAATATATTTTGTCATGAATTTCACAATATTAAAAATGTTACCTTTCAACATTTCTGCTTAGTAGAAATAGGGCATGTGGTTCGCATATGAAGTAATATCATTTATAATATTTGGAACCTCATTTGTATTACTCATAAGGGCATAACAATTAATATAATTGTGTAATTTTAATTAGGATTTACCATTCATGAGGAGATTTGGTGTCATAAGACAATAGTTAAATAATAACTATTTCATTTTAGGCTTCTTGCGAAATCCATTTTTTTTTTTAAATGGTCGTTTGGATACTAGCAAATGTTAAATTCTACCTCATAATAGTTTAAAATTACTTTTCTCTTTTAAATTCTACATCAGTTGAATATCTGCTCCTTCCAACCGGCACTATCAACAACCTCATTCCCAAACGATGAATGAACTATAAATACAAACTAAAAATGTTTTAAATTCATAGTATTCATTCTTACGGGAATGAGAATGAAAAACAAGAGATATTTTTTCTAGAAATATGGACAAACGGAAGTTTAACTCTAAAAGAAGCACTTCATGAAGTATCCCGGAATTTGATTGATTTGTTTATTCACTTTTTACATATGGAAGAAGAAAACTCACATTTACAAAACAATCAACACGCGGTTCCTTTATCTCCTTTTACCTTTCGCGATAAATTGGCTAAACTCATAAAAAAGAAAAAAGAAATAGCATTGAAATCAATTTTTATTGACCAATCATAATTGCCTCCTAAGATCTATAATTGCCTCAAAAGGTCCAATACATACACACTATTGGACCTTTTGAATAACAGTCAAAAAGATCTTATGTTAATTGACCACTTTCGCAAAGAAGATGTAAAACAGATATTGATTGTTCTAGAAAAACATTTGGAAATTTTTTTACCCAAAAAAAAAGTTTTAAGTCTATTGAGTTTCCTTCATCTTTTTTTTTTTTTTTTTTAAGATGAAAATCAATTTTGAATCTTTAGTACAATTCATATATTCTAGATAGATTCAAAATTTAATTGAATAGACATATCTAGCGGTAATTCACTTTAGAAGCGACTATTCCCTAGATACACACGTCGTGTTATTTCACAATTAAATTTAAATTAAAAAAGACCTAAGGTTAGGAATTTATCAATAGGTAATGTTGCACCAATACCCAACCAACGGGCAACTGCGGTACCAATCAGAAAGACGGTTGTCGCTACCAGACAACGAAATGGATTTTGAAATTTATTAATATTTTCTAAAAAGGGTACTGTTAATAATCTCCCAGGTACTGAAACCATTAAAAGAACACCCAATAATTTATTGGGTACTGTACGAAGTATTTGAAATACAAAAAAGAAATACCATTCGGTAATATTTCCAAAGGTGTTGCAAATGGATCCGCCAGTTCACCAATCATTGATGGTTCTAGAACTGCTAAGCCTACGTTACATGCAATAGTACCTAGAATTACTATTGGGAATATATATAAAAGATCGTTGGGCCACACAGGCTCTCCGTAATAATTATGACCCATACCTTTAGCCAATTTAGCTCTTAATACAGGATCATTCAAGTCAGTTTTTTTTGTTATTGGGATAGGTAAATTCTTATCGATCCATCTCCGAAGGAATTGGACATGATAATTTTTCATCATTCGGTTCAAGCAAGAATCAAAAGAACCAAACGASTCCAGCTACAATCTATATGCTACCTATAATCTATATATTTCACAATCCCTAGAGAGATGGTTCACTACACCGAGAGATAAGTAATTCGGCTCATTCACATCCAGATCATGAATGTTTGGAATCCATATTATGCAAAGGGACATTGATTTTGCTAATTTGAATTGAAGGGTGATATAAAATCGGTCCATTTTCGGCATCATATCCATAGTTAGCGCATTTATCATAGTTAGCAGCTCCAGCTCCGTATCAAGCACATGATCAATATCGTCACTATTATCAAATGGCCCTGCCTTCAGCATCCCCCTCGTTACAGTTTAGGTAACAACTTCGGGCATGGCTAGCTCCCATAATGTGATGGGCGGTGTATATAAAGCCCGAGAACGAATTCACTGCCAGTAAGATGCAGCCTAAAAGCTAACATAACCCATCATGTGACAAATACATGATCAGTTTTGAGGGCATTTCTGTAAAGAATTTCATAAGAAGGGGACACTGCTTTTGCTAATTTGAATTGAAGGGTGATATAAAATCGGTCTATTTTCGGCATCATATTCATATTTAGCACATTCATCATAGTTAGCAGCTCCAGCTCCATATCAAGGACATGATCGATATCGTCACTAGCATCAATATCGTCACTATCATCAACTGGCCCTGCCTTCAACATCCCCCTCGTTGCAGTTAAGGTAACAACTTCGGGCATGGTCAGCTCCCACAGCGTGATGGGCAGTATATACAAAGCTTGGGAATGGATTCACTGCCGGTAGGATGCAGCCTCTGACATATACATGATCAGTTTTGAGGGCATTTCTATGAAGAATTTCATAAGAAGAGGACATTGCTTTTGCTAATTTGAATTGAAGTGTGATATAAAATCGGTCTATTTTTGGCATCATATCCATAGTTAGTGCATTCATCTTAGTTAGCAGCTCCAGCTCCATATCAAGGACATGATCGATATCATTACTAGCATCAATTGGCCCCGCTTTCAGCATCCCCTTCTTGCGGTTAAAATAACAACTTCGGGCATGGCCAGCTCCTATAGTGTTATGGGCAGTGTATAGAAAGCTCGGGAACGGATTCACTGCCGGTAAGATGCAGCCTAAAAGCTCCATCATGTGACAAATACATGATCCGTTTTGAGGGCATTTTTGTAAAGAATTTCATAAGAATTTTATCCAAGTGGATAGATAATATAAGATATACAAATGAACATCATAATAAAAGAAATGCTCAGTTTACATGCGAAGTAATATATGTATAATTGTTGAGTGTTCTTATCAGCATTTTAGGTAACCACCCAATACATCTTCAAAACATAAATTAAAAATATTACCTCCGGGTCTTGTTACAGATATAAAAGAGAAAATTTCCTTAATGTTCATGATATGAAAGTACTTTTCCAATTATCTCATCTTTTTCATGCTTTTTCATGTAAAAGACGATATTATTAGAGTTTCCACTAATCTCACTATACCAAATATTTTGTTCTATGTACGATCAATATTGTTAGAGGAATTTCTAGTTTCATTTCCATGTCCATTGTGGCACATATTACTTAATAGAAATTTCAACATTTCATTTCAAGTTTTTTAAAGTAGTACTAGCATCATCCCTGTTCATTGCATTGATGTTCATCAATTAGATGTAAAAAATGTCAATTCACATTACATAGACAACAAAGTATATTTCGGACAAATTTGAAAACAGTCACTCAAATAACAAAATTGAAAATGTTTCAAAAAAGGAAAAATGAAATGCAAACAAAATGCAGCTTTGAGAATTTCTAGACATGACCTCTTATGGACTGAAAGCAAGACCTTAACATGGGTAACACGCATTTCACGTTTCCCTGTCCAACTCAAACTAATATAACGAACCTCCTAACTTGTAAGAATTTTCATGAAAAATTAATAGTTGCAGCACTTTAATTCATTAGAATAGAGAGCGTAATTTGCATCACCCCTGCAGCCATTTGATTCATTGGAATAGATCTAAGAGAATGCATCACGCCCGCTGCCTTTTCATTCATTAGAATAGAACTAGAAGAATGCATCATGCCCATAGCCTGTTGATTCATCGAAATAGAACCGAAATATTACATCACACCCATAGCCTGTTGATTCATTGGAATATTTATGAAACAATTACTATGGCACTTTTATTATTGCATTCTATATGGCATATTTAATTTGATTTCTCAAGATAAGTATTCTACAAACACGAAGGTCCAATGAAGATCCACCGCATAAGGTGTATAGAAGAGACTAGTTCATGTGGAAGATACTATCAAGAAAAGAATTACTTGTGGGATGAAATTCTACGAATTTGTATAATAAAACTGCCTTGCATTTCCTGTGTCTTACCAATACCATGTGAACAGTGTTTACTATTTGTGAATATGTCCAACAAATTTCTTGCTGAATGGAAACCACTAGAACCACATTATTATCAAAATTTAAAGCATTTTTGTAATATGTGACCACACATCTAACTATCGACAGTTATTCTAAAATTCTTGAACAAGAATATGACAATTTGAGAAACGAAAAAGTTACATAAATGGTGTGCGGTTACTGATCCTCCTCTTCACGGTTTGGGCTACCTGGGGACCTTCGCCTAACATAATGAAACCTGAGCATGCACATCCCCTAAGAAGTGATGGTACATCTATTATCTGATGATGTATATCCCTTCAACAAAAGTCCACTGGATAGCTTTGATACGGTGGTTTGATGAAGCTTTATCTCTTACTTAAGAAGATAATAAACAGTGCATTTATTTTCTCTTCTCCTATTCTCCTTTTCTTCATAGGGATATTTGATGCATTAGATATGGACAAAAGAATGTCAAAATATAACTTTGCTTCATCAACCCAAAAAATATAGTTCAGGGATTTATGCCTGCCATATCGGACTATAAAAAGCATAATAGAAAGATTAATCATAAAGAAAAAATTGGGCCATTGTTGTGCTAACCAAACTATTGAATGCATATTGATATAAGTAAAAACTCACTGYTGTTGTTGTTTTGGCCCTGAAATAAGTGTTCTTTTCCTTGTGCATGACACCAACATAAGAGTTCTATTTCCATTGGCATGACAAAAAATGCTTACTTTATGTGTGAAGACACGGGCATTTAATTTGCAGCTATTGTTATGTGTACTTYGAATTAAATGCACCGAAAATATATTTGAAGCTGCAAAACACACCTAAATTGTGAACATTCACTTGGGACTTCAATATTGATATCAAAGATAAATTTTTGTTTAATTTTCAAGAGTTGAAGTTCTGTGAAACTATTTTTTCAATGATCTCAGCWTTGGTGTTTTTAGATGATTATCTACGATAAAGAGTATGTCAAAACAATAAATGTACTAAATGATGACAAAAACATTATTTCACGCACTTTTAGTAACCATTACCTTTGATGTTATATATATCATATAAAAAACATTTCGATAATCCAGGAAACACAATACATTGCATTAGTATATGGATAGGAAAGATCAAAATTTCCTCATATTATACCCAAAGAGTAWGAAAGTTAGATGATCTTATGATGGAAGTGAAATTGGAATTGAAAAGGAATAATTGTCTTGGGGCCAAGAAGGAGCATCAATAGTTGGTATTGCTCATACTTGTAGCCATTCAATAGGTAGGCCAACACAATGATGCCCCAACTTTTCTTTAAGATCATATACCCATTAGGCACATCTACATTGTTCAAAATTGATGCTTCTTTGGTACAAGGAATTTTGTGTTGTGCCTATCAATATAGTTAGAGGAATTTCGAGTTTCATTTTCATTTCCATTTTGGCAAATATTGTTCAATAAAAATTTTAAAAGTTTCATTTCAAATTTCTTTTATTAGYTTTTTGCTCATGCGATACGYGAATAGTTCATCCATTAGATATAAAAAATGTTTCAAAAAATRAAAAGTGAATTGCAAACAAAAAGCACCGCTACAAACCTTCTAGACATTATTTCTTATGCACTTCACTAAAAACCTTAACATGTGTAATAGACATCCCAAGGTTCCTTATCCAACTCAAACTAATATAATGAACCACCTAACTTGTAAGAATTTCCATGAAAAATTAATAGCAGCTCTTTGATTCATCGGAATAGAACTTGAAGAATGCATCACACTTGCAGCCCTTTAATTTATTGGAATAGAACTGGGACAATGCATCACATCCACAACACTTTGATTCATTGGAATAGAATTGGAAGAATGCATCACACTCATTGTAACACCCCGAATTTTACTTTTATGAATATTTGTTTGATCTCATGAAATTGTGTGCCAACTAGGGTTAGACATATTATATGTGGTCAATATTTTTTAAAATCGTACGTTTAATAAGTGAAAAATATTACTCGTGTCGAATAAGAATTATCGTTAGTTAAACGCTCGACTCGTGGGCCTACTTGTTTGTTAATCGGAAGTTGGGCTTTTTATCGAAGAAAAGCCTGTTATATTAAATTTATGAATTTTAGGTTAGATTTAGACGGGAAGGCCCGATGGATTCGAGTTACGGCCCAAAATATAAATTAAAAAAGGAAAATAAAAGAAAAGAAAATATATAAGAAAATAAAAAGAAAGAAAAAGAGGAGAAAAGAAAAAGAAAAACCCTAGAACCCTTCATCTTCTTCCTCTCCCGCCCACCGCTGCCGCCGCCGCCGTTTCTCCTCACCTGACCGACACTGCTCGTCGTGGTCTTCCCTTCGCTTCCCACAGCATCTATCGTCAGGGCCAGGATTTCCGAAGCAACATATCAGATCCCTTGGAGATACGTGGGCGACATAACCCATCTTCGACCGCTGCTGCCGTCACCTCTGGTTTAATCGAGTCACACAGGAAGACGCGCGATCTGCGTCCACCGGAAACCTTCCTGCTGTGATAGCAGGGCTGCCTCCGCCGATTCCCCTACCGAAACGACCTCTGCTGGCCACCCCTCGACGCTCAGCACAACTAGAGCCTCCGCGTATACCTCCGCTCTACTCGATGAATTTCCCCCTCAAAAAAAGAAGCTGAACTTTGCAGATTGGCCCATCATTTTGGTCTCTTGTTTTCTGCCGCGTCCCCCGGTTATTTCCTTGCCGTCGCCAGTCCCCGAAAATTCGACTAGAAATATTGTGACCGGCTGAGAGAAAATTCCTGGTCCAGAACAGGCCGGTACAATAGCGGCCAATCCACTAGTGGGCCCCAGCAAGCACATGGCGGCCCAGCCGGCGCACGCTGCAGAGCGCCCAGTGCGCGACATCCAGGCATCTTTGAGCGATTGGCCAGGCGCCCAGCGCACGGCCCTTCCAAGCGCCTTGACACCCCAGGCGCAACCAAAAGCCCAAATGGCAGGGCCCATTGTGCACGTCTCTTGAACGCACGTTTGGGAATCGCATAATACTGCTCCCGCAACATCCCGAATAATCATGATTTAAGTGGAAACACAAACACTTGAATATTAAAAATTGTACGACTTGTGAATAAATATGCTTTGGGAAAGAAATCACGGGAGAACATAGTAGGTATGTTTATAACCAGCTTTAGGAGTCGGAATTGTCCCTTTAAACTTAATATGCAATATTATGAGAACTAAATGGCATTCCATAAACTTATAAAGGACATTGTTGGATTAAGCCTGCATAATACTTATAGTTAAAAATCGAAACTGAGTGACCCTCTTCTCTGTAATCGACTATGGATCATTTGCCGAGGGGTTTTACGTTGAGAATCGATTTGGAGAAGTCCTACTTCCACTTAAGTAAGAAATGTTTACATCAGGACTTCGGGGTAAGTAATCCTCTCATCTCATTAACGTATAATGTGTTGATTGTTATTTAATCTGAGATTTATGTAAGTAAATTCCTCCTCATTCCATATACCCCCCATTATAAATAAATGAATTTGAAATGCTTAATTGTTGGAATATGTGTTTGATGACTTTTATATGATGTGTTGGAATTGGTGATGAAAAGTTGAATTGTCATATTTAACTAGCTACTTCATTGTTGAAGAATGCTGTTTATATTTTCAGATCATGTTACTATTTATTGAACGTGTATATTATATAATAGATTGAATGCGGTTTCATGTCTACGAAGCATGTGTTAGGAAGGTGTTACATCCACATTTGGCCATGAGCCGTTGGAAAGCATTTTAGGAAGTGAATGGTTAGAAAATGAAATTTTGAAAGGAAAAGGCGTTTAAAGCTTTGGAAAGTGTTGAGTTTTAAGAAAGGAGTGTAATACCTAGCCACAAAAGGTGTGAGTGGGAAATGGGGCGTGGGGGACCGGCGCACCCGACCCTACCCTCTTTGAGGGTAGGTATGAAGTTAAAAGAATGAAATTTAACCGCTTTGCGATTCTACCGGTAGGAATGGAATCGGGTTCCAAATAAGACGGCCCACTGCATAGCTTAGTAGCTAGGCTTTACACTCTAGTGAGCTCGCGAACAAATAGAAATGGAAAGTTTTTATTGTAAGTGAATTTTGAAGAGAATGTTTTGTAATGAGTTTTGAGAATGGAATGTTTTGGAAAGTTTTTCATTGAAAAGGAGAAACTTGAATTTTCACATGTAGGACATGTTCATGCATTCATGCATTCATACATGAGGTTACTTACTAGGCTTTTTAGCTCATTCCTGTTGCTTATGTTTTCCTTGCAGATGATATGTAACCAGATGGGGCGAGGAGGTCGCTTGTGGGCGAGCTTTGATATCTGAGAATTGGTTTTCGAATTTATTTATGAAATAAGATGAATATTTTTGAATGTTTTAAATTATTGAAGTTTCTTTGTGATTTTTGCTTATTTTGAATGGTTTAGAAAGACTTCTGCTGTATTTCTATTTTGAATAATTGTTAAGATGGTGAGGGTTTGTTAAAATTTATTTTTGACTCTTTTAGATATTGTTGAGTTTGAAATAGATAGTTGTTTATCTTGGAACGGAATGACGTGGCATTCTCAAGTTAGGACTGTTCCTAATCTGGGGATGTTACACTCATAACTTGTTGATTCATCGGAATCGAAGTAGGAGATTACATCACACCCATAGCCTATTGATTCATCGGGATATTTGTGAAAAATTAATTGTAGCACTTTTATTATTGCATTCTATAAGAAAATTTTAATTTCATTCCTCAAGATAAGTATTCTGAAAACATGGAGGTCCAAAGAAGATCCACCGCATAAGGTGATAAAGAAGAGACTAGTTCACATGGAAGATACTATCAAGAAATGAATTACTTGTGGGATGAAATTCTACAAATTTGCAAAACAAAAATGCATTCATTTCCTCTGTCATACCAATACCCGTTGATAGTGTTTACTCTTGAGAACATGTCAAATAAATTCCTTGATATAATGGAAACCACCAGAACCACATTGCTATCAGCAAGTAAATCATTTTTCAATATGAGACCATACATCTAATTTTAGATAGCTGTTCTAAAATCCTGCACAACAATATGAAAATTTGAGAAAAATGAAATAGTCACATATATTTTATGGGGTTGCTGATTCTCCTCTTCAGGCTGAGCTGACTAGGGGACCGCGGTGACATAATGAAACCTGAGCATGCATGTTCTTTAAGCGGTGATGGTATATCTATTATCTGCTGAAGTAGATAAGTTCAACAAAAGTCCTAAACAGCTCTGATACAGGTCTGAGGAAGCTTCATCTCCTACTTAAGAAGATAATAAACGGTCATTTATTTTCTCTCCCTCTATTCTCTTTTTCTTTGATTAGGGATATTTGATGTATTAGATATAGACAATAGAATGTCAAAATTTAACTTTTGCATTAACCAAAAAATATAGCTTGAGGGATTTATGCCTGCCACATGGGATTACAAAAAGAATGATAGAAAGTTTATCTTAAAGAAAATTTCGGGCTTTGTTGTGCTAACGAAACTATTGAATGCCTATTGATATAAGCAGAACTCATTCCTAATGTTGTTCTCACCACCAAAATAAGAGTTCATTTTCTTGTACATGAAACCAACATAAGAGTTCTATTTCCACCGACATACTAAAAGAACGCTTACTCTACGTATGAAGTACTACAGACATTTAATTGTCAACTATTGTTATGTGTACTTTGAATTAAATATGCCGAAAATATTTTTAAAGTAGCAAAGCACACCTAAATTATAAACATTCAATGGAGACTTCATTATTGACATAGAAGAGAAATGTTTCTTTAATTTTCAAGAGTCGAAGTTATTTGAATGTATTTTTTCAACGATCTCAGCTTTGGTGTTTTTGTATGATTATCTACGATATAGAGTATGCCAAAGTWGTGAATAAAATGATTATGAAAAAATTATTTCACACACGTTTATTAACCATTGTCTTTCATGTTATATATATTATATCAAAGACATTTTGATAATCCAAGAAACACAATACATTCCATCAGGGCTTCGTTATATGGATATGAAAGACAAAAGTTTTCTCATATTACATTTTATAAATATATTACTTTTCTTCATAATATAAACCCTTTTTGAGGGTTTCAATATAAAAGAATAGTAATATTCACTTTTCTCTTAACAAAATATTTCTTATGATTTTCAATACAATATCTTTTAGTCCCTTTTTTTAAGGGAAGGTCCAAAGAAGGATGAGGCATTTTATTCTTGAAAATGAATCTACAATACAATTTAATGTGGAGTATATGAAAAATAATAAATTAAATTAAGGTTACAGAAAAGTTATTCGACGCACTTTGCACGTAAAATATTTCTAATTTTTCTAAACAACATTAATTAATTTTTCTAGATAGGATATGGTAGGTGTTAATTCGAAACATATCAAATTTGATCGGTTGTTACTGGCCAATATATTGGTTGGTGTGCTTAAAAAAATTTGATTGGTTTTTGTCAATCAAAATATAGTTCGGTTGTTAACAAYAAAATTTGATATGCAATGTGTAGGTGTACGTTAAGCTTTTATATATAGCAATTGAAAATACTTATCATGATAGGTAATAATGAGATATATATTATATATATAAGTGTATTGTAATATTAGATTGTATATAGTGTAGACACAAATTAATATGAAGACACTAATAATAATGGCTATAAATAGAGTTGTTGTGTATTTTTTTCAATCAGAAAAACATACAAATTGCCTTATATTTTCGTAGTCTTTCAACTATCACATCATTGTCAAAATCCATAGATGTGCCCAATGGTTGTTTGATATTAAAGAGAAGTTGGGGCATCATCATATAAGCCAAAATATTGAATAGCTACTGATATAAGCCAAATCCATGATTTTCACGACATGGGGACAAGAGTTCCTGTCCATGACACCGACATAGGAGTTACAATTCCACCGGCATGCTAAAAAAATGTCCACTTTATGTGTGAAGTACTTTGTGAATAATTTTCAACTATTGTTATGCGTTGAGTTAAATACAATGAAAACATTTCCAAAGCTTCAAAGCACTACTAAATGAAAAACAATTCCTTGCACTTTGGTAATTGATACATTAGCAGGATTTTTGTTTACTTTCTCCTTATCACAATGATTTTCGACGGTGAATAGCTTAGTCCGCAAGACATGCCCCAAATTTTTTTAAGAACAAATGCCCATTGGGCACATCTAGTATCTTCAAGAATGAAGCTTCTTTAATACAAGGAATTTGTGCTGTGTATGATCAATTGGGTAGAGAAATTTCTAGTTTCATTCCCATTTTCATTTTTGTAAATATTTCTTAATAATATTTTCCAAAGTTTCACATCAATTTTTTTTCTTTTAGTAGTACTAGCTTAATGCTCRTGTGCTGCAAAAAATATTAATCAATTAGATATGAAAAATGTCAATTTACAAGATTTGGTTGAAAAGGGGGTTTACATTAGATAGACTACCAAACACATTTTCAGCAAGGTTTGAAATTGTCACTCAAAACATAAACTTAAAAAAGGTTCAGAAAATGAAATTCAAAACAAAAATGTTAACAAGATGCAGCTTAAATATAATAAGATGCAGCCTAAAAGCTCACAGAACCCATCAAGTGAAAGGCACATGACGACTTTTCAAGATATGTCTCAAATTACATAAAACATTTATTGAAGTATATGGATAATATACGTGATACAAATCAAGACCATGCAACAGGAATTTTCACTTTACGGGCGAAGAAATATATGCATAATTTCTAACTATTGTTGTCTGCATTTTAATTTACAATCAATACATCTTTTAATTTGCAAAACACAACTAAATTAAAAATATTACCTTGCGGCCTTGTTATAGATATGGAAGAAAAATTTTTCCTTAATGTTCATAAGTTGAAAGTATCTCTCAGAGGATCTCATCTCTTCAATGCTTTTGCATGATTATCTACTTTTCGTAATGAGACAAAGTATGTGAAAAAGATAAATTAAATTCGATAATTAGAAAAGTTACTACGCACGCTTTGCATGTGTAAAATTTCTGCTAAACAATGTTATTAAGTATTTTTAAATAGAATATGAAAGATTATAAAAAAGGTTACATCACATGCACTCTATAAACTGTTTCTYTTTTCATGTTAAATATATGGTATCAAAAACCTTTTCTTAAGACGAGAAACACAAGTAAATTAAAAGCATTCCGTCTAGGCTTTGTTACATGGATATGGAAACTAATTGTATTATACGAGGAGAAACAAGGCCTTCCTTAATAAGACTTTTTTGATTCATATAAACTTCACATATTTCTTTATATAAAGAATGAAGCTTTGTAATGGGTATCAAAGATGATAATAATAACTATTTAGAAAAAAAAAAAACCAAAAAGAACATGAGAACAGGCCAGCAAAATATTAGATCACTCTTAACTTATGAGCAAAATTTGAAAAGGTTGAACAAGGAGAAACACACCACAAGTTTCAAAAGTATTGTTCTAATTCACACACAAAGTGATAATCTCGACTATTTTTTTTCAAGAAGAAACACAAATTAATGAATGGCCTTCAAACTAAGACTATAAAAAGGGAAAAGGGATTCAATGCAAGGAATATGAAGGCTATGGACACATTTAAACAAAATGTACAAATTTTCTTGAGAAGAAGAGACGTGTTATGACTGCTTTATGGAGTGACAATGATTATGAAGTTCAAGAAGACAATGAATTAAGCGCAATAACCTAGCATTTGTGGTGGATGATTAAAAAGGATGATGTACAATCTGACATTATTGATGTTGAGGACCTTCAAATTGCTTACGATGACATGTACAGAAAGTGGATAATTACTATAAAGCAAATTAAAGACACTGAGATGAAAAGTCTTCAACTTGTAATAGATAATTGTTGTTTGATTGAGCAAACTAAAACATTGCAAAAGGAGCTCAATGTTTCTCAAACAAAATTGACTCAACCTTTGAAAGAACTGGAAGGTGCAAATAGTATCTTAAACAAGTTTAAAATGAGTACCACAAAACATGATTCTAGAATGCGTGCAAAACAGAACCAAATGTATTTAGAAGGACAAAAGATAATAATTTTCAGCAATAGATCGACACTTATAAAGTACAAAAGTTCCTTCCTAATTGTCATTTTTGTGACAAAAATGAGGACATATTAGACCAAAATATTTTAAGCTATATTTCTATGTGCATAGAGTGATTAATGAATCAAAATTTTATGTTCTTCAAATTCAAAGGAAAAGAGTTGGTTAAAATGAAATGGGTTCCTAAAAGTATTTAGTATATTTTTTGCGATTGCTATTATTTCTTGTTATTAGTATTACAGTATGTTAGGTTTCATGTGAACCTATTTGATGTGAGTGTTATGAATGCGAGCTTATGCACTGATGCTTATCTTAATTGGAAATAAAGAATGCGTACTATGATATTATGAATGTGAGCTTATTTCTTAATGCTTCTCAAAATTGGATATATAGAATGCATACTATGATGATTGATCGAATATGTTGAAGACTTGTGTTTTCCTAGAAATTTTTTAGGCACATAGTTTTAATGTAATATCATTGAGATCATTCAAATTCAACTATGTTTGGCATGTCAATGTTCTATTTTGATATACTGCTTGGCATGATATGTAATACCCAGGGTTTTACTTTTTATTAATTTTGTATGGTCGTATGATTATATGTGTCAACTAGGGTTGGATAATTTTCTATGTGGTTATTATTTTATCATACATTTAAGAAGTATAGGATTATTGTGTTAATCAAATGAGAGTCCTTGGTTGGTTAGTGTTTCGACTGGTTAGACTTATTCATTTCCCTTTGGAAACTAGATTATTACCGAAAGAAAACTCCATAAAATTTAATTTAATGGATTAGATTAGTTATGGAATGGGGAGGTCCAAAGGGTTAGGTTAGGGTCCAAGTTTTAAAAGAGAGAAAAAAAAAAAGAAAAGGGGAGTAGGGTTTTAGCAACACTTAACGCCGCCGCTCCTACTCCTAAGAAATTCTTGCCACTGCCACCTCTCTTTTCACTGTCTTCTTCTCCCTCCCWCCTCGCCGTCGTCCCCTTTCTTCTCTCTGGCAAGTACTGCTTTTCTTCCTCTCTCATCTCGCTCCTGCCTGATGCAGCTTCGTCGCCAAAAATCTAGAGCTGCCACGTAGATCTGGAGCTTCCCTCGCGGTGCGCTTGCCGTAGCCGTGACGGTGCTGTCCGAGCATCGATATCTATCTGGTCAACTGAGTCTGGCCAAGAGCAGRAGTCTTCGAAGGCCCTCAGGCACCCAGACACCCAGTGACTAGGTGCCTAGATGCCCAGCAACTAGGTGCCCAGACACCCAGATGACCGAGCACCATGAGCAACCAGGGCTATTGTGTGCGCTCTGCCTGAGCACACGCTCGGGACGCAACGCCACTTCCGAACACTTAGAGTTTGTTGATTTAAAGGTGAAAATATTACTATTCGATATTGGAATTTGATGACTTATGTATTTAGGTCCTAAAGTGAAATTGTGAGGGAACGTAAATTAGGTTTAATACCCGGTCTAAGGAGTTTAAGTTGTACCTTTAAAAATGTGATGATTTGGTGATGTTGGAATTAAGTACGAAATCAAAATTGGCAAATGTTGTTCATGGAATAAGCGTTAAATATTTAAGCTTAGGCAATCGTATTAAATGGACTTTCTTTTGTAATTACAATTAGGTCATTTTCAAGCACATTGACGTTGAGAACGGTAGAGAGACTCCGCTTTGCAATTTAAATAAGAATTTTAACGTAAAGAACTCTATGCAATAGGAATACATTATTTATTATATTAGATATTTATTGGGTTGGAATGCATGTTGTTTACGGGTATTGAAAACGTTTGAGGTCCTTGAATGTATACAAGGTGTAGTCTATGAAATTACAGAGGAAACTCTGTAGGAATATTTATAAACCTTTTTAGTCAAGTGTTTAGATCTCTTTGGTTTCCTACAGTGTTTGATATGATCAGAAGCAAGGTCAGTAATGCTCTCGGCTTAGGACAGCTCCTAATCTAAGGGTGTTACATGATAAATATAGCATTTGTGTTGATATGAAAACCAGAAAGATGGAGATTGTAAAAGTATAGGTTTACGGAGTTATATCATGCGATCAAATATTCAAAATGATTTTCATTGTGTCCATATTCTTGGCCTAATTTATTTTGAAAATATATCTTTAGCATATGACTAATAGGATATGTCTATCTTATTATAGGTACTTTATTTATCTACATGGAGTTTTTTTGATATAGATAGTTTAGTATACAAGTTTCAATATTAAAAGTAGGACTCTGATGTATCGTTATTAGAATTGCCCTAATTCTTGTAGAACTTGTATCTTGAGTATCAACAACTTATCTAACCCTAAATATTCTGATATAGATGTCGGCTTTTGGTGAAGGTTGCTTGAACAAGAGATAGAGCTAACAACCTGAGATTGAGCTTGGAGAAAGTGTCGTTCACGATGTAGTCGTACCATACCATGTTAAATCGTGTGTCTTATGTTTTGATTGTTTCCTCATTCACTAAATGTTAATCAGTTAAGTAAGCTACTGAATAAATATATTAATCGAAGTACTAATCAACACCTTACACATAACACCTACCATTTGCTCTGTCCTACCAATAGGATGTGGATAGTATTTACCCTTGGAGAACTGTCCAATAGAATGTCTTGCTCTAATTCAAACCACAAGGACCACTTTGTTATTCACATTTAGAACATTTTTATGATTTCATACCATATATCTCATTGTAGACAATTGTTCTAAACTTTCTGAACAAGCATATGAAAGTTTGAGACAAAGAAAAGAGTTAAACATCTTGTGAGTGGTTAATAATCTCCAATCTTCACGATTGGGCTGGCTAGAGGATCGTCTCCTGACATAATGAGACCCGAGCATGTACATATATTGTCTAATGAGGCATATATGTTGAATAAAAATCCACTAGATAGCTTTGATACGTGGTATGATGAACCTATATCTATTGTTTAAGAAAATCATAAATAGGGTATTTAGTTTTGCTGCTCCTACTATCCTTTTCTTGATATAGATATTTAAGGGACTAGATATACACACAAGAATGTCAAAATATATAACATTGCATTTACCCAAAACGTTTAAGCAAACCACTAGCAGTTTCAGAGAAAGCAACCATGCGACCTGCAAAGAAGTATCAGTACTTGGACCATCCTATGTTTATAACACCTAGATGTCATCAAATCTTTAAGTGTTCATAAAGACTGGCTGTATATAAGTGTTTCTACCATTACTAGGATGAAGACAATCCAAATGGATCATAACATGTTGAAAAGCTACGAGGTGGCGTGAAGGATGGGGTGCAGCTAAGGGAGAGATTTATGCCCGCGACATGGGATTACAAACAAGCAAGATAGAAAACCTGGGGAATCCTCGTGCTAGCCAAACTATCGAATCGGTACTGATGTAAGCAAGACCCGCAATTGATGTTATTCACATAACCGACCATTTGCTTTTTCATGTCACCAACAAAATAATTATAGTTCCACCATCATACTGAAAGAAATGTTCACTTAAGTGTAAAGTACTGTGGGCGTAATTTCCAATTATTGTTGCGTGTATTTCGTATTATGTACACCTAAAATATTTTTAAAGCTGCATAACAAAAATAAAATTCCCTTGGGACTTCATTATCGATATAAAGGAGGAATTTTTCTTTATTGTTCAACAATTGAATTTCTTTGAGAATATTTTCCCAATGATCTCATCTTTTTGTTTTTTAGATGATTATCTACTTTTCTTCTTGATATAGAGTATGCAAAAACAATAAGTGAATTGAATGATTACAAAAGAAAGTTATATAATAACGATTTATTTTTAGGGTTTTTACGAATTCCTTTTTATTTTTTATGGTACTTGGTATATTGGCAAGTGTTAAATTCTACCTCATGATAGTTTAAATTACATTTTCTTTTGATAAATTGTCCTAAAAAGAATTGAGCTATTATTCATTCAGAAACAAACCTCTAAAACAACATTGAAAATAGTACAAACTTAAAGACCAAGACAGTATCGAATGAAAATTCAAGGAGAAAAATTATAATTTACTCTTGAGGCCATAATAGTGAGAGAAACTAGTCTTTCATTTCTAGTTCCGGCACTGATGATGATTTTCTTGGTAATCATTTTATCCTTGAGAGTCAAGGTAAGTAGGAGGTTTATACAATCTTCAAGGAAGAAGATACATGATGTTGTCAAGAAGATGAATTGCATGACACACATAGCTCGTTGATTCATCGGAATATTTATGAAAACATAATTCTAGCACTTTTATTTGTGAAAGATACTATGAAGAAGAGAATTACTTGTGGGATGAAATTTTGTGAATTTGYAGAACACAAATGCCTTCCATTTCCTGTGTCATACCAATACCATGTGGACAGTGTTTATTGTTTAAGAACATGTCTAATAAACTTCTTGCTTGAATGGAAACCAATAGAACAACATTCTTATCGATATTTAAAATATTTTTGCAATATGAGACGACACGTATAACGGTAGATAGTTCTAAAATTCCTGAACAAGAATATGACCATTTGAGAAAAATGAAAGAGTTACATATATTGTGTGCAGTTACTGATCCTCCTCTTCAYGGTTTGGCTGGCAAGGGAACRTCGTCAGACATAATGACACCTAAACATGCACGTCCTCTATGTAGCGATGGTATATCTATTGTCTGATGAAGTAGATTAGTTCAACAAACATCTATTGGATAGCTTTGATAAAGTGGTCTGATGCAGGTCTATCTCTTGCTTAAGAATATAACAAACAGTGCATTTATTTTCTCTCCTCCTATTCTCTTTTTCGTGATAGGGATATTTGATGTATTAGATAAAGAGACAAGAATGTCAGAACATAACTTTGCATTAACCCGAAAAATATAATTGAGGATTTATGCCCCCCACATGGGATTACAAAAGGCATAATAGAAAGTTTAATCGTAAAGAAAATTTGGGGCATTGCCGTGCTAACCAAACTATTGAATGCATATTGATACAAGCAAAACTCACTGTTGATGTTGTTCTAGAGGCCAAAATAAGTGTTCCTTTTCTTGTACATGACACCAACATAAGAATTCTATATCCATTGACACACTAAAAAATGCTTACTTTACGTSCGAATGACTAAGGACATTTAATTTCCAACTATTGTTATGTGTACTTTGAATTAAATACATTAAAAATATTTTTAAAGCTGCAAAACAAACACCAAAATTATGGACATTCATGTCGTACTTCGTTATTGATATAGAAGATAAATTTTTCTTTAATTTTCAAGAGTTGAAGTTCTTTGAAAGCATTTTTCAATGTTCTTAGCTTTTGAGCTTTTAGATGATTATCTACAATACAGAGTATGTCAAAACAATGAATGTACTGAATAATTACAAAAAAATTGTTTCACGCACTTTTAGTAACCATTACCTTTCATGTTATATATATCATATCAAAAACATTTTGATAAATTTGCAAAATACACTATATTCCATCAGGGCTTTGTTTTATGGATATGAAAGATGAAAATTTCCTCATATTATATTTTATAAATATATTACTTTTTTTCTGAATATAAACCCTTTTTGAGGGTTTCAACATAAGATAATACTAATATTTTTTCTCTTAACAAAATATTTCTTATGATTTTCAATACAATATATTTTAGTCCCTTTTTTGAAGGAAAGGTCCAATGAAGGGTGATGGATTTTGCCCTTGAAAATGTAGAGTATATGAAAAAGATAAATTAAGTTAAGCTTACATAAGAGTTACTTGATGCGCTTTGCCCATAAAATATTTCTAATTTTGCTAAACAATATTATTTAATCTTTCTAAATAGAATATGGACGGTGCTATTTCTAAACCTTTCAAATTTGAGTGGTTGTTATTGGCTGATATATTGATTTGTATGCCAAAAACATTTGCTTAGTTTTTTGACCGAAATGAATAGTTTGGTTGCTAATTGACAACCACATTTGATATGTAATGTATAGGTATATATTAACCTTTTATATATAGCAATTGAAACAACTTAGCATGTTAGATAATAATGACATTTTATATTATATATAAGTATATCGTAATATTAGATTGTAGATAGGGTAGACACAAATTAATTGACTCATATCTTCTCTTCTAATGGTGTCTTCAWATGGCTATAAAWAGAGTTGTTATATATTTATTTCATTCACAGCRRCATACAAATTCCATTATATTTTCATAGGCGAATATATAAAAGAATGACTTCAACCGCCGCATCATTGTCRAAATCCTCAGAATGCCCAATGGTTATTTGATATTAAAGAGAGGTTGGGGCATCATAATACAAGCCAAAATATTGAATAACTACGGATACAAGCAAAATCAATCATTTTTCCAAATTTGATACAAGCGTTCCTTTGCCTATCCATGACACCGACAAAGGAGTTACAGTTTCACCGGCATACTAAAACAAATCTCCACTTTATGTGTGAAGTACTACGTGCATAATTTTCAACTATTGTTATGTGTTGAATTAAACATTTTCAAAGCTTCAAAAAACAACTAAATAAAAAGCATTCCCTTAGATGTCGTCATGGATATACGAAGACACAAGCAAAGGAACTCATGTCCTTGTCAAGAACTAGTTTCACTGGTAACAATAGCTATTCAATAGTTTGGTCAAAATGACATGTTCCAACTTTTTTAAAGATGAAATATTAGTTGGGCACACCTAGGGTATTCATGAACAAAGCATCTTCGGTTGAGGGATTTCAGGCCATGAACAAATAATATAGTCAAAGGAATTTTTTTCCTTCCCATTTTCATTTTTGCAAATATTGAATGAATTTTTCGAAAGTTTCACTTGGCATTTTTTTTCTTTTGGTAGTATTAGATTAATTCTCATGTGACGCATAAATAGTTCATCAATTAGACGTGAAAAATGTCAATTTACAATATTTTTTTGAAAAGGGGTTTACGTTAGATAGACTACCAAACACGTTTTCATCAGTTTTGGAAACAATCAATAATAACAGAAAACTAATTTTTTTAAAATAAAAATAGAAAACTAAAATATAGAAAAGGCACAGCTTAACTAAATATATATAAGACGCAGCTTAAAAGTTAATACAACCCATCATGTGACAAATACATGACCAGTTTTGAGGGCATTTTAGTAAAGAATTTTATCCGAGTGGATGGATAATGTAAGATGTAACAACCCAAATTTTTCCTTTTGTTAAATTTGTTTGATTTTACATGAAATTTGTATGCCAACTAGGGTTGGACATTTTATATGATTAACATTTTCAAAACGCAAGTTTAATAGGTGCGGAAATGTTATCCGTGTCAAATAAGAGTTATCGTTGGCTAAAGGCTCAACTTGTGGGCCTATTTATTAGTTAGTCGGAAGTTGAATTTTTTATCGAAAGGAAGCCCATTATGTTTAATCTATGAATTTTGGTCAGATTTGAATGGGAAGGCCCGAAGGGTTGAGTTGCGGCCCAAAATAAAATTATAAAAAAAGAAAATATATAAGAAAATAAAAAGAAAGAAAAGAAAAAGAAAAAGCTAAAGAAACTCATCTTCTTCTCCTGGGAAACCTAAAGCCGCAGCCGCCGCAGTGCCGCTTCTCCTTTGCCTGACCCGACGCTGCTCATCGGGGCTTTTTCCTAGCTTCTCCTTCTATCTTCTCTTCGTACCTCTGCTGATGCCACTACTGATCGCAGTCCGATTGGTGATACGCGCCATCGCTACTGTCGCTGCACATCTAGAGGCGTTGCTGTCTCTCGTGCAGTCGCAGCGCCAGCCCAACAGTTGCTACGCACCGCTCAGCTGACTCGCGGATATTCGACCACAGCAACCGTGCCTACCAGATCCGGTACATCATCTTCCTCCTCTCCTTCTCTGTAAGAGCGACCGAACTTGTGGGACACTGTCGCCAGGCCCGCCGTCRTTATTTTTCTTTCTTTGTAGGAGCGACCATCTGTGCGACACTGTTGCCAGATCTGCTGACGTCGTTTCCTTCTCTGTAGGAACGACCGATCTGTGTGACACTGTTGCCAGATCTGCCGCCGCCGTCTCCTTCTATGTGGGAGTGACCAGATCTATGCGACACCGTCGCCGAACTTGCCGTCGTTACCCGTTTTCCTGTTTGGCGCAACCAAATCTGCGGGACGCCGTCGCTAGCTCTAGCGTCGTTGTGTTTTTCTTTCTCTGCTCAAAGGATTTTCCCTTCGAACTGAAGCTAAAGACCATTGTAGTTGGCCGTCGTTTTGGCCCTCTGTCCTTGCTGCTCATGTTGCCGACTGTTTCTTGCTGTCAACTAGCCGCCGGAAGTCGACAAAAACATTTTTGGTCAGCTGAGGCATTTTGGCCAGGACGAGCGAATAGCAGCAGGACCAGCACTCAGTGCCAGTCCCAGCAGTACTAGGAGCCCAGCAGGCACCCGCGCGGGCCAGGGGCCTAGGCGCCCGACGCCCTGATGCCCGACGCCCGACGCCCAGACACCTAGGGCTGTTGTGCGCGTCACTTGAACGCACGTTTGGGAATCCATTACCACTCCCACAACATCTGGATATCGTGAATTTTAAGATGAAAATACTAATACTTAATATTGAAATTGTATGACTTATAAATAAATATRCCCCGAAGTGAATTTATGGGAGAACATAGTTAGGTTCATACCTGAGCTAAGGAGTCGAATTGTACCCTTAAAATGTAATATTCGATAATATGAGAACTAAATCTGGATTTATAAATTTATAAAAGACATTTTTGGATTAAACGCATAATACTTAAGTTGAAATGATCGAACTAAGTAGACCCTCCTTTTGTAATCAACTAGGTTGTTTCGAGGCCTTACGTTGAGATTGATTGAAGGTGTCCACTTTGCAACTTAAGTAAGAACCCGTTTACGTACAGGACCCCGGGTAAGTAATCCTCCCATCTCATTAACATTATAAATGAATGAAATTGAACGCTTTTAATTGCTTTAATATGTTTTGTATGAAATTCTATGTTGATGTGTGTAATTGTGAAGAATGTTTATGTGTTCGTATTCAGTAGCACCTTTATGTTAAATAATATGCTATTATGTTTCATATCCTGTGCTATTTGTTGAAGTTATATTACATAAGGTTGTATGTGTTTCATGTCATGAGCATGTAGTTAGAATTTCTACATCACATTTGGCATGAGCCGTCCACATACTTAGAAAGTGAAGGGTTAGAAAATGGAATTTTAAAGGAAAAGGTCAAAGTTTTGGAAATGATAAAGTTTTCGAAAAGAAGTGTAAACCTAGCCACAAAAGATATGAGTGGGAAATGGGGCGCAGGGGACTGGCGCGCCCGACCCTACCCTCTTGGAGGGTAGGTAAGAATGTTCACCTCCTTGGAGGTGAAAGTATGAAGTTAAAAGAATGAAATTTAACCGCTTTGCTGTTCTACCGAGTAGGAATAGAATCGGGTTCAAATATGATGGTCGACTGCAGAGCTTAGTGGCTAGGCGTTACACTCTAGTGAGCTCACGAATGAAAGGAAATGAAAAGTTTTTACTGTAAGTGAATTTTGAAGAGAATGTAAGTAAAGAAATTTGAAAAGAAAAGGGTTTGAAAAGTTTTTCATTTAAAAGGCGAAACTTTAAAATTTTATGTAAGTGAATTTTGAAGAGAATGTAAGAAATTTTGAAAAGGGTTTGAAAAGTTTTTCATTTAAAAGGCGAAACTTTAAAATTTTACGACATGTAGGACATGTTTATGCATTCATGCATGAGGTTACTTACTGGGCTTTTTAGTTCATTTCTTTTCCTTACATTTCATTGCAGATGATATGTAACCAGATGGGCGAGAAGATCGCTTGTGGACGAGCTATGATACYCGAGAACTGRTCTTCAACTTATTTTATGTAATAAAATTAATATTTTTGAATGYCTTAAATTCTTGAAGTTTTTGTGATTTTTGTTTYTGAATGGTTTAAAAAGGCTTCCGCTGTTTTCATTTTTAAATCAATGTTGAGTTTTAAATATATAGTTGTTTATTTTTGAGTGGAATGAYGTAACATTCTCAGTTTAAGACGGTTCCTAATCYGAGGGTGTTACATAAKAGATACAAACGAAGATCATATTAAAAAAAATGTCCACTTTACATGTGAAGCAATATGTGGATAATTTCCAACTATTTTCTTTACATTTTAGTAGAAATGGGGCACGTGATTCGCACATGAAGTGATATCATTTATAATATTCGGAACCTCAGTTGTATTACTCACAAAAGCATAACAATTAATACAACTGTGTAATTTTATTTTRGAATTACCGTTCCTGAGGAGATTTGGTGTCATAAGATAATAGTTAAATAATAACGATTTAATTGTAGGCATCTTACGAAATCCTTTTCTTTATGGTCATTTGAACACTAGCAAATGTTAAATTCTACCTCACAATGGCTTAAAATTACTTTTTCTTTTGATAAATTGTCCCCAAAATAATTGAACTACAATTCAATCAGAAAAAAAAAGTCTCTAAAACAACATTGAAACTAGTACGAACTTAAAGACCTACACAGTTTGATGACAATTCAAGAGGTAAATTTGTAATTTACTCTAGACGCCATAATAGTGGGAGAGACTAAGCCTCGACTATGATTCTGACGTTGAAGTGGATTTTCTTGGAAACCATTTTATCCCTGACAGTAGAGATAAGTAGGAGAATTATATAATTTTGAAGGAAGAACAATCACGACTTCATCAAAAAGATGATATCACAGGAGCTTTCACTGCGCTCTCTATCTCAAAGGATCGTTCGGTYGTGTATGATCAATATAGGCAAAGGAATTTTTAGCTTCATTTCCATGTCCATTCTGGCACATATTACGTAATAAAAATTTCAACAGTTCACTTTAAGTTTTTTAAAGTAATACTAGCATCATGCCCATTCATTGCACGGATGGTTCATCGATTAGATGTCAAATATGTAAATTGACATTACATAGTCCACCAAATACATTTTTGACAAATTTGGAAATAGCTACTCAAATATGCAAAATCAAAAATATTTCTCAAATGAAAAGTGAAATGCAAACAAAACATAGCTCCAAAAACCTTCTATACATTAATTCTTATGGACTTCACCAAAAAACTTAAAGTGGGTAATAGACGTCCTATGTTATAAGAATTTTTATGAAAAATAAATAGTAGCAGCAACTTGAATCATCAGAATAGAACTRGGAGAATGCATCACACATACAGCCCTTTGTTTCATCGAAATAGAACTAGGAGAATGCATGATAGCCATAGCCTATAGATTCATTGGAATAGAATCGAGAGACTGCATCAAACCCATAGCCTATCTATTCATCGGGATTTTTGTGAAAAAAATAATTGTAGCACTTTTCTTCTTAATCTTGTTCCTCAAGATAAGGATGCTACTAACACTGAGGTTCAAAGAAAATCCACTGCATAAGGTGATAAAGAAGAGACTAGTTCACGTAGAAGATACTATCAAGAAAAGAATTACTTGTGAGAGGAAATTCTACGAATTTAGAGTACACAAATGCCTCCCATTTCATGTGTCATAAGAATATTATGTGGGCAATGTTTACGCTTTGAGAACATGTGCAATTGAATTTCTTGCTCTAATAGAAACCACCAAAGCCACTTTGTTATTGACATTTAAATTTCTTTTGTTTTTTGGAATATCATATATACATCTAATTGTAGGCAACTATTGTAAAATTCTTGTACAAGAATATGAAAATTTGAGAAAAATGAAAGAGTTACATACATCGTGTGCGGTTACTGAACCTCTTGTTCAAGGTTGGGCTGGCTATTTAGGAGACCGCTTCCCAACATAATAAAACCCGAGCATGCACGTCCTCTAAGTAATGATGGTATATCTATTTTTTGATGAAGTGGATCTGTTCAACAAAAGTCCACTAGACATCATTGATACAATGGTCTGATGAAGCTTTATCCCTTGCTTATGAAGATAATAAATAGTGCATTAATTTTTTGTCAACCTATTCTCCTTTTCATGGATATTTGTTGTATTAGATATAGACACAAGAATGTGAATAACTTTCCATTAACCCACAAAATATTGCTTGAGGGATTTATGCTTGCAACAGGAAATTACAAAAAAAGCAAGATATATTCCACACAAGGAAACAATATCTTTTGTCATGAACTTCACTATATTAAAAATGAGACCTTTCAACATTTCATGTTAGTAGAAATAGGGCACGTGGTTCGCATATGAAGTAATATCATTTACAATATTTGGGAATCTCTTTTGTATTACTCATAACGGCATAACAATTAATACAATTTTAATATTAATTAGGAATTACCATTCCCGAGGAGATTTTGTGTCATAAGATAATAGTTAAATAACAATGATACAATTTTAGGCTTGTCAAGAAATCCTTTTTTTCATGGTCATTTGAATACTAGCAAATGTTAAATTCTATCTCATAATAGTTTAAAATTACTTTTCTCTTTTGATTTATCCTCAAAAGAATTGAACTACTATTCAATCATAAAGAAGTCACTAAAACAGCACTGAAACTAGTTCTAACTTAAAGACCTACACAATTTTGATGAAAATTCAATGCATAAATTTGTAATTTACTCTAGATTCYAAGACTGAGAGAGCCCTCAACTCTAATTCGTAATGGTAGTTCRTAATTTTTGAATGYTCGCTCAAAATTACTGATTTATTGAGAATTTGCAGAATGTTATCATGATTTCAGGAAAATCCATTTTTACTTGAATCTTTGATGAATGTGCATTGATTTATCTTATGAAATAGTACACTTGAGAGCTATGGACAACAGCTTCTAATGGCTTTTGTGAAATTAAATTTTTAACGTTGTTCATGATAATTGATGGAAATGCATTGAGCCTGACATTGCTTGATTGAGACATGCTTGTTGGGACTTGATGGATTAGATGGAGTACTCTATCGGCAACTCTAGATAATTAGTCTGGCAGGTAAAGTACTGTGTTTCGCTAGTTCCCAGCACGAGAAACTCTGATTCCGCCTAGACATTAATATCTGGGTTAGTCAAAACTTGGCCAAACCGAGAACTTTTAGAAGCTGCTTATGAATTTCTATCTTTGAAGTTGTAGCATTGTTACTGAACCATTGAACACTTGATGATTGTAATATATCTTTGGAGATGTAATAGACTATGCATCTTATTATTTTACGGGGATGCTTAATCCCTGGGGACTGATTGTAGGTTGTAATATGGACTTTAAAATTTATGCTTTCGCTTTAGTGATCAAATTGGGATAGCATCGACTAGTGGGGGATGGGTCGCCACATCGTTGGAAGCAATGAAGCCTACAAAGGAACAATTGGGAAAGATGTAGGACTTGCGACTATTGGGGCACAATAATGGAGCTAGAAGATCTTAAGATGGAACTGGACTTGTTATGCTGATGTGATAGGCAGGCAAATGAACTATTTTCTCGGAGCCACGAACAATATCAAAAGATGATTCTACTTGTATTAGTAGCCATTCAATAGTTTGAATTGTACAACGATGCACCACTTTCGTTTGAGATGAAATATCCACTGGACAGATATAGGATGTTCAAGATTGAAGCTTCTTCAGTAGAAGGAATTTTGTGATGTCTGCAATTAATATAGTGAGAGAGATTTCAAGATTCCTTTCCATTTCAAAAATTGGCGAATAAAATCTTCAAAAATTAACTTCAAATTTTTATTTTATTATATTTTTTTGGCCGTTACTAGCTTCATGCACGTGGGATGCATGGATAGTTCATCAAATAGATGTAAAAAGTTTGAATTTATCAGCATTTATTGAAAAGGAGTTTTACATGAAAAATATGACACCAATATGTTTCCAGCGAATTTTGGAACAGTCACTCGAACAAAAAATAAAAAATGTTCCAAGAAGGAATATTGAAAAATGATACGCAAACATAACTCATCCTAGATGTTTTCCTGTGACAAACTGGATTTTTTGGAATGAGTATTCAAATTGATGGAGCACTTCAGATTTGGAAATAAAACAAAATTAAATATCTCTTTGCATTTGAAAAAATTATAGTTTTTTCATGTTGAATGTGTCATATTGAAAAATAAGCCGCAAAACACAAGTAAATAAAAAGCATTCGGTCTAAGCTTTGTTATATGGATATGGATCTTGAGTAGAAGGAAGCATCAACATGGTAGAATTTCCTTTGTTTCATTACCATATATCATTAGCAATTTCCCTTTTCACACTATTATCCATTCATAAGAATTTTGATCTAAATGGACGGAAATATAAGAGATACAAATGAAGAAATTAAAAGAAATGTTCACTTTATGTGCATAATTTCCAACGATTATTATGTGCATTAGATCCAAAATCCTTTTTAATCTCTAAACATTCCATTGAGGAATTTGTTATGAATATAGAACAGAAACTTTTTCCAATGTTCATTAGTTGAAAGCTCTTTTAAAGAAAATTTTTAATGATCACTTCATTGATGCTTTTGCATGATTATCTAGCTTCTCAATGGGATATGGGTATATGAAAAAGAAAATGAAGTCTACGATTACAGAAAAGTATTTTCACTTTCTTTGCATGTAAAGTATTTCTAAATATGCTAAATTATGTTATTTAGTATTTTTACTAGAAAATGATAGGGTTAAGTATACATCACAATAACCTAAAGTAATACCCTTGACTGATTAATGTTCATGAGTGGAGAAAAACAGCGATTCAGCAAAAAAGATTCATTTCTCAATCATTTCTCATGCAATTTGTGATTTTGGATAAAAGAAAAAATAATCTACGCCCTCCATCAAGGATTGCAAACCATGCATGCATGCAAATATTTGATTTCTGATAAAAGAAAATTCTTTTTCTTTCAATAAATTCTCCCGAAAAGATTTACTATTATTCAATTAGAAAATAAATCTCTAAAACAACATTGAATTTGTACAAACTTAAAGACCTAAATAGTTTTGAATGAACATTTAAGGGGAATATTCATAATTTACTCTAGAGGCCACAATAGTGAGGAAGACTATGCCTTCGACTTTGGTTCCGATTCCGATGATGGGTTTCTTGAAAACCATTTTGTCCTTGGTAGTCGAGGTAAGGAGAAGAATTATATAATGTTGAAGGAAGAAGATATATGATGTCATCAAGAAGAAAATATCACTAGAGTTTCCACCATCTTTCCTATACCAAAGGATTTTATGTTGTGTATGATCAATATAGTTACAGGAGATTCTAGATTCATTTCCATGTTCATTTTGCCACATATTGCTTAATAAAAATTTCAAAAGTTTCGCTTCAAGTGTTTTTCATAATACTAGCTCCATACCCATACGATGCAGAGATAGGTCATCAATTAGATGTCAAAAATGTCAATTTATAAGATTTTATTGAAAAGGGGATTTACATTACTTGGGAAAAACTTTATAGTAGATAGGTCTTAATTTGTTGGGAGCCAATAAGTTATATCCAATCCAATGAAATAAAACCACGTGTAAAAAATTATGAGTTGGTGTGTATTACACGTGATTTCGTATCATTATATTAGATATAACTTCTTTGCAGCCAACAAGTTTCTTATCCAACCCACCATTAACCTACCATATTAGATAGACCATTAAATACGTTTTCAAAATGTTTTGAAAATACCATTCAAAATAGAAAATTGAAAAATTGATTAATATACAGTTAAAATGATCCATTTCTAGATCATTTCTCATTGAATTTGTGATTTCTAAAATAGCTTATGGTTATAATCATGACTACATTTTCCCTTACATATTTCGACATATAATAATCATAAAATCTTCCATTTCCTCYTGCTAGAATCTACAAGGATTAATCCCAAATAAACATCTTCCTTCATATATGGAATTCAAAATCATGATATCCATGTTGCAGAACATGGATACATGCAAAGCACAGAGCAAAGATTGGAAACCATACATATCATTTTCAACATTTAGGTTCTTGTGTCAATTTTTTTTCTTTTTTTTGTATTACTCTCTTCATGCTTGTCTGGCGCACTGATAATTCATCAATTAGATGTGAAAAATATAAATTTACAAAATTTTGTTTGAAAAGGGATTTACATTAGATAGACCAACAAATGTATTTTCAATAAATTTGAAAATAATCACTTATTATATTATCATAATTTTGATCGGTCTTTCCATACAAAAAGCATAATTAATCGACAATTCACTTAGCAATTGTTTAGTCACTTCCTCAACATTCTTAGTAAYGTGGCTCCATCAGTTGGATATCTGATCTGTAACACCCCCRGTTTAGGAACAGTCCTAACCCGGGAATATTACGTCGTTCCGTTCGGAAATAAAAATTTATCTATTTATAAGCCACCATTTGTTTAAAAGTAATTACAGCGGAAGGCTTTTACACTATTCAAAACAACATCGTCAAAAACCTCATAATTTAAAAACAACTTCAAAAAGTAAATTCATTATATACATAAGTAGAAACCA
>MEJB01000067.1:189115-238643 GCA_001752375.1 Rhazya stricta
CTCGGGATTAATTTTAAATAATTTTCCCTTCTAACCTGGATATAGGCTTTCCTTCTCGGGCACCACACATTAGATGCCAAAACCAATCCTAGGACTATGCATTTTTGCGGTTGCCCACTCAAATACGGTTTTCCTTTACTTTATATATATATGCTTATTTATTTATTTATTATTAGAGTAATTAATTAATTTTTTTTTTTTCTCCTCTTTTTACCCTACTCCTTTTGGGATTCGGCGGAAGTAGGAAGAAGAAGAAGAAGTGGGAGAAGAGAAGGAGGGAGTAGGGGCGGTGAAGAGGCGGCGCACTTCCTTGCGGCAACTAAAAAGGAGAGGTGCGCGGGGGCTGGGAGTGTCAGGGACGACAGAAGCGCCAACAGACGGAAGGGAGCAGCGCAAGCTTTAACGGTCTGGTTCGGGCGCTGCTCGGCCGCAAGCGGACAACCGAGCCCTTAGCCTAAAATTACACGTCCAAGCCAGTTGGCATACAAATTTCACACAAAATCTAACAATTTAATAAAGGAAAATTCGGGACGTTACATGATCCCTTTAACCAGCACTGATCAACAAATCCTTGTGCTAGCCAACTATTGAATGAGTACTAATATAAGCAAAACCTGGAATTGACATTGTTCTCATAACCAAGACAACAATCCATTTGATTTTTCATGTCACCAACATAAGAGTTCTAGTTTCACCAATTAATTTTTTTGTTCATGTCACAAACAAAAGAGTTATAGTTCCACCTTTGTACTGAAAAATCAAAAACATTCCCTTGGGACTTCATTATGATATAAAGGAGGAATGTTTCTTTAATGTTCAAGAGTTGAATTTCTTTGASAATATTTTCCTAATGACCTCATCTTTTGGTGTTTTAGATGATTATCTACTTTTCTTATCGTATAGAGTATGTGAAAACAATAAATGAGTTGAATGATTACAAAAAACGTTATATAATAACGATTTAATTTTACGATTCTTATGAATTCCTTTCTTTTCTTTATGGTAGTTGGTATACTAGCAAATGTTAAATTCTACCCCATGATAGTTTAAAATTACCTTTTCTTTTGATAAATTGTCCCCAAAAGAATTGAACTATTATTCAATCAGAAAACAAATCTCTAAAACAACATCAAAACTATTATAAACTTAAAGACTTAGATGATTTGGAATGAAAGTTCAAGGGAAAAATTCATAATTTACTCTAGAGTACATAATAGTTAAAGACAATAGGTCTTCGACTTTGGTTCCCATGCTGATGATGATTTTGTTGGAAATCATTTTATCCCTAATAGTCGAGGTAAGCAGGAGATTTATGCAATCTTGAAGGAAGAAGATACACGATGTCATCAAGAAGACAATATCACTAGARTTTCCACGGTTCTCTCGATACTAAAGGATTATTTTRTGTGTATGATCAACATAGTTAGAGGAATTTATAGTTTCAGTTCCATATTCATTTTGACACATATTGCTTAATTAAAATTTAAAAAGTTTCACTTAAATTATTATGTTTAATTAACATCTCGTGCAATGCATGGATAGTTCATCAATTAGATGCCAAAAATGTCAATTTATAAGATTTTGGTGAAAAGGGGTTTTACATTAGATAGACATGCAAACGTTTTAACAAATCTCAAGACAGTCGCTYAAAAAAAAAAATATGAAAATATTTCCAAAAAAGAAATTGAAATGCAAACAAAATGTGACTTAAATATTTTGCTATGACGAAATGGTTTTTTGAATTGGTATTTGCACATTTAATAATGTGTCTTCCAATTAATGGAGAACTTCTTAATTCCAAGTAAAGCTGTAAAATATTAAAAAAAAATTGAAGGAGAAAAATATATCTATACTTATAATAAAAATAAATGTTCTTCCTAAATAGTCCAACTTCTTAAACCATTACCATAATTTTCTTTGGGTTTTTCATATGCAGAGCATAATAAATTTGATAGTTCACTTAACAATTTTGCAATTTCTCATTGTAAAATGCCCAAATCAATCTCCAATGCTTCTTTGAAAGACGTTGAAGGCTTCCCAGGAACAATAGAGATAGTTATAGGACTTGGGACTAGTTCTACTATATACCCAAAGAGTAAGGAGTTGGATGATCTTATGATGCAACTGGATAGGAATTGTAAGGGAATACTTGTATAGATGCCGAGAAAAAACATCAATAGTTGGTATTGCTCATACATGTAGCCATTCAATAGCTAGGCCAACACAATGATGGCCCAAATTTTCTTTATGATCAAATACCCATTAGGCACATCTACGATGTTCAAAATTGAAGCTTCTTTGTTACAAGGAATTTCATATTGTTTACTGTCATTATAGTCGGAGGAAATTCTAGTTTCATTTTCATTTTTGCAAATATTGTTTAATAAAAATTTTAAAAGTTTCCATTTGAATTTCTTTTATTAGTTTTCTTCTTGTGCAACACATGGATAGTTCATCCATTAGATATTAAAAATGTCAAATTACAAGATTTTTTTGAACAGAGGGTTTACATTAAATACATAAAAAAAAACATGTTTTTAGCATTGTCAAATTCTTTAAATATGTCTAAAATTTTACTTTTTCAAAGTAAATGTCTTTTCTAGATAGTCCAAATTTTCTTCTTATTACAATGCCATAATTTTCCTTTAATTGTTTGGTGAAAACGACATGTCCCAACATTTTTTAAGATCAAATACCCTTTAGGCACACCTGAGGTATTCAAGAGCGAAGCATCTTCGATATAAGGAATTTTGGGTTGTTGACGAACAATGTGGTTAGAGGAATTTTCTCATTTCCATTTTGATTTTTGCAAATATTTGCTTAACAAATTTCTCAAAAGTTTCCATCAATTGTTTTTTGTTTTGGTCATGCTAGCTTAATGCTCGTGTGATGAACATATAGTTAATCAATTAGATGTGAAAAATGTCAATTTGCAGGATTATGTTAAAGAGGGGATTTACATTAGATAGATGAACAAACAAACACGTTTTTATCAGTTTCAAGAAAATCATCCAAAACAGAAAACTAAAAATATTTATGAAAATGATAAAAAACTAAACTGTAAATAAAGTGCAGCCTAAATGTATATAAGATGGAGTCTAAAAACTARCARAACCCATCTCGTGACAAACATGCAACCAATATTTGGGGCATTTCAGTCAAGAATTTCATAAGAATTTGATCTAATTAAGTGGATGGATAATATAAGAGATACAAATGAAGGTCATACTAAAAGAAATGTTCAGTTTACGTGCGAAGTAATATATGCATAATTTCCAATTATTCTTATCAGCATTTTAAGTAACCACCCAATACATCTTTTAACCTTCAAAACACAACTAAATTAAAAATATTACCTCGGGGTCTTGTTATAAATATAGAAGAGAAACTTTCCTCAATGTTCCTGATTTGAAAGTACTTTTCCAATTATCTCATCTCTTTCATGCTTTTTCCTGTAAAAGATGATATCAGAATAGTTTCTGCTGATCTCTCTATACCAAATTTTCTTCCATGTACGATTAATATAGTTAGAGAAATTTCTTATTTCATTTCCCTATTCGTTCTGGCACATATTACTTAATAAAAATTTCAACAATTTCACTTGAAGTTTTTGATAATAATACTAGCTTCATGCTCGTTCATTGCACGAATAGTTCATCAATTAGATGTCAAGAATGTCAATTTAAAATATATAGACCATCAAACACGTTTTCGACAAAACTAAAAATGTTTCAAAAAATGAGAAGTGAAATGCAAACGAACTGCAGCTCTAAGAACTTTCTAGACTTGACTTCTTATGGAGTCTATTGAAAATCTTAACATGGGTAACATACGTCTCATGGTTCCTTGTCCAATTCAAACTAATATGATGAACCACCTAACTTGGAAGAATGTTCATGAAAAATTCATAGTAGCAGCCCTTTGATTAATCAGAATAGACATTGTAAAATGCATCACCACTAGTGCYTTTTGATTCATTAGAATAGATCTGAGAGAATGCATCACGCCACAGCCCTTTCATTCATCGGAATAGAACTGGCAGTAGCCTGTTGATTCATTAGAATAGAGCTAAGAGATTGCATCACACCCATAGCTTGCTGATTCATCTGAATATTTATGGCAAAATAATTGTAGCACTTTTATTATTGTATTCTATATGACAGATTTAATTCCATTCCTCAGAATAAGTATTCTACAAACACAGAGGTCCGAAAAAGATCCACTGCATAAGGTGATATAGAAAAGACTAGTTGACGTGAAAGATACTATGAAGAAAAGAATTACTTGTGGGATGAAATTCTATGAATTTACAAAACACAAATGCCTTGCATTTCCTGTGTCATACCAATACCTTGTGGGCAGTGTTTCTTCCTCTTAGGGAAACCACTAGAACCACAACATTGTCGAAATTTAAAACATTTTTGTAATATGAACCACACATCTAATTGTAGACAACTGCTCTAAAATTCCTGAACAATGATATGACAATTTGAGAAAATGAAAGAGTTACATATATCTTGTGTGGTTACTGATTCTACTCTTCACGATTGGGTTGGCTATGGGACCGTCACCCGACATAATGAAACCTGAGCATGCACGTCCACTAAGAGGTGATGGTATATCTATTGTCTGATGAAGTAGATCAGTTCAACAAAAGTCCACTCGATAGCTTTGATACGGTGGTCCGGTGAAGCTTTATCTCTTGCTTAAGAAGATAATGAACAGAATGCATTTATTTTCTCTCCTCCTATTCTCTTTTTCCTCATAGGGATATTTGATGTATTAGATATAGACACAAGAATGTTGAAATATAACTTTGCACTAACCCAAAAAATATAGTTAAGGGATTTATGCATGTCACATAGGATTACAAAAAGAATGATAGAAAGTTTAATTGTAAAGAAAAATTTTGGGCATTGTCATGCTAACCAAACTATTTAGTAAATATTGATTTAAGCACAACTCACTATTGATATAGTTCACGACACTGTAATAAGTATTTGTTTTCTTGTAAATGACATTAACATAACAATTCTATTTCCTCTGGCATAATTAAAAAATTCTTACTTTATGTGCGAAGTACTATGAACATTTAATTTCCAACTATTGAATTAAATGCACCAAAAATATTTTTTAAAGCTGCCAAAAAAAAGTTTCCAAAAAGGAAAATTGAAAAATGATATGAAAACATAACTCCTCCTCGATGTTTGTCTATGACAAACTTGATTTTTTGGAATGAGTATTCAAATTGATATAGCACTTTCAAATTCCAATTAAAGGTGTAAAACATATGGCTTTGCTTTTCACAAAATTATATATTTTTCATCTTAAATGTATCATATTGAAAACTAAGCTGCAAAACACAAGTAAATTAAAAGCATTCCATCTGGGCTTTTTTATATGGATATGAGTCTTGAGTAGAAGGGAGCTTCAACATGGTAGAATTTCCTTTGTTTCCTTACCATATATCTTTTTAATTGCTTTTATCTGAATTATATTTTCAAATATACTCCTGATTGAATTAGTATACGTTTGTCAATCTTTGCATTATAATGAATTTTGAAGATTTCAATTATGCAGACAATACCTGTTCAATGGGTGGGTAAGAAGCAATCTTACAGAAAAGCCCTGAGCCATTCTACTCTCATTTCAAGGCAAAATACGACGATCAAAGTTATTTTGTAAGCATCATTAGGTTGCAGAGAGGCAACTCCACTGTTTCCTGTTGTTCCTAGATATAGCATAATAGCTAGATGTCCCATTCAATAATTAGACCATGCTGCCTCTTCTTGAACACCAAGCATCTTCATAAAAGGCCTGCTTGTTTGTCAATGCTTTTCTTGGTAGTGGCATCTCTTGTTTGTTTGTCAATGTTTGTCAATTTTGTTTCTTTCTATTTTATCTCAATATTTGAAGGAAGATTAATTTTTTATATAAACATTATGTATAATTGTTCGAACAGGTTAATTACTATTTCTTTTCATTGTTAATGCGAAAAAGAAGAATTAGAATTACTCGTGTTTATTTATCTATTTATTTAGATAAATACATTTGGGATATATTTTGACTTTAAATATTAGAAATTTATTTATTTCTTATGAAGATGGTAGTTAAAGAAAAAACAAAACAAGTAGTCAATCCTCAAAGAATAAACGAACTCAAACATTAGCTAAACGGATCAAACTCACTTCGTCAAATGAGATGAGTTTAAATTTAATTACTTAATTACATAATGGATTTTCAAAACACCCGGATGGAATAGGAGGAGAAACTTCACATATTTCTTACATATTTCTTTACAAGCTTCTTCTTAATGTGTCTTGTTTGAGTCATGTAAACTTCAAAATATTTCTTTATATAAAGAAAGAAACTTCCTAGCATATATGGAAGGTGATAGTAATAACCATTAAATAAAAAGCAAAAAGGAACACATCAGATCTTTTAGCTCTATATCCTTTCCATGGCACTAATGTAAAAGTTTCATTTTCACATTAGATCTTTTAGCCCTATATCCTTTTTGACATAATGGCCCAACAGTCCCCAGYTCAACATCTATCCCAATTGCTCCTGTGCAGCCTTTGATAGCTTCCAATGATGATATGAGCATTTCACCTGAAGTAATTGATAAACGTTTATATGAATTATCCAATAAATTCTGTTTGTGCGAATGGAGAAACCAAAGTGACATTATGGTAATATAACAATGAGAAAAATCAGACTACTGAGTACATGATTTGGAGTATATAAAAAAGCAAAATGAAGTGCATGATTATAAAAAACTTATTCATGTGCTTTGCATGTAAAGTATTTTTGAATTTGCAAAGTATCTTTTCTTTCTTTTCTTTCTTTTTTTTTTTAAGAATACGGAGGGGTTAAGGTACACCCTTATAACTAAATTCACACACCCTTATTGAACTTGACAAAACACTTATTCATTTAAAACCATTCATTTCTCAATAATGTCTCATGCAACTTTTTACTTCTTATAAAAGAAAAAGTAATCTACCTCTGTCCTCAAGGTTCAGTATGTTTATATAGGTTTTAAAATCTTCCTAAACACTACCTATCCCTCARAGACTTCCAACATAAACCACTTCCTTTAGACATATCAAAATGTCAAACGATCCTTYCCTATGTAAACAACTTCCGTTAGACATGGAATTTGATATSTAGCTGGAACTTCATTGCAAACCCATATACATGCAAAGGTATAAACAAATATTTAAAACCACTCATATCTAATTCAAGTTTTAGGGTTCTTACAGTATAAGTACCAATAGTCTTATGGTTAAATAGTTCAAAATATGTTCACAAACAAGATTCTAGACAAGTTAACGTGCGACAATGAAGCTTCATAAAATAATAATAAAAAAAGGGAATGTTTCATCCTYACGTGACTACATAAAGTTGTATTCATGGTATTGAGTTCAACTTGTACAAATGAAGCTTGCCTATATCCTTTCTCCTTTATATCGTAGAGTATTCTAAACTTAAACAAAGGATACTTATATGTTTCTCATTTCATTTTCCATTTTCCTTTTGTCAAATATGGCCAAATAAAATTTTCAAAAGTTCACTAATTAGAGAGAACTCTTTTACAATTAGCAGCTTCATGCATGTGTGATGCACAGATAGTTCATCAATTAAACATGATCGAAAATGTCTATTACAAGTCTTTGTTGCAAAGTTCTGAAAGATCAATTTTCTTGTCCAATGTCTTGAATTAGAGGTTAAGCATTTTGTTTTATAAGGTATTCTTCAGGAGGATGAACCTTTTCTAAAGTGATCATTTTACGACTTTTTCTTTTCGATTTTATTGCTGTAATATTTTTGTACATTTTTCATTTAATATTACTTAAAACTGTCAAATGCTAGTTTTGAATTAAATGAATTAAATAGTTGTTCATCACCGCTGATAGTAAATGCATTTATTTTAAACATCTTGAATAGTTCTTAATGGAGATTCTTCAATGGCAATGAAATACAAAAGCAACCATGGCAAAATATTTATGTATCATGAACATCACKCTTCAGTTACTTACATATGGTCCCTATGTCGCAAAGCARCAACCAGTGATTGGAAACCATTCATATCAAGTTCAACAATTTGGGTTCTTAGGTTAAAAGTGTCAACATTTAGAGTTGGATGCTTTGCACCTTCTGCACCACGCAACCAATAGGGTCACATATTGTTAGTTGTAAGGAGTCAGGGGAAGCACCTTTACACAGATTCAAAATGTGATGAAGAGTTCTACCAAAACAATCAATGGCTTTACAAATTGTTGCTTCGAATGAGTCAAAGGGAGAAACTTTCCACGCATTCATAACATCACAAAAATTTCTGCCAACATGTAGTGTAGTGGTACAACCACTGTGTCTATGTTAATCGCTGGCTTTGGCCCCTATAGACAAGCACGTGGCCTAGTTTTTTTGTGTAGAAAATGAAATTAATGACCTTATGATTCTTTTTTTCGAAACTTGATTTTATGGATCCAAATCATCAACCAATGTGCTATTTCATGAGATGTTGGGCTAAAATAAAACACAATCAACAGATCTTATAAAACCCTTAGCGATATAAAATATATCAAAATGCAATTGAGGCGTTATATGTATTGCTTTTAATTCTTTTTCTTGCATTTAGCAATTTCCCTTTTCACACTATAATCCATTCGTAAGAATTTTGATCTAAGTGGACGGATAATATAAGAGATACAAATGAAGAAATTAAAAGAAATGTTCACTTTATGTGCATAATTTGCATTGTTGTTATGTGCATTAGCTCCAAAATCCTTTTTAAGCTCTAAACATTCCATTGAGGAATTTGTTATGAATATAGAACAGAAACCTTTTGCAAATGTTCATGAGTTGAAAGCTCTTTTAAAGAAACTTTTTAATGATATCTTCATTGATGCTTTTGCATCATTATCTGGTTTCTCTATTGGATTATAGAATACACGAAAAAAAAAATGAAGTCTATGATTACAAAAAAGTATTTTCACTTACTTTACTTGCAAAGTATTTCTAGATATGTTAAATAATGTTATTTAGTATTTTTACTAGAAAATGATGGGGTTAAGTGTACATCACAATAACCTAGATTAATGCTCTTGACCGCTTAATATATTCATAAGTTGATAAAAATAGCAACTCAGCAATTCATTTCTCGTGCAACGTGTGATTTCTGATAAAAGAAAAAATAATCTACGCCCTCTATCAAGGATTGCAAACCATCATGCATGCAAATATCTAATTCCTAATAAAATAAAAATTCTTTTTCTTTTGATAAATTCTTCTGAAAAGAATTACTATTATTCGATTAGAAAAAAAGTCTTTAAAACGACGTTGAACTTGTACAAACTTAAAGACCTAAACAGTTTTCAATGAACATTGAAGGGGAATATTTGTAATTTTCTCTAGAGGCCATAATAGTGAGGGAGACTACATCTTCAACTCTGGTTCCGATGCTAATGATGGATTTCTTGAGAACCATTTTGTCCTTGATAGTCGAGGTAAGCAGAAGAATTATGCAATCTTAAAGGAAGAAGATATACGATGTCATCATGAAGACGGTATCACTAGAGTTTCCACCATTTTCCCTATACCAAAGGATTTTATGCCATGCATGATCAATACAGTTATAGGAATTTCTAGTTTCATTTTCGTGTTCATTTCAGCACATATTGCTTAATAAAAATTTCAAAAGTTTTACTTCAAGTGTTTTTAGTAATACTAGCTCCATGCATGATGCAGGATAGGTCATCAATTAGATGTCAAAAATGTCAATTTACAAGATTTTATTGAAAAGGGGCCTGATATTACTTAGGAAAAACTTTAAAGTAGATGGGTCGTAATTTGTTGGCAGCCAATAAGTTATATCCAATCAAATGAAATGAAGCCACGTGTAAAAAATTATGAATTGGTTTGTATTACATGTGATTTTGTATCGTTATATTAGATAGAACTTTATTGTTGCCAACAACTTTTTGAGCCGGCCACCATTAACCTACTATATTAGATAGATCATTAAATACGTTTTCAACAAATTTGGAAACAACAATTCGAAATGTAAAATTCAAAATTTGATTAATATTCAGTTAAAACAATTCATTTCAAGATCTTTTCTCATTCAATTTGTAATTTCTRAAAGTGCTTCARGTTATAATCGTTACATTTTCCCTCACAGACTTCGACATACAATAATCATAAAATCTTCCATTTCCTCTTACTAGAATTTGCAAGGATTATTCCCAACATACAAATCTTTCTTCACATATGGAATTCAAAATCATAATATCCATGTTGCAAAATGTGGATACATGCAAAGCAGTAAGCAAAGATTCGAAACCATACATCTCATGTTTGACATTTAGGGTTCTTATGTCAAATTTGTTTTTGTATTACTCTTTTCATGCTCAATCGACTCATGGATCGTTCATCAATTAGATGTGAAAAATATAAATTTACAAAACTTAGTTGAAAAAAGTATTTACATTAAAGCACATGCATTTTGAAGAAATTTGAAAGCAATCACTTGTTATATTATCATAATTATCTTTGATTTTTCCATACATATCATAATTAATCGATAGTTCACTTTGCAATTGTTTAGTCACTTCCTCAACATTCTTAGCAATGTGGCTCCATCAGTTGGATATTTCTTCCCTCCAACCGACATTGATTAGCAATCTCATTCACAAACCTTAGAGTTGAGTGTGTTTTAAAAGCTCATTGAACTGAGTGAAACACCTTATCTTGAGTAAACTGTAAATACAAACTCAAGCCCTCAACTATAAAGTCTTCTGTTGTCAAGGGGGAGGATTTATATTAACGAGTGGTCACCTGTGATAAAATAGGCTACTTAAGTAATTGATATATTAGTAGGATTTTTGTTCACCTTTCTCCTTATCAAAATGATTTTTGGTGGCGAATAGTCTGGTCAGCACGACATGTCCCAAAAATTTTTAAGATTAAATGCCCATTGGCACATCSAGGATGTTCAGGAWTGAAACTTCTTTAGTAGAAGGAATTTGTGCTRCATACGATCAATTGGTTAGAGAAATTTCTAGTTTCATTTCCATTTTCAATTTCGTAAGTATTTCTTAATAATATTTTCAAAAGTTTCACTTCAATTTTTTTCTTGTAGTACTACTGGCTTAATGGTGGTGTGACACACAGATTGTTAATCAATTAGATGTGAAAAATGTCTATTTACAAGATTTTTTCAAAAAGGAGGTTTACATTAGATAGGACACCAAATGCATTTTTAGCAAGTTTCAAAACTGTCACTCAAAACATAAAGTTAAAAAAGTTTCCAAAAATGAAAATCAAAACAAAAATATTAACAAAGCGCAGCTTAAATGTAAAAAAGGCATAGGCTAAAAGCTAACAGAACACATCAAGCGAAAGGCACATGACACATATTCAGGGTATTTCTCTTAAATTACATGATTTTTTTATTGAAGTGTATGGGTAATATAAGTGATACAAATGAAGATCATGCTAAAAGAACTTTCACTTTACAGGCAAAGTAATATATGCATAATTTACAACTGTTGTTATCTGCAATTTAATTTACAACCAATATATCTTTTAAGCTGCAAAACATAATTAAATTAAAAATATTACTGCAGGCTTTGTTATAGATATAGAAGAAAAAATTTTCCTTAATGTTCATGAGTTGAAGGTATTTTTACAATGATCTCATTCTTCCATGCTTTTGCATGCTTCTACTTTTCCTAAATTAAATTCGATAATTAGAAAAGTTATTTCAYGCACTTTGCACATGTAAAATTTCTGATAAACAATGTTATTAAGTATTTTTAAATAGAATATGAAGGATTATAGAAAAGGTTACTTCACATGCACTTTAGAAACTATTTCTTTTTTCATGTTGAATATATAGTATCGAAAACCTTTTCTTAAGATGTGAAACACAGTAAATTAAAAGCATTCCATCTGGGCTTTGTTACATGGATATGGAAACTAATTGTATTATGCAAGGATAAACATGGCCTTCCTTAATGGGACTCATTTTTGGAAACTTCACATATTTCTTTATATAAAAAGTGAAGCTTCATAACTAGTATTGAATATGATAATAATAACCATTTAGGAAGAAAATAAAGCAAAAAGAACACAAGAACAAGCCACCAAAATATTGGTCTTATGAGCAAAATTTGAAAAGGTTGAACAAGGAGAAACACACCACCAGTTTTAAATGTATTGCTCTAACTCACACATAAAGTGATAATCTTAACTATATTTTCTCAAGAAGAAACACAAAGGAATAAATGCCCTTCAAACTAAGATTACAAAATGGGAAAAGGGATTCAATGCAAGGAATATGAAGGCTATGGACACATTGAAGCAAAATGTGCCAATTTTCTCAAGAAGAATAGACATGCTATGACTACTTTATAGAGTGACAATGATTATAAAGTTCACGAAGATAATGAACGTGAGCACTTACCTACCATTTGTGGTGAAGATTCAAAGAAGGAAGAAGTGCAATCTGACATTGATGATGAAAAAGTACAATTCGACATTGATGTTGAAGACCTTTAAATTGCTTACGATGACATGTATAGAAAGTGGATAATTGCTATAAAGCAAATTAAAGTCATGAAGATGAAAAGTCTTCAACTTGTAAAAGAAAATTGTTGTATGATTGAGCAAACCAAAACATTGCAAAAGAAGCTCAATGTTTCTCAAACAAGATTGACTCAAGCTTTGAAAGAATTGGAAGGTGCAAACAGTATCTTAAACAAGCTCAAAATGAGTGCCACCAAACATGATTCTAGAATGTATTCACAACAGAACGGAATGTGTTCACAAGAACAAAAGATAAAAATTTCCAGCAAAAGATGGACACTTATAAAGTACAAAAGTTCATACCTAATTGTCATTTTTGTGGCAAAATGAGGACACATTAGACCAAAATGTTTTACGCTATGTTTCAATGTGCATAGAATAATTAATTAATCAAAATTTGTTGCTTGTCCGCTTTAAGGTAAAGAATTGGTTAAAATAAAATGGGTTCCTAATAGTATTTAGTATGTTTATTGCGATGGCTATTATTTCATGTTGTCAGTATTGCAGTATGTTAGATTTCATGTGAACCTCTTTGATGTAGTGTTATGAATGTGAGCTTATGTATTAATACTTGTCCTAATTGAATATACCAATGCATAATATGGTGTTATGAAGTTGAGCTTATGTGTTGAAACTTATCAAAATTGGATATATAGAATGCATACTATGATAATTGATCGGATATGTTGAAGACTTGTGCTTTCCTAGATAGTTTTAGGGCACAACGTTTTAATGTAATGTCATTGAGACTATTCAAATTCAACTATGTTTGGCTTGTCAATGGACTACTCTAATGTACGACTTGGCATGATAAATATAGTGGTTGTGTTCAAATGAAAACCAAAAAGAGAGAGATTGTAAAAGTATTGGTTTTCTGGAGTTATACCATATGATCAAATATTCACAATGATTTTCATTATGTCCATATTCTTGCCCTAATTTATTCTACAAATATATCTTTAGCATATGACTAATAAGATATATCTATATTTATATTGTAAGTATTTTAATTATCTATATGGAGTTTTTTGATATAGATAATTTTGCATACAAGTTTAAATATTAAAAGTATGACTCTGATATATCCTTGTTAGAATTGTCCTAATTCTTGTAGAACTTGTATCTTGTGTAGTCCTTTCTAAATATTCTAATATATATGTTGGCTTTTGGTGAAGGTTGCTTGAACGAGACGCAGAGCTAAAAATGTGAGTTTGAGCTTGGAGAAAGTATCATTCAGGATTAAATTGTATCTCTTATGTTTTGATTATTTCTTCATTCTCAAAATGTTAATCAGTTAAGTAAGCTACTGAATAAACATATTAATCAAAGTACTAATCAACAGCTTACACATTACACCTGCCATTTCCTCTGTCATACCAATAGGATRTGGACAGTATTTACTCTTGGAGAACTCTCCAATAGAATGTCTTGCTCTAATGAAAACCATTAGGACTACTTTGTTATTTATATTTAAAATATTTTTGTGATTTCATACCATATATCTCATTGTAGACAGTTGTTCTGAACTTTCTAAACAAGCATATGAAAGATTGAGAAAACGAAAAGAGTTACACATCTCATGTGTGGTTACTAATCCTCCAATCTTCATGGTTAGGCTGGCTACAGGATTGCTGCCCGACATATTGAGACCCGAGCATGTAATCTATTGTCTGATAAAGCAGAAATGTTCAACAAAAATCCACTAGAGAGCTGTTATACGGTGGTATGATGAAACTAACTATTATTTAAGAAAATCATAAATAAGGTATTTAGTTTCTTTCCTCCTACTCACTTATCAAGGTTTCTTTCCTCCTACTCACTTATCTTGATAAGGATATTTGAGGTACTAGATATACAGACAAGAATGAGAAAGCAACCATTGTGATTTGCAAAGAAGTATCAATATTTGCACCATCCTATGTTTATAAAGGCTAGCTATCTTCAAATCTTTAAGTGTTCATAAAGACTAGCTGTATGTAAGTGTTTCTACCATTACTCGGACAAAAACGATCCAAATAGTTCTTAACATGTTGAAAAGCTACGAGACGGAGTGAAGGATGGGGTCCAGCTAAGGGAGAGATTTATGCCCGCAACATGGGATTACAAACAAGCAAGATAGAAAATTTGGGGAATCCTCGTGTGAACCAAACTATCAAATGGGTACTGATATACGCAAGACTTGCAATTGATGTTGTTCTCATAAACAAGACAACAGTTCGTTTGCCTTTTCATGTCATCAACATAAGAGCTCTACTTCCACCAGTTCATTTTCTTGTTCATGCCACCAAGAAAAGAGTAATAGTTTCACCATCGTACTGAAAAATATGTTCACTTTATGTGTGAAGTACTGTGGGCATAATTTCAAATTATTGTTTTGTGTACTTCCAATTAAATATACCCAAAATATTTTTAAAGCTACAAAATAGAACAAAATTAAAAAAATTCCCTCATGACTTCATTATGGATATAGAAGGAGGAATTTTTCTTTATTGTTCAAGAGTTGAATTTCTTTGAGAATATTCTCCCAATGATCTCATCTTTTGGTTTTTTAGATGATTATCTACTTTTCTTATAGATATAGAGTCTGTGAAAATAATAAATGAATTGAGTGATTACCAAGAAAAAGCTATATAATAACGATTTAATTTTAGGGTTTTTATGAATTCCTTTCTTTTATTTTTATAGTAATTGGTATACTAGCAAATGTTAAATTCTGCATCATGATAGTTTAAACTTACCTTATCTTTTGACAAAATTGTCCTCAAAAGAATTGAACTATTATTCAATCAGAAACAAATCTCTAAAACAACATCGAAAATAGTACAAACTTAAAGATCAAGGCAGTTTTGAATGAAAATTCAAGGGGAAATTTCATAATTTACTCTAGAGGCCATAATAGTGAGAGAGACTAGGTCTTGAACTCTAGTTCCGACGCAAATGATGATTTTCTTCAAAATCATTTTATCCTTGATAGTCGAGATAAGCAAGAGATTTATACAATCTTAAAGGAAATAGGCATAGGATGTCATCAAGAAGACGATATAACCAAAGTTTCCACTATTCTCTCGATACCCGAGGTTTTTTTACCGTGTATGATCAACATAGTTAGAGAAATTTATAGTTTCATTTTCATATACATTTCGACACATATTGCTTAATAAAAAATTATAAAGTTCCACTTCAATTATTATTTTTAATGAACATGCCCGTGCAACACACGCATTGATCATCAATTATATGTCAAAAATGTCAATTTATAAGATTTTGTTCAAAAGGAGTTTTAGATTACACACACCACAAAACACATTTTCAACAAATCTCAAAATAGTCACTCAAAAAAAGAATGAAAAATGAAATGCAAACAAAATGTAGCTTAAATATTTTGCTCTAATGAAATGGTTTTTTGAATTGGTATTTGCATATTTAATAATGTGTCTCCGAATTGATGGAGAACTTTATAATTCCAAGTAAAGTTGTAAAATATAAAAGAAAAACATTAAAGTGGAAAAATATGTCTTTACTTATCTAAAAAGTACATGTTCTTAAATAGTCCGACATTGTAAAACATTACTATAATTTTCTTTGGGTTTTTCATACACAAAGCATAATAATGCTGATAGTTCACTTAAAAATTTTGCAATTTTTTCATGGTAAAATGCCCAAATCAATCTCAAGTGCCTCTTTGAAAGATGTTGAAGGCTTCCCAGGAACAATTAAGATAGCTATAGGACTTAGGACTAGTTCTACAATATACCCAAAGAATAAAGGAGTTAGACGATCTTATGATGGAATTGGGACCGGAATTGTAAAAGAATACTTGTTTTGATGCCAAGAAACAGCATCAGTAGTTAGGCGAGCAGAACGATGCCTCAACATTTCTTTAATATCAAATACCAATTAGGCACATCTACAATGTTCAAAATTGAAGCTTCTTTGCTACAACAAATTTCGTGTTATTTACTATCAATATAGTCAGAGGAATTTCTAGTTTCATTTCTATTTTTCCAAAAATTGTTTAATAAAACTTTGAAAAGTTTCCATTCGAATTCCTTTATTAGTTTTCTGCTCATGCGACACACAAATATTTCATCCGTTAGATATTAAAAATGTCAATTTAAAAAAATTTTTTGAATAGGGAGTTTACATTACATACATCAAAAAGACATGTTTTTAGCATTGGCAAATTCTTTAAATATGTCAAAAAGGTTACTTTTCTCAAAATAAAGTTCTTTCTAGATAGTCCAAATTTCCTTCTTATTACAATGCCATAATTTTCTTTTAATAATTTTGTCAAAACGACATGTCCCAACCTTTTTTAAGATAAAATACCTGTTGGACACACTATAAGGAATTTTCGGCTATCGATGAACAATGTGCTCAGAGGAATTTTCTCATTCCCATGTTCATATTTGTAAATATTGCTTAACAAATTTTTCGAAAGTTTTACTTCAATTTTTTTTTTCTTTTGGTACCGCTTAATGCTCATGTGACAAACATATAGTTSATCAATTAAATAACCACCAAATATATATTTTAATCTTCGAAACACAACAAAATTAAAAATATTACCTTGGAGTCTTTTATGGATATAGAAGAGAAAATCTCCTTAATGTTCCTGATATGAAAATACTTGCCCAATTATCTCATCTCTTTCATGCTCTTTGATGTAAAAGATGATATAACAATAATTTCCACTGATCTCTCTATACTGAAAGATTTTATTCCTTGTACGATCAATATAGTCAAAGAAATTTCTAGTTTCATTTCCATGTCAGTTCTAGCACATAWTACTTAATAAAAAATTCAATAGTTTCACTTCAAGTTTTTTAAAGTCTCGTTCATTGCACGGATAGTTCATCAATTAGATGTCAAAAATGTCAATTTACATTACATAGACACCAAATATGTTTTTGACAAATTTGGAAATAGTCGCTCAAGTAAGAAAACTAGACATGTTTCAAAAAATCAAAAGGAAACGCTAACAAAATGTAGCTCTAAGAACTTTCTGGACATGACTTCTTATGGACTTCACTAAAAACCTTAACATGGGTAATAGACATCTCGTGGTACCTTCTCCAACTCAAACTAATATAAGAGCCACCTAACTTGTAAGAATTTTCATGGAAAAATAGTAGCAACCCTTTGATTCATTGGAATAGAACGGGTAAAATGCATCACACCTGCAGCCTTTTCATTCATTAGAATAGAACTGGGAGAATGCATCACACACATAGCCCTTTCATTCATTGGAGTAGAATTGAGAGAATGCATCATACCCATAGCCTGTTGATTCATCATAATAGAACTCAAAGATTACATCACGCCCAGAGCCTGTTGATTCATCGGAATATTTATGAAAAAATTGTTCTAATACTTTTATTTGTGAAAGATACTATGAAGAAAAGAATTACTTGTGGGATGAAATTCTACGCATTTTCAGAACACAAATGACTTCCATTTCATCTGTCGTAACAATACTATGTGGACAGTGCTTATTGTTTGAGAACATGTCTCGTAAATTTCATACACTAATGGAAACCACCAGAACCATATTGTTATCAATATTTAAAGCATCTTTATAATATGAGACCACACATCTAACTGTAGACAGTTCTAAAATTCCTAAACAAGAATATGACCATTTGAGAAAAATGAAAGAACATATATCGTGTGCGGTACTTATCTTCCTCTTCACGGTTGGGCTGGCTAGGGGACCATCGCCCAACATAATAAAACCTGAGCATGCATATTCTCTATGCAATGATGGTACATCTATTGTCTGATGAAGTAGATCCATTCAACAAAAGTCCACTGGATAGCTTTGATACAGTGGTTTGATGCAGTTTTGTCTCTTGTTTAAGAAGATAATAAATAGTGCATTTATTTTGTCTCTTTCGATTCTCCTTTTCTTGATAGGAATATTTGATGTATTAGTATAGACACAGAAATGTGAAAATATAATTTTGCATTAATCGAAAAAAAATAGTTGAGGGATTTATGCCCACCACATGGGATCACAAAAAGCATGATAGAAAGTTCAATTGTAAAGAAAATTTAGGGCATTGTCAAAACAACGAATGTACTGAATGATTACAAAAAAGTTATTTTGCACACTTTTTGTAACCATTGCCTTTCATATATATATATATATATATATATATAATCAAAAATATTTTGATAATTCGCGAAACACAATACATTCCATCAGGGCTTTGATTTATGGATATGAAGGATGAAAATTTCCTTATATTATATTTTATAAATATATTACTTTTCTTCTGAACTTATATCCTTTTCCAGGTTTTCAACGTAAAATAATAGTAATATTTTTTTTTCTCTTAACAAAATACTTTTTATGATTTTCAATACAATATCTTTTAGTCCCTTTTTTGAACGGAAGGTCCATTGAAGGTGAGGAATTCTACTCTTGAAATTGAATATAAAATACAATTTAATGTAGAGTATATGGAAAATATAAATTAAGTTAAGCTCACATAAAAGTTATTTGACACGCTTTGCGTGTAAAATATTTATACTTTTGCTAAAAAAGATTTTTTAATTTTTCTAAATAGAATATGGAAAGTGCTATTTCTAAACCTTTCAATATATTGACCGGTTGTTATTGGTTGATATATTGATTGGTATGCTAAAAATATTCAATTGGTTTTTGTCGATCGAAATGAATAGTTCGGTTGCTAATTGACAACCACATTTGATATGCAATGTATAGGTGTACACCAAGCTTCTATATATAGCAATTGAAAATAATTATTATGTTAGATAATAACGAGATTTTATATTATATATATGAGTGTATTGTAATATTAGATTGTAGATAGTGTATACACAAATTAGTTAACTCATATCTTCTCTTCCAATGTTATCTTCAAAGGGCTATAAATAGAGTTGTTGTATATTTATTTCAATCACATCAACTTACAAATTTCCTTATATTTTCATCGGCAAATATATAAAAGAATGACTTCAACTGCCCCATCATTGCCAAAATCCTTAGATATGCCCAACGGTTATTTGATATTAAAGAGAAGTCGGCCATCATCATACAAGCCAAAATATTGAATAACTACTGATGCAAGCAAAATCAATCGTTTTCTTGAAATTGGGACAAGAGTTCTTTTGCCTGTCCATGACACCGACATAGGAGTTACAGTTCCACCGGCATACTAAAAAAGATCTCCACTTTATGTGTGAAGTACTACGTGCATAATTTTCAACTATTGTTATGTGTTGAATTAAACATTTTCAAAGCTTCAAAACACCACTAAATAAAAAACATTCCCTTGGACTTCGTTATGGATATACCTAGACACAGGCAAAGGAACTCRTGTCCTTGTCAAGAACTAGTTTCACTGGTATCAATAGCTATTCAATGGTTTGGTCAAAATGACATGTTCCAACGTTTTTAAAGATCAAATATCCGTTGGGCAAAACCTAGGGATTTCATGAACGAAGCATCTTTGGTTTAAGGAATTTAGGGCTGTCAGCAAACAATATGGTTAGAGGACTTCCAATTTTCATTTTCGCAAATACTGAACAAATTTTTTGAAAGTTTCACTTGGATTTTTTTAATTTTGGTACTATTTGCTTAACGCTCGTGTGACGCACATATATTTCATCAATTAGACGTGAATAATGTCAGTTTACAATGTTTTGCTAAAAAGGGGGCTTATATTAGATAGACCACCAAACAAGTTTTTATCAGTTTTGGAAACAATCAATCATAAGAGAAAACTAGAAGTGTTTCTAAAATTGAAAATAGAAAACTAAAATGTAAAAAAGGCGCAGCATAGCTAAATGTATATAAGACTCAGCCTAAAAGCTAACATAACCTGTAACATGACAAATACATGTCTAGTTTTGAGAGCATTTCACAAAAGAATTTCATAAGAATTTTATCCAAGTGGATGGATAATATAAGAGATACGAATGAAGATCATACTAAAAGAAATGTTCACTTTACATGTGAAGTAATATGTGCATAATTTCCAACTATTTTATATGCATTTTAAGTTACCACCCAATACACCTTTTATTCTTCGAAACACAACTAAACTAAAAACATTACCTCGGGTTYTGGTTATAAGTATAGAAGAGAAATTTTTCCTTAGTGTTCTCGAGTCGAAAGTAGTTTTTCAATGATCTCATACGTTTTTCATGTTTTTCTGATGTAAAAGATGATATCACCAGGGTTTCCATTAATCTCTCTATACCAAAGGATTTTGTTCCGTGCATGATCAATATAGTCAGAAGAATCTTTAGTTTCATATACATGTCCATTCTGGCACATATTGCTTTATCGAAATTTCAATAGTTTCACTTCAAGTTTTTTAACATAATACATCATGCCCGTTCATTCCATGGATAGTTCATCAATTAGATGTCAAAAATATGAATTTACATTACATAGTGCACCAAATACATTTTTAACAAATTTAGAGGCAGCCACTTAAATAAACAAAACTGAAAATGTTTCCTAAATGAAAGATGAAATGCAAACAAAATGCAGCTCCAAAAACCTTCTAGATATTAATTCTTATAGACTACACCAAAAACCTTAACATAGGTAATAGACATCCCATGGTTCCTTATCCAACTCAAACTAATATAACGAAACACAATGTTATAAGAATCTTTATGAAAAATTAATAGCAGCTAGCTGCTTGATTCATCGAATATAACTAGGAAAATGCATCACACCTATAGCCCTTTGTTTCATCGGAATAGAAGTAGGAGAGTCCATCACAGCCATAGCCTGTCAATTCATTGGAATAGAACTAAGAGATTGCATCACACCCATAGCCTGTTGATTCAACGGAATATTTATGAAAAAATAATTGTAGCACTTTACTCTAACATTCTATATGACAGATTTAATTCCACTCCTCAGGATAAGTATTCTACTAACAATGAGGTCCAAAGAAGATCCATCACATAAGGTGATAAAAAACAGACTAGCGCACATGGAAGATACTCTTAAGAGAAGGATTGCTTGTGGGATGAAATTCTATGAATTTTGCAGAACAGAACTGCCTTCCATTTCCTTTGTCATACGAATATCATGTGGACACTGTTTACACTTTGAGAACATGTATAAGAAAATTTCTTGCTCTAATGGAAACCACCACAACGACTTTCTCATTGACATTCAAAACATTTTTGTAATATGCCTCCATACATATAATTGTAGACAGCTATTGTAAAATTCCTGGACAAGAATATGACAATTTGAGAAAACTAAAAGAGTTACATACATCGTGTGCATGTTATTGATCCTCCTGTTCAAGGTTGGGCTGACTTGGGGACTTCCTCCTGACATAATGAAACCTTGGCATATACATCCACTAAGTAGTAATGGTATATCTATTTTCTAATGAAGTAGATTTGTTCAACAAAAGTCCACTAGATAGCATAGTGGTCTAATGAAGCTTTGTCTCTTGTTTATGAAGATAATAAGCATTAATTTTCTCTCAACCTATTCTCTTTTTCTTGATAGGGATATTTTTTGTATTAAATATAGAAACAAGAATGTGAAAATATAACTCTTAGTTTATCCACAAAATATAGCTTGAGGGATTTATGCCGCAACATGGGATTACAAAAACGCAAGATATCTTCAACAGAAGGAAACAATATCTTTTGTCATCAATTTCGGTATATTAAAAATCAGACCTTTCAACATTTCTTGTTACTAGAAATAGGGCACGTGGTTCGCACATGAAGTAATATCATTACAATATTTGGAACCTCATTTGTATTATTCATAAGGGATAACAATTAATACAATTGTGTAATTTTAATTGGGAATTACCATTCCCAAGGAGATTTGGTGTCATAAAATAATAGTTAAATAATAAAGATATATTTTTTGGCTTCTTACGAATTCCTTTTTTTATGGCTGTTTGAATACTAGCAAATGTTAAATTTTACCTCATAATGGTTTAAAAATTACTTTTCCTTTTTGATAAGTTGTCCCCAGAAAAATTAAGCTACAATTCAGTCAGAAAGAAATTCTCTAAAATAGCACTGAAACTAGTACAAACTTAAAAATTTACACAGTTTCGATAAAGTTCAAGGGGTAAATTCATAATTTACTTTGGACGCTATAATAGTGAGAGAGACTAGGCCTTCGATTCTGATTCCAATGTTGATGTGAATGTTCTTCAAAACCATTTTATCCCTGACAGTAGAGGTAAGCATGAGAATTATATAATCTTCAAGGAAGAACATACATGATGTCATCAAGAAGACGATATAACCGGAGCTTCCGCTATGTTCTCTATGCTAAAAGATCATTTGGTCCTATATGATCAATATAGTCAGAGGAATTTTTAGTTTCATTTCCATGTCTATTCTAACACATTACTGCTTAATAAAAATTTCAATAGTTTAATTTCAAGTTTTTTAAAGTAATACTAGCTTCATGCCTGTCCATTGCACGGATAGTTCATCAATTAGATGWCAAAAATGTAAATTTACATTACGCTGTCGAACTAATATTTAGAAGTGCCACTCAAGTAAACAAAATAAAAAATGTTTCCAAATGAAAAGTGAAATGCGAACAAAACGTAGCTCTAAAAAACCTTCTAGACATTAATTCTTATGACTTCACTGGAAACCTTAACATGGGTACTAGACGTCCCATGGTTCCTTGTCCAACTCAAACTAATATAATGAACCACCTAAGTTATAAGAATGTTTATCAAAAATTAATAGTGGCAGCTCCTTGATTCATTGGAATAGAAATGGGAGAATGCATCACACCCATAGCCCTTTGTTTCATCGGAATAGAACTAGGCGAATGTATCACACTGATAGCTTGTAGATTTATCGAAATAGAACCGAGACATTGCATCACACCATAGCCTGTTGATTCATTGGAATATTTATGAAAAAATAATTGTAGCACTTTTATTCTAACATTCTATATAACAGATTTAATTCTATTTCTCAGGATAAGTATTCTACTAATACAGAGGTCCAAAGAAGATTCATCGGACCACCATATCAATCCCACAAGCAATTCTTTATCTCTAGATAGCATTGATATAGTTGTCTAATGAATCTTTATCTTTTGCTTATGAAGATAATAAACAGTGCATTAATTTTCTCTCAACCTATTCTCCTTTTCTTTATAGGGATATTTGCTAACTAGATATGGACACAAAAATGTGAAGATATAGCTCTCCATTAACCCACAAATTATAGCTTTAGGGATTTATGCCCGCGACATGGGATTATAAAAAAACAAGATATCTTCCACAGAAGGACACAATATCTTCTGTCATGAATTTAGCTATTAAAACTGATACTTTTCAAAATCTCTTGTTGGTAGAAATAGGGCACATGGTTCGCACATGAAGTGATATCGTTCACAATATTTGGAACCTAATTTGTATTACTCATAAGGGAATAACAGTTGATACAATTGTATAATTTTAATTAGGAATTACCATTCCTGAGGAGATTTGGTGTCAAAGATAATAGTTGAATAATAAAGATTCAATTTTTGGCTTCTTAYGAAGTTCATTTTTTATGGTTGTTTGCATACTAACAAATGTTATTCTACATCATAATAGTTTAAAATTACCTTTTCTTTTGATAAATTGCCTCCAAAAGATTGAACTACAATTCAATCAGAAAAAAGTCTGCAAAGCAGCATTGAAACTAATATAAACTTAAACACCCTCACAGTTTTAATGAACATTCAAGGGTAAATTCATAATTTACTCGAGATGCCATAATAGTGAGAGAGACTAGGCCCTTGACTGTAATTCCGATGCTAATGTGGATTTTCTTAGAAACCATTTTATCCGTGACAGTAGACATAAGCAGGAGAATTATATAATCTTAAAGGAAGAACATACACGATGTCGTCAAGCAGACGATATCACCGAGGCTTCCACTGTGCACTCTATGTTACAGGATCGTTTGATCATGTATGATCAATATAGTCAGAGGAATTTTTAGTTTCATTTCCATATCTATTCTGGCACATGTTGATGAATAAAAATTTCAACAGCTTCACTTCAAGTTTTTTAAAGTAATACTAGCTTCATGCCCGTTCATTGCATGGATAGTTCGTCAATTATATGTTAATAATGTAACTTTATGTTACATAGTCCACCAAATACATTTTTGAGAAATTTAGAAATAGCTGCTGAAATAAACAAAATCAAAAATGTTTCCAAAATGAAAAGTGAAATGCAAACAAAACACAGCTCCAAAAACCTTCTAGACATTAATTCTTATGGACTTCACCAAAAACCTTCACATGGGTAATAGACATCACAGGGTTCCTTGTCTAGCTCAAACTAATATGACGAACCACCTAAGTCATAAGAATTTTTATGAAAACTTAATAGTAGAAGCCCCTTGATTCATCGGAATAGAACTGGAAGAATGCATCACACCAATAGCCTGTAGATTCATCGGAATAGAACCGAGACATTGCATCACACCATAGCCTGTTGATTCATCGGAATGTTTATGAAAAAATAATTGTAGCACTTTTATTCTAACATTCTATATGATAAATTTAATTCYATTTCTCAGGATAAGTCTATCACAGAGGTTCAAAGAATATCCACAGCATAAGGTGATAAAGAAGAGACCARTTCACATGGAAGATACTATCAAGAAAAKAATTACTTGTGGGAAGAAATTCTACGAATTTACATAACACAAATACCTTCCATTTCCTTTGTCATACGAATCCTATGTGGACTGTATTTACGCTTTGAGAACATGTCCAATGGAATTCTTGCTCTAATGGAAACCACCAAAACCACTTTTTTATCGACATTTAAAATATTTTTATAATATGAATTGTGTAATGTTTAGTTAGGGTTTACCCATCAGGATGATATTTGTGTAAACAATCATTTACACAAGGTTTATATAACCAAAGAAATCAAAGAGAAGCTTTAAATACGACAATGCTAAGATTGAAGCCTCTTCCACACAAGAAATGATATCTTCTGTCATGAATTTTACTATTAAATTGATACCTTTCAACATTTCTTGTTAGTAGAAATAGGGCACGTGGTTCGCATATGAAGTAATATCATTTACAATATTTGGAACCTTCTCTGTGTTCCTGATAAAAGCATAACAGTTAATACAATTGTGTAATTTTAATTAGGATTTATCATTCCGGAGGAGATTTGTTGCTATAAGATAATACTAGCAAATTCATACAAATGCTACAAATTTTTACAAACTCCATTTTTTAATTTTTGGATTCTTACAAGTTCCATTTTTTTAATTTTTATGGTCATCGGAATACTAACAAATGTTAAATTCTATCTCATAATAGTTTAAAATTACTTTATATGGTGCTAAATTGTCCTCAAAAGAATTGATCTATTATTCAATCAGAAAAGAAATCTCTAAAACAACATTGAGACTAATACAAACTTAAAAGCCTACATAGTTACGAATGAAAATTCAAGGGGTAAGTTTGTAATTTACTCTAGAGGCAATGATAGTGAGAGAGACTAGGCGTTCGACTTTGGTTCCAACGGTGATGATGATTTTTTTGGGAACAATTTTATCCCTGACATTTGAGGTAAGCAGGAGAATCATACAATCTCGAAGGAAGAAGATACACGATGTCATCAAGAAGACGATATCACTAGAATTTCCAGTTCTCACTTTATACTAAAGGATTTTTGGGCCATGTATGATCATATAGTCAGAGGAACTTTTAGTTCCATATCCATGTTCATTTTGACAGATATTGCTTAATAAAAATTTCAAAAGTTTCACTTCAAATGTTTTCTTTTTAAAAATTAATACTCGCTTCATGCCCGGGCGACACATGGTTAGTTCATCAATTAGATGTCAAAAATGTTAATTTATAAGATTTTGCTGAAAAGGGGTTTTACATTAGATGGACCACCAAGTACGTTTTCCACAAATTTAGAAATAGTCACTAAAAAAATAAAAATGAAAATGTTTCCAAAAATGAAAAGCGAAAGTGTAAACAAAATGTCGAGTAAATATTTTGCTATGACGAACTGGAAAATATGTCATTACTTATCTAAATAATAAATGTTCTTCCTAAAAAGTCCAATTTCTTAAAACATTACCATAACATTTTTCTGGTTTTTTCACACATGGAGCATACAATCTAATAGCTCACTTAAAAAAATTACAATTTCTCATAGTAAATGCCTAAATCAAACTCAAATGCTTCTTTGGAAGACGTTAAAGGTTTCCAAGGAACAATTGCCATAGTTGTAGGACTTGGGACTACTGGTGCAGTATACTTAAAGAGTAACGGAGTTGAATGATCTTATGATGGAACTGTAACTGGAATTGTAAATGAATACTTGTCTCGGTGCCAAGAAGGAGCATTTGTAGTTGGTATTGCTCATACCTATTGCTATTCAATAGTTAGGGCTCAAAGATGCCCCAACTTTTCTTTAAGATCAAATACACATTGGGCACATTTATGATGTTCAAAATTGAAGCTTCTTTGGTACAAGAAATTTCGTGTTGTTTGCTATCAATATTATCAGAGGAATTTCTAGCTTCAGTTCATTTTCCATTTTGGCAAATATTGTTTAATAAAAATTTGAAAAGTTTCACTTCAAATTAGTTTTTTGCTCATGTGACACACAAATAGTTCATCCATTAGATATGAATATCAGTTTACAATATTTTTTTGAACTGAAAATTTACATTAAATAAGTCAAAAAACATGTTCTTAGCCTTGCCAATTTTTTTAAATGCGCCAAAAATCACTTTTTTGTAAATAAATGTTCTTCCAAGATAGTCCAAATTTTCTTTGGTTTTTCCATACATGGCATAATTACTCAGATTAGTTCATTATTTTTTTTTTTTTGCAATTTATTCTGGTAAATTAGCCAAATCAATCTTAAGTCCATCATTGGAAGGCATTGAAGCTCCCCAGGAACAATTGGGATAGATGTAGGACTTGGGATTATTAAGGCACTATGCCCAGAAAGATCTTATGATGGAACCAGAATTGTTGTTCTCATGTGATGCACAAGCCAAGGAACTGCTTCCTTGTCAGGAACTAGTTTCGCTTGTATCAATAGCTATTCAGTAGTTTGGTCAAAATGACATGTTCCAAGTTTTTTTAAGATCAAATACCCTTTGGGCGCACCTAGGGTATTGAAGAGCAAAGCATCTTCAGTATAAGGAGTTTTGGACTGCAAAAAAATAATATGGTCAAAGGAATTTTTCATTCCCACTTTCATTTTTGAAAAAATGATGAACAAATTCTTCGAAAGTTTCACTTCAATTTTTTTTTTCTTTTGGTATTATTAGCTTAATTCTCATACGACACACAGATAGTTCATCAAGTAGATGTGAAAAATGTCAATTTACGAGATTTTGATGAAAAAAGGGTTTACATTAGATAGGCCACCAAACACATTTTCATCAATTTTGAAAATAATCACTCAAAATAATAGTTTCTCTTGTATCAATAGCTGTTTAGTAGTTTGGTCAAAACGACATGTCCCAAGTTTTTTACRATCAAATACCCGTTGGGCATACCTAGGGTACTGAAAAACGAAGTATCTTCAGTATAAGAAGTTTTGGATAGCAAACAAACAATATGGTCAGAGGGATTTTTCATTCCCACTTTCATTTTTGCAAATTGCTAAACAAGGTTTCCAAAAGTTTCACTTCAATTTTTTTTTCTTTTGATAGTATTAGCTTAATCCTCGTATGACACATAGATAGTTCATCAATTAGATGTGAAAATATCAATTTACTAGATTTTGTTGAAGAAAGGGTTTACATTAGATAGGCCACCAAACACTTTTTCATCAATTTTGAAAACAATCACTCAAAATAGGAAAATGAAAATACTTTCCAAAATGAAAAAAAAAAAACTAAAATGTAAATAGGACGTAGCACAACTAAATGTAGACAAGATGCAACCTAAAAGCTAGCAGAACCCATCATGTGACAAATACATAACCAATTTTGACGGCATTTCGGTCAAGAATTTCCTAAGAATTTTATTTGGATGGATAATATAAGAGATACAAATGAAGATCATACTAAAACAAATGTTCACTTTACGTGCAAAGTAATGTATGTATAATTTTCAACTATTTTAATTGTGCCATTTAAAGTTAACACCCATGGCATATTTAAAATCTTAAAAAAAACTAAATTAAAAATATACCCTCGAAGGTTCCGTTAATATATATATATTATATATAAGAAGAAATATTCCTTAATATTCCTAATTTTAAAGTACTTTTCCAATGATCTCATCTCTTTTATGCTTTTTGATGTAAAAGATGATATCTCTAGAGTTTCCACCAATCTCTCTATTACCAAAGGATTTTGTTCCGTGTACAATGAATATAGTATGAGGAATTTCTAGCTTTATTTCCATGTTCGTTCTAGCACATATTGCTTAATTAAAATTTCAACAGTGCCACTTCAATTTTTTGAAAGTAATACTAGCTTCGTGCTCATTAATTGCAAGGATAGTTCATGAATTAGAAGTCGAAAATGTCAAATTACATTACATAGACAACAATATACGTTTCCAAAAAAATTCTAAATAGTCACTCAATAAACAAAACCAAAAATGTTTCCAAAAATGAAAAGTGAAATGCAAGCAAAATGCACCTTTAAAAACCTTCGAGACATTACTTCTTATGGACTTCACTGAAAACCTTAACATGGGTAATAGACATCCCATGGTTCCTCATCCACCTCAAACTGATATAATGAACCATCTGACTTGTAAGAATTTTCATAAAAAGTATCCTTTTGATTTATCGGAATAGAACTAGGAGAATGTATCATACTTGTAGCCCTTTGATTCATTGGAATAGAACTGAGAGAATGCATCGCATGCACAGCCCTTTGATTCATTGGAATAGAAYTGGAAGAATGCATTATACCAATTRTRTGTTGATTCATTGAAATAGAACCAGAGATTACATCACACCAGTAGCCTGTTGATTCATCRGAATATTTATGAAAAATTAATTGTAGCACTTTTATTATTATATTCCATATGGAAAATTTAAATCCATTTCCTCAGGATAAGTATTCTACAAACACGGAGGTCCAAAGAAGATCCACCACATAAGATGATAAAGAAGAGACTAGTTCACGTGGAAGATACTCTCAAGAAAAGAAATTACTTGTGAGATGAAATTCTACGAATTTGCAAAACAAAAATGCCTTCCATTTCCTCTATCATACCAATACCTGTTGAAAGTGTTTACTCTTTCAGAACATGTCAAATATGTTTCTTGCTCTAATGGAAACCACCAGAACCACATCATTATCGACATTTAAAATAATATGAGACTATACATGTAAATTTAGATGGCTGTTCTAAAATTCCTGCACAAAAATATGATAATTAAGAAAATGAAATGGTAAGATATATGGTGTGCGGTTATTGATCCCCCTTTACACAGTAGCATATATTGTGTGCGATTCCTGCATAATACTTTTCAACTATTATTATGTGTTGAATTAAGTACAACAAAAATATTTTCAAAGCTTTAGAACACCACTAAATAAGAAASATTCCTTTGGAATTTGTTACGGATATAAAAGAGAAATTGTTTTTAATGTTCATGAGTTGAAGTTCTTAACTCTTGCCAGTGATCCCATCTTTCGTGCTTTTAGACAATTATTTATTTTGCCCATTGATTTAAAGTATGTGAAAATAATAAATGAACTTAGTGATTACAAAATTGCTTTTAGCAATTTCATAACGATTTTTTTATTTCCATGTTAAATATATGACATCTAGAATGATTTCTTAAGCACCAAAATAAAAGTAAATTAAAAGAAGTTGGTCAGGACTTTGGTATACGAATAAGAAAGAAAAAAATTTCCTTATAAAATAACTTGATATGACATTTCATAAATATATTATTTTTTTCTTAATATAAACGTATTTCGGGGGTCTTGCATAAAATAATATTAATAATTACAATTTGTACTCTTTCCTTTGAGGGAATGGTATAGTGAAATGGATGGGAATTTCACATAAAATTGTTGCCACATATTACATCTTATAAGTATTTTTATTTTTCAGTCCATTTTTTAAGGAAGGGTCCAATACTGAATAGAGAGGCATTTATTCTTAAAATATGAATATACAATGCAAATTGATATGGAGTATATGAAAAATATGAATGAAGTTCAAGATTACATACAAGTTATATCATGTTCTTTGCACATAGTATTTTTTAGTAGAATATGAAAGGCCAAATCCTAAAGTTCAAATTCAATTAGGAGTTGTAGGCCAAAATATAGACTGGTATAAAAGGAGAAATAACGTCCGCCTCTCCTTAATGGGACTTGTTTAGGTCAAGTAAATTTCACATATTTCATTATATAGAGATAGAAGCTTCCCATTGGATAGAAGGTAATGTTAAAAACCATTGAGAAAAGGAAAAAAGAATATGAAAGAGGAAGCCACCAATTAAATATTTCAGAGTACCTGGTAAGGGATTTATAGTCAAACAAGAAATACAAAGAGAAAAGGAACAATTAATGTTTCGYAAATTGGCATTCTATTGGCATTAGATCATACATGATCAATGTCAAATACTTATTTAAAACATATAGCAGTTCTTTGAATTCCTACAATCTTCGTAAAAGTTTCACTGCATTAACCGAAAAAGTTGAAGTTATGCTGCAGCATTTTCTGGGTAAACAACCAATGTGACCTGCAAAAAATGTCCAATATCAATAATCACACCAGACTATGYAAAGTACTTATCACAAATGCAAGAGGAGCAAATTGAATTCAGGCATACATGCAAAAAGCATTGGCTAACAAGTAGAGAAAATAAACCCCTAACCTAGAGAAATAACAAACAAATAACAGATGGAGAATCAGACCTGAACTGCTCCGGCTACAATGAGTGAACCACTCATTAAGTCACCAAAAAGGTTACCATCAGAAATGAACAATCTCCAGCTTATAAATGACAATAGAGAATTAATAGAAAACTTGCTAATATTGGACAAAAAGCTTGACACATGCAGACATAGCTCAAACGGTGGAAAAACTCAAAAATGAAAATTCTCTCATTGACAAATTTCAGACGAGTTCAAACAAACTTGACCAACCTCTTCGCATTGCAAAATGAGTTGGAGACAAGTATAGAATTGGTTTCTAGAACACTTGTACAACATTTTCAAATTTTTAAACCACAAATTGGGATGCTCTAACGCTTTGAGCTGAGCAGAAGTACTTACACATAAATGATAGGCATCTAAGGTAAACAAATTTGTCCCTACTTGTCATTTTTGTGGGAAACGTGGACACATTAGACCAAAATAGTTTWAATTACAATTTTATGTGTTTAAAATGCTCAATCAAAATTGTAATGTCCCATTTTAGAGAAAAGGGTAATTAAGATGAAGCGGGTTTCTAAACATTAAATCACTTGTCATGTTGAATATAAAAAAGCACTTCCCGCTGAAACTTTTGTGGAATTAGGATGTCTATTGGAGTTTGTGCACGTAGTCAGACTAACAATAATTGATGATTTTTACATACATGTATTGAGGTAGCACAAAATTCTTTTTGTGCAAAAATTTGATGACCCCAGTGTCTGAACAATCATTCATAATGTGGCAATATTGAGCCTTGTATCATCTTGTTATTCATAATTTACATAATATTTGATGGGGACTTTGTGGTTGCTGAAAATATTTTCAACTTAATCACATTTTGTGGAGCACTCACTTGAATTATGAACTTTTGTTTGGCTAATAAGGTTCTTACTTGAAGGCTACCATGTGTTATTGATAAGTGAAAGCTACCTTTTGAGTAAGTAATTGCAGTGTAATGACCCCTATCCTATGATGGCTCTACCATGGAAAAAGCAACCTCAATATATGAGTAAAAGCCACAATTCAATTTGTATTTTGTTCTTCTATGTCTTTCTGTTATGATCTCATGCTCAAAAGCATATTAAAAAGAAAAATTGATAGCTGTACAACTATGTATATGTTGTTTCTTCTAACGGAAAGGATTATGCTCGTAGCCTGCTTTGATATTCTAGATGTGATGATAGCTTGAATCTTTTAATACGACCACTTGTGCTTTCCTGAGATAATATGTTGCTTGTGTTGACAATCTTTGATGTTCAATTTCTTGGAAAACTATTGTTTAGAAACATACATTCTTTGGAACATTTCTTTCCTCATCTTTTCAAATGGATTTTGTGTGGTTCATCATACTATGCAAAGTGTTGAATATTCTTCTGATCTCTATTAGGTACACTTTCTTTTAAAATTTCCTTATTTTCACTAGGTTTTTTGAAGTACCTTATTTATTTTTACATTTTCCCTTCTTTAATTATTTTCCTTTTATCCTTCTAATGAAGTTTCTTCTCTTTAAAATTAGGGAAAACAAAGATTCTCAAATCCAAAAAGTATATATGTTTTGAAATATTGTCCTTTCAAATTCTTTGTGGGTTTTGTGTTACTTTTCTCTCTTCTCTTCTTCCTCTCTGGCGAGTGATGATTCTCTATCTTTTGATGTCTGCATTGGCTCAAGGGGAGCATTATCCTCAAAGGAAGCCTATTGTTCAGTGGGAGCCTTCTTCTTTTGAGGAAACTCACCTTTGTCATAATTCATAGCATCAGTCCTTCACCTTATTTCCTTTTTGCTGAAGCTTCTAGGAGGACAGCCTACATCGAAGTGGTATGTTATGTATAAGTCTAAAGAGGATCTTGCTATCAGATATTGCTAAGTGTTGAGACTTTCGTAGTATTTGTCCATGCTGGATTACTTGGTCAATGTTTTTGGTGTCTTGATATAGTTGGGGGAGTTGATATTAGCTACTACTTTATAATGCAGTAGGGATGTATTGGGTTAGTAATACATTTTTATTGGCTAGCATATCATTTGGCACATTAGCTTCTATGTTGGTATTTTTGGTAAATAAATATCTATGATTTACTCTGTCATTGCATTATCCTCTCTATGATTTGATGGTTGAACTTTCTTTGTAGTTCTTCTTTTAAAATTCACCAGAGTTTAAGTGTGCTTAGGGTTTTTGGAATTATACTTTTTGTTTCTGCATTCACTTCTCTGGAGTATTCTGTGTTTTGTTTTTTGAGCTACTTATCTATTTTTAGGTTTGTGAATTCTCTACACCTCAGGGGTAGTTTCCATCTGACAAGGGATTAGGATGATGGTGTCATTAGTCATGACGTTTTCCCAAGCAACATGTGAAGAAAAAAGGGGGAGAAGTCTTATTATTATTATGATATCCTTGTGGATTCTATGGTTTAGCATTGGGTATAGCTATTGGTTCTTAGTAATTGCCATTGTTTATGTTTTGATCTTAGATCACTTTGATCTTTCCTTTATCAACTTCAGGCCCTTTAGCTGAGGCTTTGTGGCCTAGAACTATTCCTTCTTCTACCATAAAGTGGAATTTATTCCAATTGTGAACCAAATTGGCTTCTTCACACTTATTTAAGACTTCCTCCAGCTTCGCCAAGCAGTCATTAGAAGAACTCCAAAAATCAAAAAATCATCATAGAAATTTCAAGGGTCCTTTTCAATAAATCTGAAAAATTGGACATCATTCAATGTGAAAATGTTGTTGGAGCATTGCAAAGACCAAATGACATTCTCCTAAAAGCTAAAGTTCTAAATGAACTGGTGAATGTGGTTTGCTCTTAGTAATTAGGCACAATAGCTATTTGATTACAGCCTGAATAGCAATCCAAGAGGCAGTAGTATCTTTTCCTTGCCAATCTGTCCAACATCTTATCAACGAATGNGTAGTATCTTTTCCTTGCCAATCTGTCCAACATCTTATCAACGAATGGCAAAGGGAAATGATCTCCTCTTGTAGCATTGTTCAGCTTCTAGTAGGCCATGCATACTCTCCAACTTGATATGACTCTAGTGTGAATCAAGTCCTTCATCGCATTTGTTATCCCAGTCACTCCTCCTTTCTTTGGTACACATTAGATCGGGCTTAGCCATGAGCAGTCTGAGATGGCTAAATAATGCCATCATCAAGCCACTTCTTAATCTCCTTTTTCTCAACCTCCTTCATATTCGGTGTTAGCCTCCTTTGCTGTTCAACTTAACTGATGTAGCATTTCTGCAATAGATTTTATGCATGCATATGGAGGGGCTAAGCCCTTTTATATCAGCCATTGTCCACCCCATAGCCCTCTTATGCTTTCTCAAAATATTCAATAGAAATTCCCCATTCACAGCCCCCAAATTAATATAATAACAAGTAAAGTTTCTTCATTGCCTAAATATGCATATTTAAATGCGATGGAAAAGTCTTTAATTCAAGTAAGAGAGGTTGTTAAACACAAGGCTTACAGTGATTAGAGCGTCAATCAGATGAACGTAATAAGTCACATAGCTTTCTTTCAGTGAAAGAAGGTGTTTTAGATAATAGCAGCTCAATTGCCAAGTTTTGCGCTCCTCAGTGTCAATCAATCGCAAACAATACTTGGATAATTTCTAAAACTTAGTGGTGTATTGGTTTACTGTCATGTTTCCGTATTGTAAATTCTGGTATTCATCCTCCCTTTTTTCCCTGACCAAGAGGTATGAATTCTTTCTCGAATTCCTCCACGAACTAGTCCCTCTATATTGGATCGTCCTATCTTTCCCTAATTTCTCAAGTCAGGGACCACCATACTCAGGTTGTGATCTTAATGAGAAAGCTACAAATGTGACTTTTCTTGCATTTGTATAATGCAAAGTATGAAATATGTCTTCTATTTGTTCCAACAATTTTCCACCTTATCTTCTCATTCTGTTTCTCCAAAAAAATTGGGAGGTTAGAATCTCAAAATCGTTGCAATGCCTCATCCTCCACACTTTGTTGAACTGGTCCAGATGACCTTCCTTGTAAGGCCATTTCCATTAAAAATTGTCATCCTCCAATACGCATGCTATAGCTGGTTTATTGGTCAAAATTGGTGTAGTTTGTTTAGAAGGATTTAGGTTCATCCCTTTGCATAGTCTTGGTTACACTTGCTGTTACCCTATGAACACGTGCCCGTCCTTTGCCTCTTGGTTCAAGGGCATTCTCATGGTTGCCCATTCGTGTTTAGTTTTCATATACTGTACATCCTATCTTATTATTTTGTAATTATCTAACCAAGATACTACTTGAGCTCAATAACGAAGCTACTAGACATGTTAAGGACATATTCAAGTACTTGTCACAAGTTCTGGCAGGAAGTCCTTAGCTAGCTAGCATGAAGACCAACGGATTCCACGATTTCCTGACTAACTCCAATCTTATAATATAGACAAATCAAGCCCATAATCTATTAACCTAATAGAATGGATCTACACACAATTATAAACATCATTGTTCCTACCTACCCACGCTCAAGCTCTAAACCTAGGCCTTGATAACACATCTAGAGCCCTGAAAGTATCCTAGGTAAGACTGCGGCCGAACAAGTTGCTGACTGGCAGTCAGTACTATCATTAGAAGAGATAAAATCAACAGTAAAACATCTTGAAGTACAATCCTACCAAGATTGTARATACATTTATAGACTAAGAATAAGATACACCAGTGCCTTAGCACTTTCCAGTAATAGATTAACATTCCTAGCTCTCGTTCCCAAAACCCTACGTCTCAAGATCCGTATCGTTCAATTAAAAAACAAAGGAAAAACGTGAGGTCTAGCTCAGTGAGWTTGCACGTGTGCAATGTGAGATAGAAAATTAAGTTATAATAAATGTTTATCGATATAGTAAAAGCCATTATATAAAACTAGATTTATGTTTCAAACATTTGATAAGACATTGGATCAAGGTAGTAATAAAATTAGTTTCTATAAAAATAAATCACAAGAGGAGGAACAATTACCGCAAAGTAAAACTCTGGGGATTTAGTAATAACAACCTTGTTCCTCAAATTTTTATGCATTTAATTTTCTACCTTATCACCTCGTAATCAATGAGTGCTATCCGCTAGCTAGGTATAGGAGTCAATCATTCCCGGATTAGAACTTCTAATCAGGGATACAASTGTCTACAATCAAAATATATTTGYGAAAAATAATTTATAAAAGGCTCAAAATATATTTGCGAAAAAAAATGGCTGATAGGAAATTCACCTACAAGTGCACAGAAATTCTTGAAAATACATCTATAGTGTGCTTAACTAAAAACAAGAACTTTTTGTGGAATTTAGAAGATGGAGGACTGTGACTTGATTAATCAGGAAAAAGAACTACTATTAGGCGCGACCTAAAATAATACGTACGAATTTTTTTAGTAATAAATCATACCAATTGTACAAAATCTATCCTAAATAAACCCATTGTACAATATATTTTAGAAGTTCAGTAGGGTTTATAAGTGTGAAATGATTAAATAAAATATATTATGAGAAAAAGGATTACAAGCGTCCTTGTCTGGGCAAGGTTTTACTGGAATAGATATAAGTGGAGCTAGGATGATGGTTTTAAATTAAAACAACTTGAAAAGTTATCCTAGAATATAGGCCTTTTTAACTTTATAGAATAAGTCATAGAAAATGTAAGGCCCCAAAACATCTACGAGTAGGTAACCGACATATTTTACGAATTCAAGAGTAGGAATAATTTTAGGACTTATTATACTTAGGTATAGAACATTTATTAGGCGAGAATTGTGCTAGAATTTTACTGTTAGAGTAAACCTGGACAATTTCGTGCCTTAATCTAGATAAAATCCTTCTTTAAAATTTATTAACTATTGTAACTACTAGATAAAATTCTTACCACCTTGCATGCATAAAATCGGCCATGACTCTTCTATTTTATTTTAGCTTTGCTTCTTAAAATTCAAGAACTTTCCTAAATTTAAACTTTCACTTTTTTTTTTTCTTTCCTCTTCCTAACCGATTTCTCAGCTTGGTTAGCTTCAAATCCTAGTTTAATCTTTTAACTAAAAAACCATTCCTAAAACTCCCTCATACAGCTAAATCTACTTTCCCAAAACTCAGCCTATTATCTTTCCAGTTTTTAATTTAAGCCTTACTTTCAAAATTTCAGCATAAGTGGTGTCCGCCATGAATTATAACTTCCATTCCATTTGTATGAGCTGTCTGATTCCTAAAACACCTCTAAATTATAGAAGTGTTTGGTTAGAATAATGGCAATTGTCCACCCATGTGTCAAGGCTTCCTTAAGAGTTCAAATTACTCTAAAATTAACAAGGAAAACAGCTGGAAATTCTTTAATTTTTCTTTCTTCTTTTTCTGGCCGATTTTCACTGTCATTTAAGTCTTGATCTCTCCACCTAGCACCTCTATAAAAAGCTAGGTAGAGACTTGGAATTTCAAGCTCACTCTAACCTGGTCTCACAAAAACATTCAACCAATTTCTGCCATCCATCAGGCAACCAAGAAAACCCATAAAAGTTTCACTTCGGTTCTCCTTCATTCTAGAAAATCATAAGTATAATGTAATCAATTCTTCTCTATTGACACCAATAGCACCTAAGTTCGGGCAATGAGGAAAAGATCTTAGATATCAACCTGCTAAACTCCATTCTCTGTGTACATCTAGGGTTGGTATGTCCATAAAACCCTAGAACATGGGTAAAGTTAAGCTTAAAAGTTATGCTTAGAGAAAAGAAGATAGGCCAGCAAAGAAACACTTATTAATTGTTATAAGAAAAAACCTATAAGCTTATAATATGTGCTATTTTCGATCTTTTTCTATGTTAATTTTGGATCTGGAATATGAGATTTATTGTCAAAGAAAAATTAAGGATTTGGAACCTGAATCACCTGGGATCATAATGCTACAAAGTAAACTTAAGAAATGGTAAACTTAAGAAATGGCCATTAGAGTAAACCATATCTTTTTGGCCGAACCTGAAAGTTTGATCACACTAAATTCGTTACAGAAACTCTATACTAAGTTTATTTTAGATTGTGATGTGTGGCTGAAAATCCACGGATTGTGGAAATAATTTAGTTCAAATGTTACTCAATTTGACCCTGTAAAACTCAAGATATGAGTTAATCTTTGGAGTGGAGTTAGTTTTGGCCAAGTGAACATGAACTTATTCCATTTGAAACTRGYATTTATCCAGACCTCTTTGGGCTTAGAGGTTTATATGGTAGTAAAACTTATTATATTAGGTACATTTTCGAACTGAATTCATTAGGAAACTCTAAGTATTATGAGCATACATTAAGCATTCATTGCTTTCCATTTTCGTAAAACTGTTTCAAACTCACCATCTTCACCTTAAAATCTTCTGACCAATGCATTTCTATGTCCTATCCCATGCAGCTATATTGCTTTATATTATTGGATCCTAAGTTATTACTATCATATTAGCTCGAGTTATACCGATGCTCATGAAACCCTAGAATATTCTACTACATGTAACTCTAACACCTATATACTCGTCTAAACTTCTAAAACATATTTGATCATTATAAAGGCCAAGTTAATTCTGAGTGGGGTTTATTTAGGAAATATTTTGTGCGGTTGGTATGATTTATTATGAAGGAAATTCTTACAACTTATATTAGGTAGCGCTTTAGTAGAACTTACCCTGATTCATCAAGACGCAGGCAAGTTACTTCGTCTTTTAAATTTTGCAAAATTTCTTGTTTTTATTTAAGGTTACCATAGATTTGATTTCTAGAATCCTCATACGCTTAATATGAATACCTTATCGACTATTTTATTCCGCAAAAATATTCTGAGTTACCTCTAAATTATTTTACACAAATTACAAACGTTGAATTTCTTGAAATTATTTTCTGAACATGCCATTTTATCAAATCTTGTCTCTTGGAGACTTATTGAAACTAAATGGAATTCTAGTTCACAAAGTTATTTACCAAAACCTATTGAAGGAAAACATTTAAATTATGATTGAAATACTTACGATCTCTACTGATTTAGTTTATAAAATTATACTGAAACATTTTTGAGATCACTATTGATTGAATTGAAGGATGCAATTGAGTACTTCACTAACAAACTATGAATAACTAGTCCAGTAGGTAAAGTACTATGCTTAGCTGGTCCCCAGTACGAGTAACTCTTGAGCTGGTTTGGGCGACAATAACCGAGTATGTGAACCCTTGGACAACGACTGGGTAGCCGGTGGGGGATTGCGAATGCGTCAGGCATACGGCCGCATCATTCAATGCTCATATCTAATTGTGGAGAGGCATACCCCAAGTTACGAGCTTTAACCTAGGGGCCAATCACTCCCTTGTTCCCTAGCTAGTGGATACCATTGATTGAATGAGGTGATAAAATAGAAAATTGCATGCGCGAAATTCGGAGGGATAAGACTAGTATTACCCGACCCCGTAAAGTTTTACTCTATGGTAACTATACACTACCTTGCATTTTATTTTCGCATCAAATGTTTTTCTCACTTTTGTAGTCAACTAATTGCCACTATCAAATGTTCGAAAACAGCTTCATGTAACAATTTTTACTACATCCCTGAACGTGTATTATAACTTTATTTTCTAACTACATTGCACAYGTACAAAACTCACTGAGCTAGTATTCACAGTCTTTCCTTTGTTTTTCCTAGTGACAAATACAAATCTGGAGACTTCAGGTTTTGGGAGCGAGAGCTAGGAATGTCAGTTTGTTACTAGAAAGTGCTAGAGCATTAGTACTATTAATATGATGTATTACATTCTAAGAATGTAATTGTATTGACAATCCTTGTTGGATTATATTTCTAGATGTTTTATTATGTGCTTTTATATTTTTCAATGATAGTACTGACTACCGAGAGGCAGGTGGTGACTTGCTTGGCCTCAGTCACACTTAGGGAACTATGGGGCATCATAGAAAAGGCTGTGGTCAAAATGCTCTAAAGTGAAAACATTGAGTTCGAGACCAGATTTACAGAAATGAACAGCATAGGGTGTTTAGTGTATTACTCTCATGATATTTCGACTTCCTTTATAATTTTAGTGCCAAAATGTTCTTGACAGATCAAAGTTTATAATCATGTAGGTTTGAAGCCTAAACAGATCGGCATGAGTACCAGTTTGAGTGGGAATAGGAGTTTCATGTTCAATCAGCCAAATCTTACCCTATCTGAAAGATTAGCAAATATCTAGAGTTTTACAAGCTCAAATTGAGTGAAATTTGTACTAAATTCTTCCTAAAATCCTTGTATTTGCAGCCATCTATCACAAGCTAAATTCTATTTAGCAATAGAGTTTCTATACCACATTATGGTAGAAATTATTTATAGTTTGGCCAGAAGAACAGGGTATACCGTTATAGTTGTATCTTTAATCTTATGAGACATTAGAAGATGCACTTTGTCTAATAATAATTGTAAAAGATTTAATTCCCAAATTCTCAGTTTATGACATTAAAAGGTCATTTTCTAACCTAAAATGGAAACACAAACAGAAATGCAAATATATCATATGTTCTCCCCAATCTAATTCATGTACCCTCTTTGCTGAACTTAACATTATAAAACGTACATTCCCTACTCCTTATTTACTTTATGTCAACACCCTTAGTATCCACTCGGAAGATTATGCAATATCCAGGCATCCAGGCATGACTTTTAGTTTCCTTTGACCAAAATTATATTTACACACATCTTTCTTATATAATCAATAAACACTACTTCAACCTAACTTCTTTTCCTCCTCTCAAGCTTATCATCATGCTTTTTTTGAGAATTTAAAAGCTTACCAAACCAATAATTTTACAGCAAGAATCGAATGAAATTCCTAATTTTCCATGACAGAAAATTAAAAAGAACAAAGAATGAAGTTTGTCTCTAAAGGATGGCTTAAACTCTTAAGACTTTTCCTCCACTTTTAACTTGACTACTTAGAGATAGAGTGACTATATTACACTAGTATCTTACTGAGCTGAAGAGTGACAGAAATGAGAGATTTTGGATGTGTTTTAGTGGTGTGATGGGTAGCAGAATTCAGCTAAATGTTCGCTGTAAGGAAAAGAGAATGACTTGACTGGTTACTAGGCGCATGTAGAGTAGAATGAGTCATGAGTTTCCCAGCCTYCAKACAACTTTATATTGGAGTTTTAGGTGGAGAAAACGATGCTAGAATGGAGAGTAGAAGTCCGTAGGAAAAARAAGAAAGAAAGAAGAAATTTCCTGTTATTTTCTTTAAAGTTCAAATTCAAATTGACTACTTAGAGATTGAGCTCTTGATACTTGTAAAGGATAGTTGCAACAACGTAGCTGAATCATCCCTAAAATCGGACAGCACACAAGCTGAGATCTCAACAAAATTACTTCATGTATTGGTGAGATTTTAGTCATAGAAAATTAAACTAAAAATTGAGAGTAATTAGCTGAACTTTGGACAGAAATAACAAAGCTGAAAATTTGCTAGAAGAAGAAGATGAAAAGAGTAATTTGAATTCACTTTAACAGCTAACATAGAAAAGAATTAATTTGTCACTATTGAGTAATGACGTGTAGGATGAAATTTTGAATCAGATTTTAATTAGAACGGGAAAATGTTCGGATTAATTTTTACAGTAATACTCGATAAAAAATCTAGATTCAGAATATGTATAAGTACTAAGTATATGATGTCCTATAATTTATCAAAAATAAAAGTACTCCCAAAATCGTAAAATACATGGGCTACTCTCTCGTAGAAAATTTTGGGGTCTCACATCAACTCAAGGGGATTCTCCGATGTGGCAAACCTGTTTTTTTTAAATTATTTTGGATGTTTCATGTGGATGCTGTAGGGGGAGCATTTAGTATATTTATTCTAAYGGCTATTATTTCTAGATTTTAGTACTGCGGTTTGTTGGTTTCGGAGTGAACCTATTTAGTGTGAGTCTTATGAATGTGAGATTTTGTGATGATATTTGTCCAAATTGGATGTACATAATGCATGCTAATATCTTATGAATGTGAGCTTATATGTTGGTACTTATCAAAATTGGATATATAGAATACATACTATGATGATTGATCGGATATGTTGATGACTTGTATGGTCCTAGAAAGTTTTATAGCATGTAGTTGTAATGTAATGTCATTGAGGACTAYTCAAACTCAAGTATGATTGGCTTGTCCATTGAATACTCTTAGATACTGCTCGGCATGATAAATATAGTACTTTTGGTTCATATGAAACCAGATAGAGAGAGATTGTAAGACCATGGGTTTTTTGAGTTATATCATATGAACAAATATCTACGATGATTTCCAMTGTGTCCATATTCATGCCCTAATATATTCTGCGAATTTATCTTGGCATATGATTAATATGATTCTAGATTTATATTCTACGTATTTTATTTATCTATATGGAGTGTTTTGATATAGATAATTTAGTATACTAGTTTAAATATTACAAGTAGGACTCTTGATGTATTCTTATAAGAATGGTCCTAATTCTTGTAGAACTTGTATGTTGATTAGTTATGCAACTTATCTAACCCTAAATATTCTAATATATAGTTGGCTTTTGGTAAAGGTTGCTTGATGAAGATATAGGGCTAAAAATGTGAGCTTGGAGAAAGTGATGTTCTTTTAATTGTAAATATTGAGTAATTCTTATTCAATATTTATCACAGTTTGTACTTGGATTAAACCTTGTGGTTTATAAACCTCTCATCGAAGATTTTGGACTCTTGAGCAAACTCAGGAGACGTGCTAGAAGAAGTTTAAGTGATACAAATGGAAGGTTGTTTCAAATCGATTTGTAGATTGCTAATCCACTAAAAGCATTAAGAAAGCCACAATGATGGTAAACAACTGGGCTAGATTGGAACTAATAATAAAGTACAATACACTTTAACCCGTTACGAAGAAATCATCTTCTCAAATAAACCTAACCAACACAAAAGGTTTAGCCTATGAAAAAAATGGAAATAAAATTATTTTGAGAGAGAGTGAGAGACAGAATTATGTCATTGGAGACCACAATAGAAATTATAAAGATGGTAAAAGAGCATTAAACGTTTATTGGACAAAATAAGTGAATAGTATGGAAACTAATATCATCAAGGTCAACAAGATTCACATAATCATACAATGGCTAGAAGATTCAACTAGAAAGGAGTTTTCTAATTGAATGATTTATGTACAAGATCCTTAACTACGTTGATGAGACTTTGTGTTTGAAGTCTAGACATTGCCCCATAGATTGAGGCATTCACGTCGAACCATGTTAAATATTGTCTATTATGTGTTGATTGTTTCCTTATTCGCTTATTTTTCAATCGGTAAAGTAAGACTATCGAATAAACATGAAAGAAGTAATCAAATCGAATAAACATGAAAGAAGTAATCAAGATCTTACACCTACCACTTCATGTGTCATACCAATACCATGTGGACAGTTTTACTCTAAAAGAACATGTCCAATATCATGTCTTGCTTTAATGGAAACCATTTGTTATCAATATTTAGAATAATTTGCACTTTCATACCATATATCTCATTTTAGATCGTTGCTCCAAAATTCTTGAACAAACATATGACAATTTGAGAAAAAGAAAAGAGTTACATACCTTGTGTGTGGTTATCGATTCTTCTATCTTCATGGTTAGGCTGGCCCGGAAACCATCATCTGACATAGTGAGACCGGAGCATATACATCCACTAAGCAGTGATGATATATCTATTGTTTGATGAAGTAGGTGTGTTCAACAAAGGTCCATTAGATAGCTTTGATATAGTGGTATGAAAAAACTATATCTATTGTTTAAGAAAATCATAAACAGTGTGTTTAGTTTCACTCCTTCTATTCTCTTTCTCATGAAAGGGATATTTAAGGTACTAGATATACACAAATGACACAATATAACTTTCCACGAACTCAAAAAGTTGAAGCCAACTTGAATCAATTTCGGGTAATGCAACCAAGGTATTTCATACATTTTAAGAACTATTGTTTTTTTATGTTACAGAATCATAGTGAATACTTCTTCTTAAGCTGTTAAGCACAACTAAATTAAAAATATTTCCTCAGGGCTTTTCTTCATAAAATCACCTTATATCACATTTTATAAATATATTATTTTTCTACCTAAAATAAACCCTTTTGAGTGTTTCAATAAAAAATAATAGTTACATTTAGAATTTTGTATTCTTTCTTTGTAGAGGGATGGCACACTAAAAGGAATGGGGTATTTGGCGTAAAATTATTATCATATATTACATATAATAAGTATATTTTCTTTTCTTTCTTAAAAAAAGTTTCCCATTTGATTTTCAATACTATATCTTTTAGTCCCTCTTTTTAAGTGAAGGTCCAATGAAAGGCGGCATGTTATTCCTGAAATATATATATATATATATATATATATATATATATTATATATATAATGCATGTATGTTATTTCTTATTTAATCTGTGACTTGTTTGTTTTACTTTATTTCTATTATCAATTAATTTCGATTCATCTTTCTTAATTCTTTTGAAATGGTTCTCCCCTTAGATCTTTGGCCAGTTTTGGTATCAGAGCCAAAGAATGGAGTTAATCTTTTCTTAAGATAATTCAGATCCATGTAAATTGTCTTCGATCTAATTTCTTGTTCGTTCTTTAATTCTTTGGAAATTGTCTTTTCCTTGGATCCTTGGTCGGTTTTGGTATCAAAGCCAAAGGAAGGAGTTAATATTTAATTAAGATAATTCAGATATGAATAAATTCTCTTAGATCTAACTTTATCTAGTGATTTTTTTTGCTATTGTTGAGTAGTTGGATAAGCTTGCTACGTTAAGTTAAGATATTTGGAACATTCTAGCGGATTTATAACCAGATCTAATTTTAATCTATTTGAAATTACCTAGAACTGGAAAGTCCTACTTAAACCAGTTGTTCTGTATGAAGATCTAATGAAGATCAAAGAATGATGATTTCTAAAGAATTATGTAACACCTCTAGATTAGGAACCATCCTAAGCTGAGAATGTTACGTCATTTCACTCGCAAATAATCAACTATCATTTAAAATTCAACATTTATTCAAAAGAGAAATACAGCGGAAGCCTCAGGAATTTAAAACATTTAGAAATTAAAATCATCTTATTACACAAATCGATTTGAAAACCAGTTCTCTAGTATCATAGCTCTCCCACAAGCGACCTTCTCACCCCATCCTGTTACATATCATCTGAAATGACACATAAGAAAAGAAATGAGCTAAAAAGCCCAGTAAGTAACCTCAATGCATGAATGCATCAACTTGTCCTACATGTCATGAAATTATAAAATTTCGCCCTTAAAAAAAACTGCTTTCCGAACATTCCTTTTTCAAAATCTCATTACAAAACATTTTCTTCAAATTTCACTTACAGTAAAACATTCCATTTCCTTTCATTCGTGAGCTCACTAGAGTATAGCACCTAGCTACTAAGCTCTGCAGTAGGTCATAGTTATTTGAAACCCTATTCCATTCCTACCGGTAGAACCACAAGCGATTAACATTAAAAAAAAAAAAATTTCTTTCCATTCTTTCGCCTCCAAGGAGGTGAACATTCCATTCTTACCTACCCTCCAAGAGGGTAGGGTTAGGTGTGCGAGTCCCTCATGCCCCATTTCTTACTCACATCTTTTGTGGCTAGGTTTACACTCYTTTCTGAAAACTTTAGCATTTTCAAAACTTTACATTTTCTTTTAAAATTCCATTTCCTAAACCATTCACCTTCTAAGTGTGTGAATGGCTCATGCCAAATATGATGTAGAATTCTAACTACATGCTCATGACATGAAATGCGTACAACCTTATATAACATAACATTTGACAAACAATACACGATAAGAAACATGATAACATTTCATTTGACAATACAAGATATGAACACATTAACATTCCATGCAATTATACACACATCACCATACAATCCCATACACGACATATTCGAGCAACCAAAACAGTTCAATTACATTCATTCATAACATAAATGAGATGTGAGGATTACTTACATAAATCTCAGATTAAATAACAATCACACACATATGTTAATGAGATGAGAGGGTTACTTACATAAATCTCAGATTAAATAACAATCACACACATATGTTAATGAGAACGTGAGAATTTACTTACATAAATCTCAGATTAAATAACAATCACACACATACATTAATGAGAATGTGAGAATCTASTTACCCAGAGTCCTTTACGTTAACAGGTTCTTACTTAAGTTTTGAAGTGAACTCCTTAAACCGATCTTAACGTAGGCCCTCGAAATGACCTAGTTAATTACAAAAAAAGGGTCTACTTAGTTCGATCGTCCCAACTTAGGTATTATGTGTTTAATCCAAAAAATGTCCTTTATTAATTATTAATCCATTCTTAGTTCCTAGATTACCAGTTATCATGTCTTTTTAAGATTACAATTTAAATTCCTTAGCTCTGTTATAAAACTAACTATGTTCTCTCATTAATTCACTTTAGGGTATAATTATGTACAAGTCATAAAATTTCAATATCATGTGTTAACGTTTTCACCTTTCAATTCAYGATATCCAAATGTCTCGGGAATGGCAATGGGTTCTCGGGCGTGCGCTCATGCAGCGCGCACACTAGCGCGTCGGGCGTGAGCATTGGGCACCTGATGCTGCTGGGATCTTAGCGCATARTGTTGGGCCCTGGGCGCCCACTATACTTACGCTAGTACCTGGGTACCTAGCGCCTATTGCTGCTCCTTGATTCTAGCYAAAGCTCTGCCGGCACAAGCACTGGCACTGGGCAAGCTCCAACACTGCTCCGGTAGATCCGTTTTCAATCAAACTTCTGACGACAGTCTGAGAGGGGTGCTGCGATCTCCAGCCAAGCAGCTGCTCGTATAGTGGCCGAACACAGTGAGCAGGTAATCAGTAAGCTCCGGATATGGACAAGAAGGACTGGTTGAGCTCGGATCTGGGCAGAATGGCGGACCAGCAGCGTGCAACAGTTCGACTTTGAGCAACGAGGGCAGCTCAACACCACAAATCTAGGTAGGCAGTCTAGGTAAACCAATGAGCACCAAGCGGGCATCGCTGGTTGCAGGAAATTGACGACCAACAAGTGAGCAAATCGAAGCACTAGCAACTCCGGATCTGTGGCTTCGATCGGCTACTCATGCAGATCTAATGGTGTTCGGAGTAACGACCAGCACAGGTCGCGCAAATCTTGGTCAATCGAGCGAGTGGCAGCAAAGCGTTGAGGCGCACAGATCTGGTGTCGAGATGACTGAATCGAACAACAAGAGAGGAAGAGAGAGCTGGGGACGAATGGATCTGGCAACAAGAAAGTCCACCGCAATTGCTCAGCAAGTAGCGGTGGTCACGGCCTTGTCAAGTCGCGTCCATTGATATTGCGAGCAGCGGCCACTACAAGTGTCAGCAGTGGCGGCGGCGAGAAGAGAAGAAGAAGAGGCGGTGGGTAGGGTTTGGGTGGTGGCGGGAGGAAGAAGATGAGAGTTTCTTTAAGCTTTTTCCTTTTTCTTTTCTTTTCCTTATTTATTTATTTATTTATATTTTGGGCCGTAACGCGRACCCTTTTGGCCTTTCCATCCAAATCTAACCCAAAATTCGTAAATTTAATATAACGGACTTCCTTTCGATAAAAGCCCAACTTTCGACTAACAAACAAAAAATGCCCACGAGTCAAGCCTTTAACTAACGATAATTCTTATTTGACATGGACAATATTTCCRCACYTATTAAACGTGTGATTTAAAAATATTAATCACATATAAAATGTCCAACCTTAGTTAGCACACAATTTCACAAGATCAAACAAAAATTTATAAAAGTAAAATCCAGGGTGTTACAAATTAATTATAGAAGATGTCCAAAAATCAATTGATGATTGGACTATTTCTAAAATTTTAAAATATCATATTTATAAGTCTGGTTTGAATCTTTTTAAAGCTAATTATATTACTAAAACTAAAGAACAAGATATTCAAATTTCAAAACCTTTTGAAACATTACATCTCCTTTCTAAAAAATATTTAGAGAAACAAAGATCTAAGAATTACAAATATCTTCACATTGGTCCTATTTAGATAGGAATCAAACCTCTTACTAAGGAATTTCTTAACACATCTATTCTAGTTGTCCTTCATGGTACTACATTTATCAACTTTGATGCTTCTTTAATAAGTTTTATTGAATCTAACCGTTGTATTGGACCTATCACCTTTGATTGTTATCCAAATTTTATAGGTTCATTAGATAACCCAAATTTGATGAAAGCTTTAGTACTACAGATCAAAATTCATAATTTAACATGCTAGAAGGATCCACTCCCATATTAATGAATAGGATACACTACAAAGCCAAGCTTTTTACTTTTGCTACAAAAACAAAATGTCCGAGCAAAAAAGAAGAAATGCTTCTATTATAGACAGATCTATCCAAATCTAACTTAGTTATTCCTAAACAGATCCAATGGAAAGACATTCAATTACCAAATGAGTAGATTTTAGAAGGAGCCATTCCTCCCACTGCTCTAGTTTAATCACCTTCCCATAAAGAAATTAGAATTACCAATCAATTTATAAACGCCATCCAGCTCCTCAACTAAATTAAAGTACATCACGAGCAGAGTTAGAAGATCAAGATGATTTGATATGAAAAAACAAAATCATGAGATCATTGTAGTGGGTCTATTGTAGCAATTTAACTGTAGCAAAATCATTGTAGTGATCTCGGAAAGTCATTGTAGCTCTCTCCCATGTACTATTAAATTACACTTGTTTTGGTCTATTTAAAGGATCATTATAGGACACATAACACACACTCATATTACACCCTTAGAAAGATGTCTTTGAAGAGGATTCTCCCTAAGTTGGTCAAAGGCTGAAGGTGTATCTCAAGTTTTTTGTATTAAGTTTTCAATATCACAGTAATTTAATTCTTACATTTATATCCATACAATTCTTACAATTCATATCACATTATTTTGTTCATATGGATGGCTCACCCTC
>MEJB01000067.1:239098-251006 GCA_001752375.1 Rhazya stricta
ATTTTGGAAACTCTATATTATTAAAATTATATTATTCTTAAAAATAATTTATTGCTTTATAAGGTTTCATTTTAGTTCAAATTTTTGCTTAAAACCTTTTCCAAAATCCCAAAACTTCTATTGTGTTTCCTACCTTCATCCAACTGATTTTCTCTCCTCAAAATCCAGCTGACTTTGCCTTCTTCAATCATAGTCATTGATCAGTGTTTCCTAATAAATTCCAGCCCTTATGTCATCCACCAATAATTAATAATTATTTGGCATGAGGATTGCACAAATTTCGATGTGCATGTGTCGGCTTTTGTAAGATTTTTAGCAAGAATCTTCTAGCTGCCATTGAGGATGTCTGATCTCCAGTAGAAAGCGATTTCAGCTGGAAATTGACACCTAAACAAGGTGAGTTGTGAAGCTTAGAGGGTAGAAGAAAGGAGGAGAAAACAGCTGCCCGTTGATGTTTGACTTACTTGTGAATTGGAGTAGCAAAACAGAAATTTTCTTTTAAAAGCCACCGGCTATCTCCACTCCAATTCAGCTGGTTTCCTCTTCTCCCATCCTTGTAAACTCCTCCCATAATGTCTATATATTGCATCAGAGTTCACGTCGATTTCACTCAAAATTGATTAAAATTCCCTCTCATTGTTAACTCAAAAATTAGCTTTGCTCTATACTTCCAAATAACTGTCTACTACATCCTCCAAGCCAAACCTTCAGCTATTTTTCTACAGAAAACAAAGCCTTTTGTTCCATCTTCCTTGCACATTCAAAATCTTACCATTTATCCCTTTTCTTACTGCAATTTTAGGTGAGTAGAAGGTTAAGACGTATTCATACTGAGCTTTAATTATGCTTACAATTATACAGCATTGTTGTGTGAGTAATGTTTTAGTTATAGGAAATATGGGTTGTGCATRAGTATTCTGAAATGACGATTATAGTGATTTTCATAAGACAAACATAGATTTTTTTCACATGTTTTAAGGATAATTTTGCATATAGAATACATTAGAACACAAGAGTGGATCATCTTCTGGACGAACTAGCTGCATTCAAATTGATGTTGGAACTGGATTACTTGAAGAAATTTTGATTGTGATACYTGGTTGAAATCCACAGATCTTAGGAAGAATTTAACATAAATTTTGTCCCATTTGCATGAGTAAAACTCAAACTATGAGTTAATCCATATAGTGTGGTCAATCTGGCCGATTGGATATAAGTTATGTGTCTGTCTTTAATTTTGGATTTTAATCAAACCATTTATGTTCTGATTTTTCTGCATAGTTTTAAATTTTAGTGTTTTAGAATCATTTTTTCACCAATTTCAATGAGAAACCCTTAGTATTTTGGGATTTATGCTTGAAATACACAAGCTGTCCATTCATTGATTTTGAAAACTTGTCATTATAAAACCTCAAAGTTCCTGACTAGTGCATCTTATATACTTTACATTTTAAATTCATTTGATCTCAGTCTGAAAAATATCTACTTTCATAAAATTGACATCTCATAAAAATGACATTTTCATAAAAATATCGATTAAATGATAAAGCCGAAATGAGTTTTTAGGTTATGACCTGGATTAGATTTATTGTGATATATTACTAAGGATATTTCTTATGGATTGTTCCTAGAAAATGAAAATAATTTTTGACATACTCGTGAACTCCATTTTCAATTGACAAAAAATATTTTTGAAAACATATTATTAGATCACCTTTTGATTGCTTGATTGAATTGACGGATAGTATTGAGTACTCAATTTGCGATCTCTAAACAAATAGTCCGCGGACAAAGTACTCTGCTTAGCTACTTTGCAGTATGAGTACCTCTTAGCTAGTCTGGACAATAGTATCTRAGTTAACCTATCCTTGGCCAAGGATTGGATTGTCAATGGTTGACCAGGAATGTATCAGGCACATGCTTGCATCATTAGGCACCCAAGTCTAGTTACGAATATTCGTACGCTTGGTTAGAAGGTTTAGCTCGGGATCGAGTGATCCTTTATACCCTAGCTAGYGGGTGCCATTAATTGTATGAATCAATAATTATAAATTGATAAGGCCGGTATTATTAGACCCTGTASAGCTTTTACTCTACGRTAAATGTGCATGTTCATGTGCCTCAKTCTTATTGCAAATGTTTTACAGCGATACAATTTTTATTATATCCTTGAACATGGATTTTTCCAACCTTACACTGCACACTTGTAGAACCCACTRAGCTAGCCCTCATAGTTTCTYCCCTTGCTCTTTTTTTTTTTTTTTCAGTGACAGATGTAGACCTTGAGGCATCGGGTTTTGGGAAYGAGAGCAGACTACTRTCCTTACTCTACGATATTTTATTTTTCGTACCTACTGTAACACCCCTAGATTAGGAACCTTATCCTAACCCAGGAATGTTACATCATTCCACTCGAAAATATTCAACTATCATTTAAAACTCAACATTTATTCAAACAGAAATACAGCGGAAGCCTTAGGAATTTAAAACATTCAAAAATATTTATCTTATTACATAAAATAAGTTGGAAACTAGTTCCCGGGTATCATAGCTTGCCCACAAGCGATCTCCTCGCCCTATCTGGTTACATATCATCTGAAATGAAATATAAGAAAAGAAATTAGCTAAAAAGCCCAGTAAGTAACCTCAATACATGAATGCATCAATCTGTCCTACATGTCATGAAATTATAAAATTTCGTCTTTAAATAAAAATAACTTTCCAAACATTCCTTTTTCAAAATCTTGTTACAAAATATTTCCTTCAAAATTCACTTACAGTAAAAACTTTTCATTTCCTTTCGTTCGTAAGCTCACTAGAGTGTAACACCTAGCCACTAGGCTGTAGTGGGCCATTTGTTCTTTAGAACCTAATTACATTCTCTTCCTTTACTTTTCCTTTTTCTTTTTCACCTCCCAGAGCTGAATCATTACCTTCCTCCCAGATGGTCGGTTCGGGTGCGCCGGTCCCCCACGCCCCATTTCCCATTCACATCCTTCATGGCTAGGTTTACACTCCTTTCCGAAAACTTTAGCATTTTCAAAAATATACATTTTCCTTTAAAATCCCATTTCCTAAACCATTCACCTTCTAATTGTCCGAATGGCTCATGCCAAATGTGATGTAAAATTCTAACTACATGCCCATGACATGAAATGCTTACATCCTTATATAACATAACATTCAACAAATAGTATAAGATATGAATCATAATAGCATATCATTTTACATAAAAGTGCTACAGGATACAAACACATTAACATTCCTCACAATTATACACACATCATCATACAATCCCATACACAACATATTTGAACAACCAAAACAGTTCCATCACATTCATTCAAAACATTAATGAAATGTGAGGATTACTTACCCGGAGTCCTTTACGTAAACAGGTTCTTACTTAAGTTGYGAAGTGGAATCCTTCAATCGATCTCAACGTAAGGCCTCGAAATAACCGAGTTGCTTACAAAAAAAGGCTCTACTTAGTTCGATCGTCCCAACTTAGGTATTATGTGTTTAATCCAAAATGTCCTTTATTAATTTATAAATTCATATTTACTTTTCATATTATCGAATATCACGTTTTTAAGGTTACAATTCAACTCCTTCGCTCGAGTATAAACTAATCAATATTCGCTCGTCAATTCACTTCAGGGCATAATTAGGTACRGATCATACAATTTTAATACTAAATGTTAGCGTTTTCACCTTAAAATTCACGATATCCAAATGTTTCGGGAATGGCAATAGGTCCTTGGCCGTACGCTCAAGCGAMACGCACAATAGTGTCTCGGCGCCTGGGCGTCGGTGTGCCGGGGCATTGGTTTGCCTGGGCGTTGGGCACCTGGGTGCCTATGTCAGCTGGGCACTGGGTGCCTGATGCCTGTTGGCACCTGGTACTACTGAGTACCGGGCCCTATCCTTGCCAAACAAACACCTACAACGTTTCCGGTCGACTTCTGGCGAACTGCTGCGGCGAGCAGAACCACGGAGCAAAACGGCATCGGCACAAGGTCTGGTCAGCAATGGGAGAGAGTCGGCGAGCAAAGGCGACTATTTGGGATAGAGATTCCATTTGGCTAGAACCGGAGATGGTGTCTCAGCAAACAAACTCGGCATTGTTGATAGCTCGGAGACGGGATCTCTTTTAGTTCAGAGCCCATCGGCGATGGTGTCATACCAGAAGGTTTCAGTAGACACAGATCGCACGCCTTTGGCGTGACGCGACTTGTCGCGGCGCGCCCATCAGCGGCGATGAGCAACTAGCCAGCAAACTGGAAACCAACAACTCTAGTCACGCAAATCTGGGTAACCCATTGCATAGTGAACAAGTGGTCAGTGATCTCAGCAAGCGGAGAATGGGGGACCTCAGGCATGGCGAGGAATCGAGCCGGGGATCGCGCAGCCAGGCTGTGTCGCGGGGCTTGGATCTGGACGATCTCAAGCACGGCGATAGAGATGGCAACCTAGCGATGGCGGATCTACAAGAAACGGCCGTGTGAAGAGGAAGAATTGTGATCAAAGGGCAGCCACAGTCCTAGACGGCAGCGGCGGCAAGAAGAGAAGAAGAAAAGGCGGCGGCTGTGGCAGCGAGAGGAATAAGAAGATAGTTTCTAGGGTTTTCTTTTTCTTTTCTTTTCTTTTTCTTTCTTTTTATTTTCTTATATAATTTTTCCTTTTCTTTGCTTTTCTTTTTTTAATATTTTGGGCCGTAACCCGAATCCTTCAAGCCTTCCCGTCCAAATTTAACCCAAAATCCGTAAATATAATATAACGGGCTTCCTTTTGATAAAAAGCCCAACTACCAACTAATAAATAAATAGGCCTACGAGTCGAGCCTTTAACCAAACGATAATTCTTATTCGACACGGACAATATTTTCGCACCTATTAAACGTACGATTTAAAAATATTAATCACATATCAAATGTTCAACCCTAGTTGGCACATAATTTCACGAGGTCAAACAAAAATTCATAAATGTAAATTCTGGGGTGTTACACCTACTATCTTTGTTGAGTTGCACTTTCATTGTTTATATGGATTGTGCCTTCTCGAGTAATATTGCCTATTGTTAAGAGGTAGCAGCAACTTGTTTGGCCCCTAGTCATACCTATGGGATAACATATATATATAATGCCTCACCCCTTCATTTGGACATATATTTATAATAATATATATATATATATATATAATATACATACAACACACATATACATCATAAATAGTCAAAGTTCATTTAGAGCATTTGAAAAAGATAAAAGTTACTTCACATGTTTTAAACGTACAATATTTCTAATTTTGCTAAAGATTATTATTTAGTATTTCAATTGCTAATTAGGAATCAATTTTTTCTAAGTAATCTATTGGTGAACATTAAAGTTGGTGATAGCAACTGAAAATAATTATTTATGCTTGGTAATGATGATATTTTTGTTATATTTATAGAATGACATCATTTTTGAATAATACTAGATTGYCATCATAGAGTGTAGAAGCAAATTAAGTGACTCATATTTTTTGTCTTAATCGCCTCTTCGAATGGCTATAAATAGAGGGGTTGTCTGTTTACATCAGTCACAACAACATATCAATTCCTTTCAATTTTCATAGGCAACGTTGCTTGAACGTGATAGAGCTAAAATGTGACTTTGAACTTGGAGAAAATGTCATTCTTTCAGTTGTAAATAATGAGCAATTCTTATTTAATATTTATCACTGTTCATGCCCAGTGTAAATCTTGTGGTTTATAAACCTCTCATTGATGATTCTGCACTATTGAGTGTTTGGAACTCACTAAACTAACGCTTATAGTTTTTTCCTTTGCTTTCTTTTTTTCTTTTGTAGTGACAAATGTAGATCTTGAGGTGTCAGAGTTTTGTAGTTACAGAGGCAGATCTTTTCCCTTTGCATTATATATATATATATAATGCCCTACCCTTAATTGGACATATGTTTATGTATATAAACATATATAGTACGAAAAGTTGCTTCATGCACTTTGCACATATAATATTTCTAATTTTGCTAAATAGTGTTATTTAGTATTTCAATTGATAATTAGCAATCAATTTTTTTGTAAGTAATGTATTGCTGAACGTTAAACTAGGTAATACCAACTGAAAATAATTATTATACTTGGTCATGATGAGATTTTTGTTATGTTTATAGAAGACATCATTTTTGAATAATATTAGATTGTCACCATATAGTGTAAAAGCAAATAATTGATCAATTATACCTGATTCGCAAATCCAATACCAACACCAAGAAACATAATGCCTACGATAAGCATTGCCACATTCTAAACAAAACCATTCATAGCAGTACCAATAAAAAAGGAAATTCCCCCAAAAACAAGACTTAAAACATTTTGAATTAGGATATTCTAGGCTTAGAATTTGGATAGGTTTATTATGGTTAGAATAAATCCGAAACACAATCTCGGGTTTAATCGAATTTTGAAAACCCTTTTTCTAAAATTTTCAGCTTTGATTTAGTTTTAAACATTATTCTATTTTTGATTCTTTTAAACTTTATTTTTTATAACACTTAATTTTTCTTAAACTTATTTTCGAAGACTTTATGCTATTTTCTTAAAACTATAGTATTTTCTCAGYAACCTATGTAGAACTACTTTTTTAAGCCTTGATTATAGTACAATATCAGCCTAGAACTCTTCATAAAACTCCATGCCACTTGCTTTTCCATAGCCGATTGCTATTCTTCTATGTCACCGTTCCTTTCTTCATGCAATCCCAGCCCTTGATCATTCCCATTGCATGTCTAACATTTGTCATGAAATTTGAGAGAAACAGTGCACAAATGTGTCAGTTTTAGGTGAGTTTTGGCCTTGGAAAAATCTCTGCTCGTGTGTGTGTAGTATGTTGTCAAGTTTAGAGAAACTTACACAAGATTTTTATAGCTGTTTGCATGGCATGAGCTGTCGGCACGAGAGGACTGTTTAGCTAGGATAATGACACATAATCTAGGTGATGTGTCAAGCACAGGAAGTGGAAGGCTTGAGAGATGGACAGCTACCCCCTTAGGTGTATAATGCACATGGAAATGTCTTCAAACCATGCAAGAAAACTGCCCATTTTCTCTACTCTTTGCCGCCTGACTTTCACCCCTTTTCAACCTTGGGAGTTCTGCCCAAAAGGCTCCATATGTAGAGCCTAAATTCTACTTCAAAAGTCACACTAAAATCTGACCAAAATTCCCACCCTTTCACAGGCCAAACATCAACTCTACCCCATTTATAATAAACGGGTACCATTTATTTTCTCTCTTTCTTGATAGGGATATTTGATGTATTATGTATAGACACAAGAATGTCAGAATATAACTTTGCATCAACCCAAAAAAATAATTCAGGATTTATGCCCGCCACATGGGATTACCAAAGGCATAATAGAAAGTTTAATCGTAAAGAAAATTTGGGGCATTGTCGTGCTAACCAAACTATTGAATGCATATTGATATAAGCAAAACTCACTGTTGATGTTGTTCTAGAGACCGAAATAAGTGTTCCTTTTCTTGTACACGACACCAACATAAGAATTCTATATCCCCTGACATACTAAAAAATGCTTACTTTATATGAGAAGTACTAAGGACATTTAATTTCCAAATATTATTATGTGTACTTTGAATTAAATACATTGAAAATATTTTTAAAGCTGCAAAACAAACACCGAAATTATGAACATTCACGCCGTACTTCGTTATTGATATAGAAGATACATGTTTCTTTAATTTTCAAGAGTTGAAGTTCTTTGAAAGCATTTTTTCAATGTTCTCAGCTTTTGTGTTTTTAGATGATTATCTACAATACAGAGTGTGTCAAAACAATGAATGTACTGAATAATTACAAAAACATTATTTCACGCACTTTTAGTAACCTTGCTTTTCATGTTATATATACCATATCAAAAACATTTTGATAAATTCGCGAAACACGATACATTCCATCAGGGCTTTGTTTTATGGATATGAAAAATGAAAATTTCCTCATATTATATTCTATAAATATATTACTTTTCTTCTGAATATAAATCCTTTTCAAGGGTTTCAACATAAGATAATACTAATATTTTTTTCTCTTAAAAAAATATTTCTTATGATTTTCAATACATATTTTAGTCCCTTTTTTGAAGGAAAGGTCCAATGAAGGGTGATTGATTTTGCCCTTGAAAATGTAGAGTACATAAAAAATATAAATTAAGTGCATAAAGTTATTAGGCGCGCTTTGTACATAAAATATTTATGATTTTGCTAAACAATATTATTTAATTTTTCTAAATAGAATATGGAGGGTGCTATTTCTAAACCTTTCAAATTTGACTGATTGTTATTGGCCGATATATTGATTTGTATGCTAAAAACATTCGATTGGTTTTTTTGACCGAAATGAATAGTCTAGTTGCTAATTGACAACCACATTTGATATGCAACATGTAGGCATACATTAACCTTTTATATATAGCAATTGAAACTACTTAGCATGTTAGATAATAATGACATTTTATATTATATATATAAGTATATCGCAATGTTAGATTGTAAATATGGTAGACAYAAATTAATTGACTCATATCTTCTCTTCTAATGGTGTCTTCAAATGGCTATAAATAGAGTTGTTATACATTTATTTCATTCACAGCGACATRCAAATTCCCTTATATTTTCATAGGCGAATATAYAAAAGAATGACTTCAAYTGCCCCATCATTGTCAAAATCCTTAGACTACCCAATGGTTATTTAATATTAAAGAGAAGTTGGGGCATCATAATACAAGCCAAAATATTGAATAACTATAGATACAAACAAAATCAATCATTTTCCCAAATTTGGTACAAGAGTTCTTTTGCCTATCCATGACATCGATATAGGAGTTACAGTTCCATCGAAATAGTAAAAAAAGTACCACTTTATGTGTGAAGTACTACGTACATAATTTTCAACTATTGTTATGTGCTGAATTAAACATTTTCAAAGCTTCAAAAAATACTAAATAAAAAACATTCCCTTGGATGTCGTCATGGATATACCAAGACAGAGGCAATGGAACTCGTGTCCTTGTCAAGAACTAGTTTCACTAGTAACAATAGCTATTCAATAGTTTGGTCAAAACGACATGTTCCAACTTTTTTAAAGACCAAATATTAGTTGGGCACGCCCAGGGTATTCATGAACAAAGCATCTTCGGTTGAGGAATTTTAGGCTGTGAACAAATAATATGCTCAGAGGAATTTTTTTCCTTCCCGTTTTCATTTTTCAAAATATTGAACGAATTTTTCAAAAGTTTCACTTGGCCTTTTTTTTTTTTTTCTTTTGGTAGTATTAGATTAATGCTCATGTGACACACAAATAGTTCATCAATTAGATGTGAAAAATGTCAACTAACAATATTTTTCTGAAAAGGGGTTTACGTCAGATAGACCATTAAACATGTTTTCATCAGTTTTGGAAACAATCAATAATAATAGAAAACTAATTTTTTTGAAAATGAAAATAGAAAACTAAAATATAAAAAAGGCACAGCTTAACTAAATGTATATAAGATGCAACCTAAAAGCTAACATAACCCACCATGTGACAAATACATGACCAGTTTTGAGGGCATTTCAGTAAAGAATTTCATAAGAATTTTATCCAAGTGGATGGATAATATAAGAGATACAAATGAAGATCATATTAAAAAAATGTTCACTTTRCATKTGAAGTAATATGAGGATAATTTCCAAATATTTTATTTGCATTTTAATTACCACCCAATACATGTTTTATTCTTGAAAACATTACCTCGGGGTCTGATTGCAGGTATAGAAGAGAATTTTTTCCTGAATCTTCCCGAGTTGAAAGTAATGTTCCAATGATCTCATATCTTTCACTGTTTTTTATGTAAAAGACGATATCATCAGCATTTCCACTAATGTCTCTATCCTAAAGAATTGTTTGGTCGTGTATGATTAATATAGTTAGAGGAATTTCTAGTTTGATTTCCATGTCTGTTCTAACACATATTGCTTAAGAAAAATTTCAACAATTTCACTTCAAGTTTTTCCAAGTAACACTAGCTTCATGCCCATTGATTGCATGAATAGTTTATCAATTAGATGCCAAAAATGTAAATTTACATTGCATAGTCCACCAAGTACATTTTTGACAAATTTAGAAATAGCCACTCAAATAAATAAAACTGAAATGTTTCCCAAATGAAAAGTGAAATGCAAACAAAATGCAGCTCCAGAAATCTTCTAGACATTAATTCTTATGGACTTTACGGAAAACTTTAACATGGGTAATAGATGTCCTATGTTTCCTTTTCCAACTCAAACTAATATAAGGAACCACCTAAGTTATAATAATTTTTATGGAAAATTAATAGTTGCAGCCCCTTTATTCATCTGAATAGCACCGGGAGAATGCATCACACTCACAGCCTTTTGTTTCATCGAAATAGAACTAGGAGAATGCATCACACCTATAGCCTGTATATTCATCGGAAAGAACTAAGAGATTGCATCCCACCCATAGCCTGTTGATCCATTCAAATATTTATGAAAAAATATGTGTATCACTTTTGTTCTGACATTCTATATGGCAAATTTAATTCCATTTCTTTGATAAGTATTCTACTAACACGGAGGTCCAAAGAAGAGCCACCGCATAAGGTGAAAAAGAAGAGACTAGTTCACATGGAAAATACTATCAAGAAAAGAATTACTTGTCGGATTAAATTCTATGAATTTACAGAAAACAATGCCTCCCATTTCTTGTGTCATATGAATACAATGTGAACAGTGTTTACACTTTGAGAACATGTCTAACAGAATTTCTTGCTCTAATGGAAACTACCAAAACTGCTTTGTTATCGACATTTAAAATATTTTTGTAATATCATACCATACATCTAATTGTATGCAGCCATTGTAAAGTTCCTAGACAAGAATATTACAATTTGAGAGAAATGAAAGAATTACCTATATCATGTGCGRTTATCGATCCTCCTATTCAAGGTTGGGCAGGCTAGGGGACTGCTTCCCAACATAATGAAACCTGAGCGTGCACATCCACTAAGAAGTGATGGTAATCTATTCTCTGATGAAGTAGATATGTTCAACAAAATTCCRCTAGATAGCATTGATAAGGCAGTTTGTTGAAGCTTTATCTCTTGCTTATGAAGATAATATGCATTAATTTTCTCTCAACCTATTCTCCTTTTCTTGGTAGGGATATTTGCGGTAATGGCGTAGACACAAGAATGTGAAAATATAACTTTCGATTAACCCACAAAATATAGCTTGAGAGATTTATGCTTGCGACAGAGGATTACATAAAAGCAAGATATCTTCCACACAAGGAAACAATATCTTTTGTATGAATTTCGCTATATTAAAAATGATACCTTTCAACATTTCTTGTTAGTAGAAATGGGGCACGTGGTTCACACATGAAGTAATATCATTTACAATATTTGGAACCTCAGTTGTATTACTCATAAGGGCATAAGAATTAATACAATTGTATAATTTTATATAGGAATTATCGTTCCTAAGGACATTTGGTGTCATAAGATAATAGTTAAATAATAACTATTTAATTTTAGGCTTTTTATGAAATCCTTTTCTTTATGGTCATTTGAATACTAGCAAATGTTAAATTCTACCTCATAATAGAATGCTTAACACATCTCTTTTGCTTTTGATAAATTGTGTCCACGAATCATCAGTGAACTAGCAATCTCAATCAGTAAAACAAGTCGCGTAAAACAACATTCGAAAACAGTACGAACTTAAGACCGTACACAGTTGATGATCAATCAAGTAAATTCATGAATTAGCTCTACAACAACCACTAATATGTGCGCGGAGACGACTCCGAGGCGCGCTGCGGG
>MEJB01000067.1:251031-297578 GCA_001752375.1 Rhazya stricta
TAATAGCTTAAAATTCTTTTTCTTTTGATAAATTGTCCCCAAAATAATTGAACTACAATTCAATCAGAAAAAAAGTCTCTAAAACAACATTGAAACTAGTACGAACTTAAAGACCTACACAGTTTGATGACAATTCAAGAGGTAAATTCATAATTTACTCTAGACACCATAATAGTGGGAGAGACTAGGCCTCGGCTATGATTCTGACACTGAAGTGGATTTTCTTGGAAACCATTTTATCCCTGACAGTAGAGGTAAGTAGGAGAATTATATAATTTTGAAGGAAGAACAATCACGACGTCRTCAAAAAAATGATAGCACAGGAGCTTTCATTGTGCTCTCTATCCTAAAGTAAAGTTCGGTCGTATATGATCAATATAGATAAAAGAATTTTTAGTTACATTTCCATGTCCATTCTGGCACATATTGCTTAATAAAAATTTCAACAATTCACTTTAAGTTTTTTAAAGTAATACTATCTTCATGCCCTTTCATTGCACGGATAGTTCATCAATTAGATGTCAAATATGAAAATTGACATTACATAGCCCACCAAATACATTTTTGACAAATTTAGGAATAGCTACTCAAATTATACAAAATCAAAAATTTTTCTCAAATGAAAAGTGAAATGTAAACAAAACACAGCTCCAAAAACTTCTAGACATTAATTCTTATGGACTTCACCAAAAAACTTAACGTGGGTAATAGACGTCCTATGTTATAAGAATTTTTATGAAAAGTAAATAGTAGCAGCAACTTGAATCATTGGAATAGAATTGGAAGACTGCATCACACCTATAGCCCTTTGTTTCATCGGAATAAAACTAGGAGAATGCATGACAGCCATAGCCTATAGATTCATTGGAATAGAATCAAGATGCTGCATCAAACCCATAGCCTATTGATTGACCGGAATTTTTATGAAAAAATAATTGTAGCACTTTTCTTCTAACATTCTATATGACAGATTTAATTCCATTCCTCAGGATAAGTATGCTACTAACACTGAGGTTCAAAGAAAATTCACTGCATAAGGTGATAAAGAAGAGACTAGTTCAAGTGGAAGATATTATCAAGAAAAAAATTACTTGTGGGAGGAAATTCTACGAATTTATAGTACACAAATGCCTTCCATTTCATGTGCCATAAGAAAATTATGTGGGCAGTGTTTATGCTTAGAGAACATGTGCAATTGAATTTCTTGCTCTAATGGAAACCACCAAAACTACTTTGTTATTGACATTTAAATTTTTTGAATATCAGATACACATCTAATTTGAGGCAACTATTGCAAAATGCTTGGACAAGAATATGAAAATTTCAGAAAAATGAAAGAGTTACAGACATCATGTGTGGTTATTAAACCTCTAGTTCAAGGTTGGGCTGGCTATTTAGGGGATTGCCTCCCAACAGAATAAAACCCGAGCATGCACGTCCTCTAAGTAATAATGGTATATCTATTGTCTGATGAAGTAGATTTGTTCAACAAAAGTCCACTAGACAGCATTGATACTGTGGTTTGATGAAGCTTTATCTCTTGCTTATGAAAATAATAAATAGTGCATTAATTTTCTCTCAACACTAGTCTCATGTTCTTGATAAGGATATTTGATGTATTAGATATAGACATAATAATGTGAATAACTTTCCATTAACCCACAAAAAATAGCTTGAGGGATTTATGTTTGCAACAGGAGATTACAAAAAAGCAGGATATCTTCCACACAAGGAAACAATATCTTTTGTCATGAACTTCACTATATTAAAAATGAGAMCTTTCAACATTTCTTGTTAGTGGAAATACGGCACGTGGTTCGCACATGAAGTAATATCATTTACAATATTTGGGAAACCTTTTGTATTACTCATAACGGCATAACAATTAATACAATTGTTTAATATTAATTAGGAATTATCGTTCCCGAGGAGATTTTGTGTCATAAGATAATAGTGAAATAACAATGATATAATTTTAGGCTTGTTAAGAAATCCTTTTTGTTTATGGTCATTTGAATACTAGCAAATGTTAAATTCTCTCTCATAATAGTTTAAAATTACTTTTCTCTTTTGATTTATCCCCAAAAGAATTGAACTACTATTCAATCAGAAAAAAGTCACTAAAACAGCACTGAAACTAGCACTAACTTAAAGACCTATACAATTTTGATGAAAATTGAAGGGGTAAATTCATAATTTACTCTAGACTCCAATACTGAGAGAGCCCTCAACTCTGATTCGTAATTAGTAATTCATAATTTTTGAATGCTCACTCGAAATTACTGATTTATTGAGAATTTGAAGAATGTTATCATGATTTTAGGAAAATCCATTTTTACTTCAATCTTTGATGAATGTGCATTGATTTATCTATGAAAACAGTACACTTGACAGCTACGAACTACAACTTCTAATGGCTTTTGTGAAATTGAATTTTTAACCTTGTTCATGATAATTGATAGAAATGCACTGAGCGTGACATTGCGTGATTGAGAAATGCTTGTTGGGACTTGATGGATTAGATGGAGTACTCTGTCGGCAACTCTGGATAATTAGTCTGGTGGACAAAGTACTGTGTTTCGCTAGTTCCCAGCATGAAGACCTCTCATTCCGCATAGACGTTAATCTCTGGGTTAGTCAAAACTTGGCCAAAGTCTATGGTAATGCTTGTGGCGGACAGTAAACTTGGCCAAAGTCTATGGTAATGCTTGTGRCCGACAGTAGCCCTCGGATTAAATCTCCTAACCAAGGTGAGCAACAACAATGACTAATCTTGCTTGTTGACGAGATGAAAAGGAAGCTCAAGGATGAAACTTAGAACTTTTAGAAGCTGCTTATGAATTTCTATCTTTGAAGTTCAAGTATTATTACTGAACCATTGTAGACTTGATGATTGTAATATATCTTTGGAGATGTAATAGACTATGCATCTTGTTATTTTATGGGGATGCTTAATCCCTAGGGACTGATTATGGGTTGTAATATGGATTTTAAAATTTATGCTTTCACTTTAGTGATTAAATTGGGGTAGTATCAACTAGTGGAGGATGGATCGCCACATCGTTGGAAGGCAATAAAGGCTCCAAAGGAACAATTGGGAAAGATGTAGGACTTGCGACTACTGGGGCACAATAAAAGAGCTAGAAGATCTTAGGATGGAACTGGACTTGTTATGCCGGTCTGATGGGCAGGCAAATGAACTAGTTTCTCAGAGCCAAGAACAGTATCAATAGACGATTTTGCTTGTATTAGTAGCCATTCAATAGTTTGAATTGTACAATGATACGCCACTTTCATTTGAGATCAAATACCCACTGGACAGATATAGTATGTTCAAGATTGAAGCTTCTTCGATAGAAGGAATTTTGTGATGTATGCAATTAATATAGTGAGAGAGATTTCAAGATTCGTTTCCACTTCAAAAATTGGTGAATAAAATCTTCAATTTTTATTTTATTATATTTTTTTTTGGCATTACTAGCTTCATGCACATGCAATGCATGGATAGTTAATTAGTTAGATGTAAAAAGTTTGAATTTATCAGCATTTATTGAAAAGGAGTTTTACATTAAAATTATGCCACCAAATACATTTCCAGCATATTTTGGAGCAGTCACTCAAACAAAAAAATAAAAAATGTTCCAAAAAGGAATATTGAAAAATGATATGCAAACATAACTCAACCTCGATGTTTTCCTGTGGCAAACTGGATTTTTTGGAATAAGTATTCAAATTGATGGAGCACTTCAAATTTGAAAATAAAATAAAATTAAATATGACTTTGCTTTTCACAAAATTATAGATTTTTCATGTTGAATATATCATATTGAAAGTAAGACGCAAAATACAAGCAAATAAAAGGCATTCCGTCTCGGCTTTGTTATATGGATAAGGGTCTTGAGTAGAAGGGAGCATCAACAATGGTAGAATTTCCTTTGTTTCATTACTATATATCTTTTTAATTGCTTTTATCTATATTATATTTTGAATATATTCATGATTGTTGCGTTAGCAATTTCCCTTTTCACACTAGTATCCATTCATAAGAATTTTGATCTCAGTGGACAGAAATATAAGAGATACAAATGAAGAAATTAAAAGAAATGTTCACTTTATGTGCATAATTTCCAACAATTGTTATGTGCATTAGATCCAAAATCCTTTTTAAGCTCTAAACATTCCGTTGAGGAATTTGTTATGAATATAGAACATAAATGTTTTCCAATGTTCATTAGTTGAAAGCTCTTTTAAAGAAAATTTTCAATGATCTCTTCATTGATGCTTTTGCATGATTATCTAGCTTCTCAATTGGATATGGGTATATGAAAAAGAAAATGAAGTCTATGATTACAAAAAAGGTATTTTCACATGCTTTGCACGTAAAGTATTTCTATATATGCTAAATAATGTTGTTTAGTATTTTTACTAGAAAAGGTTGGGGTTAGGTGTACATCACAATAACCTAAATTAATACCCTTGACTGATTAATATTCATGAGTTGAGAAAAACAGCGATTCAGCAAAAAAGATTCATTTCTTAATCATTTCTCATGCAACTTGTGATTTCGGATAAAAGAAAAAATAATCTACGCCCTCCATCAAGGATTGCAAACCATGCATGCATACAAATTATTTGATTTTTGATAAGAGAAAATTCTTTTTCTTTCGATAAATTCTCCCTAAAAGAATTACTATTATTCAATTAGAAAATAAATCTGTAAAATGACATTGAATTTGTACAAACTTAAAGACCTAAGTAGTTTTAAATGAACATTTAAGGGGAATATTCGTAATTTACTCTAGAGGCCACAATAGTGAGGAAACTATGCCTTTGACTTTGGTTCCGATTCCGATGATGTATTTCTTGAAAACCATTTTGTTTTTGATAATCGAGGTAAGGAGAAGAATTATACAATCTTGAAGGAACAAGATATATGATGTCATCAAGAAGACGATATCACTAGAGTTTCCACCATTTTCCCTATACCAAAGGATTTTATGCCATCTATGATCAATACAGTTACAGGAATTTTTGGTTTCATTTCTATGTTCATTTCACCACATATTGCTTAATAAAAATTTCAAAATTTTTCGCTTCAATTGTTTTTAGTAATACTAGCTCCATACCCGTATGATGCAAGGTAGGTCATCAATTAGATGTCAAAAATGTCAATTGACAAGATTTTATTGAAAAGGGGTTTTACATTACTTAGGAAAAACTTTCTAGTAGATAGGTCTTAATTTGTTGGCAGCCAATAAGTTATATCCAATCCAATGAAATGAAGCCACCTGTAAAAAATTATGAGTTGGTTTGTATTACACATGATTTGGTTTCGTTATATTAGATATAACTTTTTTGTAGCCAACAAGTTTCTTACCCATCCACTATTAATCTACTATATTAGATAGGCCATTAAATACATTTTCAAAAAGTTTTGAAACTACCACTCAAAATAGAAAATTGAAGAATCTTCAGTTAAAATAATCCATTTCTAGATCATTTCTCATTGAATTTATGATTTCTAAAAGTGCTTAAGGTTATAATCATGACTACATTTTCCCTTACATACTTCGACATATAATAATCATAAAATCTTCCATTTCCTCTTGCTAGAGCCTACAAGGATTAACCCAACATAAATGTCTTCCTTCATATATGGAATTCAAAATCATGATATCCATGTTGCAGACATGGATACATGCAAAGCAGAAAGCAAAGATTGGAAACCATACATGTCATGTTCAACATTTACTATTCTTATGTCAATTTTTTTCTTTTTTTTTTTTTGTATTACTCTCTTCATGCTTGTCCGATGCATGGTTAATTTATCAATTAGATGTGAAAAATATAAATTTACAAAATTTTGCTTGAAAAGGGATTTACATTAGATAGACCACCGCAAATGCATTTTCAATAAATTTGAAAATAATCACTTATTATATTATCATAATTATCTTTGGTTTTTCCATACAAAAAGCATAATTAACCGACAGTTCACTTAGCAATTGTTTAGTCACTTCCTCAACATTGTTAGCAATGTGGCTCCATCAGTTGGATATCTGATCCCTTCAACCGGCACTAATCAGYAACCTTATTCATATACCTTATAGTTGAGTATGCATTAAAAGCTCATCGAACCAAGTGAAACACCTTATCTTGAATGAATTCTAAATACAAACTCATGCCTCATCTACAAGGTCTTATGATGTCAAGGGGGAGGATTTATATAAGGAGTGGTCACTTGCGATAAAATAGGCTACTTAGGTAATTGATACATTAGCAGGATTTTTGTTCACCTTTCTCCTTATCAAAATTATTTTCACCGGTGAATAATTTGGTCAGCACGACATGCCCCAAAAGGTTTTAAGATCAAATGCCCAATAGGCACTTCTACAATGTTCAAGAATGAAGCTTCTTTAGTACAAGGAATTTGTGCTACGTACAATCAATTGGTTAGAGAAATTTCTAGCTTCATCCCCATTTTCATTTTCGCAAATATTTCTTAATAATATTTGCAAAAGTTTCATTTCAACTTTTTTCTTTTAGTAGTACTAGCTTAATGCTCGTTTGACGCACAAATTGGTAATCAATTAGATGTGAAAAATATCAATTTACAAGATTTGGCTGAAAAGAGGGTTTACATTAGATTGGCCACCAAACACGTTTTTAGCAAGTTTTGAAACTGTCACTCAAAACATAAAGTTAAAGAAGTTTCAAAAACGAAAATCGAAATAAAAATGTTAACAAAATACAGCTTAATTTTAAATAAGATATAGCCTAAAAGCTAACAGAACCCATCAAGTGAATGGCACATGATGAAGTTTCAAGATACTTCTCTCAAATTATAAAACTTTTATTGGAAGTTATGGATAATATATCTAATACAAACGATATTCACTTTATAGGCGAAGTAATATATGCATAATTTCCAACTATTGCTAGCTGCATTTTAATTTACAACAATACATCTTTCTAGTTGCAAAAGACAACTAAATTAAAAATATTATCTTTCAGCCTTGTTATACAAAGTGTTTTCCCCATTGTTCAAGAGTTGAAAGAATTTTTCCAATGATTTCATCTCTGCCATGCTTTTGCATGATTATCTACTTTTCCTATTGACACGAAGTATGTGAAAACGATAAATTAAATTTGATAATTAGAAAAGTTATTTCGTGTGCTTTGTACGTGCAAAATTTCTGCTAGATGATGTTACTAAGTATTTTTAGATAGAATATGAAAGATTATAAAAAAGGTTACTTCACATGCACTTTAGAAACTATTTCCTTTTCAATGTTAAATATATGGTATGGAAAACCTTCTCTTAAGACATGAAACACAAGTATATTAAAAGCATTCCATTAGGGTTTTGTTACATGGATAAGGAAACTAATTGTATTATACGAGGAGAAACATAGCCTTCCTTAATAAGACTTTTTTCTTAATCATGTAAACTTCACATATTTCTTTRTATAAAGAATGAAGATTGTTATGGGTATCAAAGATGATAATAATAATCATTTAGAAAAAAAAGCAAAAAGAACATCAGAACAAGCCACCAAAATATTCGATCACTCTTAACTTATGAGCAAAATTTGATACCCGTTACGAAAAGAAACAAGTTTCAAAAGGTTGAAAAGGAGAAGCACACCACAAGTTTCAAAAGTATTGCTCTAACTCACATATAAAGTGATAATCTTGAGAATATGTTCTCAAGAAGAACACAAAGGAATGATTGCCCTTCAAACCAAGACTACAAAAAGGAAAAAGGGATTCAATGCAAGGAATGTGAAGGCTATGGACACATTCAAGCAGAATGTGCAAATTTTCTCGAGAAGTAGAGACGTGCTATGACTGCTTTATGGAGTGACAATGATTATGAAGTTCAAGAAGATAATAAACGTATACTTGGCATTTGTGGTGAAAGATTCAAATAAGGATGATGTACAATATGACATTGTTAATGAATAAGTACAATTTGATATTGATGTTGAAGACCTTCAAATTGCTTATGATGACATGTACGGAAAGTGGATAATTGATGTAAAGCAAATTAAAGTCATTGAGATGAAAAGTCTTCAACTTGTAAATGATAATTGTTGTTTGATTGAGAAAACTAAAACATTGCAAAAGGAGCTCAATGTTTCTCAAACAAAATGAACTCAAGCTTTGAAAGAACTGGAAGGTGCAAATAGTATCTTAAACAAGTTCAAAATAAGTACCATAAAACATGATTCTAGAATGTGTGCACAATAGAACCGAATGTATTCCACAAGGAAAGAAGATAAAATTTTCCAGCAAAAGATGGACTCTATAAAGTATAAAAGTTCATTCCTAATTGTCATTTTTGCGGCAAAATGAGGACACATTAGACCAAAATATTTTAAGCTATATTTCTATGCGCATGGAATGATTCATGAATCAAATCTTTTGCTCCTCTACTTTAAAGGAAAAGAACTCGTTAAAATGAAATGGTTCCTAAAAGTATTTAGTATATTTATTGCGATGCCTATTATTTCCCATTGTTAGTATTACAGTATGTTAGATTTCATGTGAATCTATTTGACGTGAGTGTTATGAATGTAAGTTTATGTGTTGATACTTACCAAAATTGGATATATAGAATCCATACCATGATGATTGGTAGGATATGTTGAACACTTGTGTTTTCCTAGAAAGTTTTAAGGCACATAGTTTTAATATAATGTCATTGAGGCCATTCAAATTCAACTACGTTTGGCTTGTCAATGGACTACTCTAATATACGGCTTGGCATGATAAATATAGTGTTTGTGTTCGTATGAAAACCAAGGAGGGAGATTATATAAGTATAGATTTTTGGAGCTATATCATGTGGTCAAATATACACAATGATTTTCATTGTGTCCATATTCTTGCCGTAATTTATTCTGCAAATATATGTTTAGCATATGATGAATAGGATATATCTATATTTACATTCTAGGTGTTTTATTTACCTATATGGAGTGTTTTGAAATAGATAATTTTGTATACAAGTTTAATTATTAAAAGTATCACTCTGATATCTTTAATATAAGATAAATGTACATGGAATGTTTTAATTTTATGGTGTAGGTATTTTATTTATCTACATGGAATGTTTTGATTTAGATAACTTAATATACAAGTTTTAATATAAAAGTAGGACTACGATGTATTCTTATTAGAATTGTCCTAATTCTTGCAAAACTTGTATCTTGTATAGTCCTTTCTTATGCAACTTTTCTAACCCTAAATATTATGATATTAGCTTTTGGTGAAGGTTTCTTGAATGAGACATAGAGCTAACAACATGAGTTTGAGCTTCGAGAAAGTGTCATTTAGGATGCAGGCATTCACGCCRTATCATGTTAAATCGTGTCTCTAATGAAAACCACAAGGACCACTTTGTTATTTATATTTAAAACACTTTTAAAATTTCATACCATATATCTAATTGCAGATGTTCTAAAATTTCTGAACAAGCATATGAAAGTTTGAGAAAAAGAAAAGAGTTATATATATCTTGTGTGGTTACTGATCCTCCAATCTTCATAGTTACGCTAGCTAGAGGATTGCCGCCCAAGATAATGAGACCTAAGCATGTACATCCTCTAAGCAGTGATGGTATATATACTGCCTCATGAAGCAAATATGTTCAACAAAAATCCACTACATAGCTTTGATACGGTGGTATGATGAAACTATATCTATTGTTTAAGAAAATCATAAACAGGGCATTTAGTTTCTCTCCTCCTACTCTCCTTTTCTTGATAGGGATATTTGGGGTACTAGATATACATAGAAGAATGTCAAAATATAACTTTGCATTCAAGCAAAATGTTGAAGCCAACCAGAAGCAATTTCGGAGAAAGAATCATTGCGACCTACAAAGAACTATCAATATTTGCACCATCCTATGTTTATAAAGGCTATTTCAAATATTTAAGTGTTCACAAAGACCGACTGCATGTAAGTGTTTCTACCATTACTGGGACAAAAACAATCTAAATGGATCATAATATGTTGAAAAGCTATGAGGTGGTGTGAAGGATGAGTTGCAGGTGGAGATTGATGACCGTGACATGGGTTTACAAACAAGCAAGATAGTAAATTTGGGGAATCCTTGTGCTAGCCAGCCATTGAATGGGTACTAATATAAGCAAGACCTACAATTGACATTGTTCTCATAACTGAAACAACAATCCATTTGATTTTTCATGTCACCAACATAAGAGTTCTAGTTCCACCAATTCATTTTTTTTTGTTCATGTCACAAACGAAAGAGTTATAGTTCCACCTTCATACTGAAAAATCAAGAAAAATTCTTTTGGGACTTCATTATGATATAAAGGAGGAATTTTTCTTTAATGTTCAAAGAGTTCAATTTCTTTGAGAATATTTTCCTAATCTTTGAGAATATTTTCCTAATGATCTCTTYTTTTGGTTTTTTAGATGATTATCTACTTTTCTTATTGTATAGAGTATGTGAAAACAATAAATGAGTTGAATGATTACAAAAAATGTTATATAATAACGATTTAATTTTAGGATTCTTATGAATTCCTTTCTTTTCTTTATGGTCATTGGTATATAGCAAATGCTAAATTCTACCTCATGATAGTTTAAAATTACCTTTTCTTTTGATAAATTGTTCCCAAAAGAATTGAATTATTATTCAATCAGAAAACAAAGCTCCAAAACAACATCGAAACTATTATAAACTTAAAGACGTAGATAGTTTCGAATGAAAATTCAAGAAAACAATTCGTAATTTAAGTTAGAGAAACTAGGTCTTCAACTCTAGTTCCCATGCTGATGATRATATTGTTGGAAATCATTTTATCCCTAACAGTCGAGGTAAGCAGGAGATTTATGCAATCTTGAAGGAAGAAAATACACAATGTCGTCCAGAAGACAATATCACCAGAGTTTCCATAGTTCTCTCGATACTGAAGGATATTTTTTTCATGTATGATCAACATAGTTAGAGGAATTTATAGTTTTATTTACATATTCGTTTTGACACATATTGTTTAATCAAAATTTTAAAAGTTTCACTTAAATTATTATTTTAAATTAACATCCCGTGCGACACACGGATAGTTCATCAATTAGATGTCAAAAATGTCAATTTATAAGATTTTGTTGAAAAAGGGTTTTACATTAGATAGACTAGCAAGCACATTTTCAACAAATCTCGAAACAGTCACTCAAAAAAAAAAAAAAAATGAACATGTTTCCAAAAAAGAAAATTGAAATGCAAACAAACTGTAACTTAAATATTTTGCTATGAAGAAATGGTTTTTTGAGTTGGTATTTGTACATTTAATAATGTGTGTTCCAATTGATGGAGAACTTCTTAATTCCAACTAAAGTTGTAAAATATAAAAGGAAAAAATTGAAGGAGAAAAATATATCTATACTTATAATAAAAATAAATGTTCTTCCTAAATAATCCGACTTCTTAAAACATTACCATAATTTTCTTTGTTTTTTTCATACATAAAGCATACTAAATCTGATATTTCACTTAACAATTTTGCAATTGCTCATTGTAAAATGCCCAAATCAATCTCCAATGCTTCTTTGAAAGACGTTGAAGGCTTCCTATGAATAATAGAGATAGTTGTAGGACTTGGGACTAGTTCTACAATATACCTAAATAGTAAGGAGTTGGATAATCTTATGATGCAACTGGATAGGAATTGTAAAGGAATACTTGTCTAGATGCCAAGAAAGAACATCAATAGTTGGTATTGCTCATACCTGTAGCCATTCAATAGTTAGGCCAGCATAACGATGCCCCAAATTTTCTTTATGATTAAATACCCATTAGGCACATCTACGATGTTCAAAATTGGAGCTTCTTTGCTACAAGGAATTTCGTGTTGCTTACTATCATTATAGTCAGAGGAATTTCTAGTTTCATTTCCATTTTTGCAAATATTGTTTAATAAAAATTTTAAAAGTTTCCATTTGATTTGCTTTTATTAGTTTTCTGCTTGTGCAACACATGGATAGTTCATCATTTAGATATTAAAAATGTCAATTTACAACCTTTTTTTGAATAGAGGGTTTACATTAAATACATCAAAAAAAACATGTTTTTAGCATTGCTAAGTTCTTTAAATATGTCAAAATTTTACTTTTTTCAAAATAAATGTCCTTTCTAGATAGTCCAGTTTTTCTTTTTATTACAATGCCATCATTTTCTTTTAATTGTTTGATGAAAATGACATGTCCCAACATTTTTTAAGATCAAATACCCGTTAGGCACACCTAGGGTATTCAAGAGCGTATAAGGAATTTTGGGCTGTAGACAAATAATGTGGTCAGAGGAATTTTCTCATTTCCATTTTCCTTTTTGCAAATATTTGCTTAACAAATTTTTCAAAAGTTTCACGTCAATTGTTTTTTGTTTTGGTCATGCTAGCTTAATGCTCATGTGATGAACGTATAGTTCATCAATTAGATGTGAAAAATGTCAATTTGCAAGATTATGTTAAAGAGGGGGTGTTACATTAGATAGATGAACAAACACGTTTCTATCAGTTTCAAGTCAATCATCCGAAACAGAAAACTAAAAATATTTCTGAAAATGATAAAAAAAAAAACTAAACTATAAATAAGGTGCAGCCTAAATGTATATAAGATGGAGTCTAAAAGCTAACAAAACCCATCTTGTGACAAACACGCAACCAATATTTAGGGCATTTCAGTCAAGAATTTCATAAGAATTTGATCTAATTAAGTGGATGGATAATATAAGAGATACAAATAAAGATCATACTAAAAGAAATGTTCAGTTTACGTGCGAAGTAATATATGCATAATTTCCAAGTATTCTTATTAGCATTTTAAGTAACCACCCAAMACATCTTTTAACCTTCAAAACACAAGAAAATTAAAAATATTACCTCGGGGTCTTGTTATAGATATAGAAGAGAAAATTTCCTTAATGTTCCWAATTTGAAAGTACTTTTCCAATTATCTCATCTCTTTCATGCTTTTTCATGTGAAAGACAATATCAAAATAGTTTCTGCTGATCTCTCTATACCAAATTTTGTTTCGTGTATGATCAATATAGTTAGAGGAACTTCTTGTTTCATTTCCCTGTTCGTTTTGGCACATATTACTTTATAAAAATTTCAACAATTTCACTTGAAGTTTTTGATAGTAATACTAGCTTCATGCACGTTCATTGCACGAATAGCTCATCAATTAGATGTCAAGAATGTCAATTTAAAATACATAGACCACCAAACACATTTTTGACAAAACTAAAATGTTTCAAAAAATGAAAAGTGAAATGCAAACAAAATGCAGCGCTAAGAACTTTCTTGACATGACTTCTTATGTAGTCTACTAAAAATCTTAACATGGGTAACATATGTCTCATGGTTTCTTGTCCAATTCAAACTAATATGATGAACCGCCTAACTTGGAAGAATGTTCATGAAAAATTAATAGAAGCAGCCCTTTGATTAATCGGAATAGAGATTGTAAAATGCATCACTACTAGTGCCTTTTGATTCATTGGAATAGATCTGGGAGAATGCATTAAGCCGTAGCCCTTTCATTCATCAGAATAGAACTGGCAATAGCCTATTGATTCATTAGAATAGAGCCAGGAAATTGCATTACACCYATAGCCTATTGATTCATCTGACTATTTATGAAAAAATAATTGTAGCACTATTATTATTGCATTCTATATGACAAATTTAATTCTGTTCCTCAGGATAAGTATTCAACAAATATGGTGTTCCAAAGAAGATCCACTGCATATAGTGATATAGAAGAGACTAGTTGACGTGGAAGATACTATGAACAAAAGAATTGCTTGTGGGATGAAATTCTATGAATTTGGAGAACACAAATGCCTTGCATTTCCTGCGTTATACCAATACCATGTGGATAGTGTTTACTATTTGTGAACATGTAAATATCTTCCTCATAGGGAAACCACTAGAACCACAATATTGTCGACATTTAAAACATTTTGTAATATGAACCACACATCTAGCTGTTCTAAAATTCCTGAACAATAACATGACAATTTGAGAAAATGAAAGAGTTACATATAACTTGTGTGGTTACTGATCCTCCTCTTCACGGTTGGGTTGGCTAGGGGACCGTCACCCAACATAATGAAATCTGAGCATGCATATCCACGAAAAGGTGATGGTATATCTATTGTTTGATGAAGTAGATGAGTTCAACAAAAGTCCACTCGATAGCTTTGATACGGTGGTCTAGTGAAGCTTTATCTCTTGCTTAAGAAGATAATGAACAGAATGCATTTATTTTCTCTCCTCCTATTCTCCTTTTCGTCATAGGGATATTTGATGTATTAGATATAGACACAAGAATGTTGAAATATAACTTTGCATTAACCCAAAAAATACAGTTGAGGGATTTATACATGCCACATACAATTACAAAAAGTATGATAGAAAGTTTAATCGTAAAGAAAAATTTGGGGCATTGTCGTGCTAACCAAACTATTCAGTAAATATTGATATAAACATCAACACGCACTGTAATAAGTGTTCTTTTTCTTGTACATGACACCAACATAAGAGTTCTATTTCCACTAGCATAATTAAAAAATTCTTACTTTACGGGTGAACTACTATTAACATTTAATTTCCAACTATTGAATTAAATGCACCGAAAATATTTTTTAAAGCTGCCAAAAAAATAAAAATGTTTCCAAAAAGGAAAATTGAAAAATGATATGAAAACATAACTCATCCTCGATGTTTTGCTATGASAAACTTGATTTTTTGGAATGAGTATTCAAATTGATATAGCACTTTCAATTGCAATTAAAAGTGTAAACAATATAATTAAATTAAAAAATATGCCTTTGCTTTTCACAAAATTATAGATTTTTCATGTTAAATGTATCATATTGAAAACTAAGCCGCAAAACACAATTAAATTAAAAGCATTCCATCTAGGCTTTCTTATATGGATATGGGTCTTGTGTAGAACGGAGCTTCAGCATGGTAGAATTTCCTTTGTTTCCTCACCATATATTTTTTAAATTGCTTTTATCTGAATTATATTTTCAAATATATTCATGATTGAATTAGTATACATTTGTCAATCTTTGCATTATAATGAATTTTGAAGATTTCAATTGTTTTCAATTGCATAGACATACTTGTTCAATTGGTAAGAAGCAATCTTACAGAAAAGCCCCAAGCCATTCTACTCTCATTTCAAGGCAAAATATGGCAATCAAAGTTCTTTTGTAGGCATCTTTAGGGTTGCAGAGAGGCAACTCCACTGTTTCTTGTTGTTCCTAGATGTAGCAAAACAGCTAGATGTCCCGTTCAAGAATTAGATCGTGTTGCCTCTTCTTCAACACCAAGCATCTTCATAAAAGGCCTGCTTGTTTRTCAATGCTTTTCCTGGTAGTGGCATCTCTCGTTTGTTTGTCAATGTTTGTCGATTTTGTTTCTTTCTACTTTATCTCAATATTTGAAGGAAGATTAATGTTTTATATAAACATTATTGTTTGAACAGGTTAATTACTATTTCTTTGCATTGTTAATGCAAAAAAGAAGAATTAGAATTACTCGTGTTTATTTATGTATTTATTTAGATAAATAGATTTGGGATATATTTGTACTTTAAATATTAGAAATTTATTTATTTCTTATAAAGATGGTAGTTAAAGAAAAAACAAAACAAGTAGTCGATCCTCAAAGAATAAACGAACTCAAACATTATCTAAATGGATCAAACTCACTTCGTCAAATGAGATGAGTTTAAATTTAATTACTTAATTACACAGTGGATTTTCAAAACACCCAGATGGAATAGGAGGAGAAACTTTACATATTTCTTACATATTTCTTTACAAGCTTCTCCTTAATGGGTCTTGTTTGAGTCATGTAAACATCAAAATATTTCTTTACGTAAAGAAAGAAACTTCCTGGCATATATGGAAGGTGATAGTAATAACCATTAAATAAAAAGCAAAAAAGAACACATCAGATCTTTTAGCTCTATATCCTTTCCATGGCACTAATGTAAAAGTTCCATTTTCACATAAGATCTTCTAGCCCTATACCCTTTTTGGTTTAATGGCCCAATAGTCCCCAATTCAACATCTATCCTAGTTGTTCCTGTGCAGCCTTTGATACTTACCAATGATGGTAGGAGCATTTCACCTGAAGTAATTGATAAACTTTTATGTGAATTATTCGATAAATTCTGTTTGAGCCAATGGAGAAACCAAAGTGACATTATGGTAATGTAACAGCAAGAAAAATCAGACAACTGAGTACATGATTTGGAGTATATAAAAAAGTAAAATGAAGTGTATGATTATAAAAAATTTATTCATGCGCTTTGCATGTAGAGTATTTTTGAATTTGCAAAGTATTTTTTTCTTCTTTTCTTTTTTAAGAATACAAAGGGGTTAAGGTACACCCCTATAACTAAATTCACACACCCTCATTGAACTTGACAAAACACCTATTCATTTCAAACCATTCATTTCTCAATAATATTTCGTGCAATATTTTACTTCTTATAAAAAAAAAGTAATCTACCTCTGTCCTCAAGGTTCAGTGTGTTTATATAGGTTTTAAAATCTTCCTAAACACTATCAATCCCTCAGAGACTTCCAAAGTAAACCACTTCCTTTAGACATATCAAAATGTCAAACGATCCTTCCCCATGTAAACAACTTCCGTTAGACATGGAACTTGATATCTAGCTGGAACTTCATTGCAAACCCATATACATGCAAAGGTAAAAACAAATATTGAAAACCACTCATATGTAATTCAAGTTTTAGGGTTCTTACAGTAGAGTCTTATGGTTAAATAGTTCAAAATATGTTTGCAAACAAGATTCTAGACAAGTTAATATGTGACAATGAAGCTTCTTAAAATAATAATTAAAAAAAGGAATGTTGCATCCTCAGATGACTGCACAAAGTTGTATTCATGGTGTTGAGCTCAACTTGTACAAATAAAGCTTGCCTATATCCTTTCTCCTTTATATCGTAGTGTATTCTAAACTTAAACAAAGGATACTTATATGTTTCTCGTTTCATTTCCATTTTCCTTTTGGCAGATATGGCTAAATAAAATTTTCAAAAGTTCACCAATTAGAGAGAACACTTTTACTATTAGCAGTTTCATGCATGTGTGATGCACAGATAGTTCATCGATTACATGATYGAAAATATCTATTACAAGTCTTTTTTGAAAGTTTTGAAAGATCAATGTTCTTGTCTAACGTCTTGAATTAGAGGTTAAGAATTTTGTTTTATAAGGTATTCTTCAAGAGGATGAACCTTTTCTAAAGTGATCATTTTACTACTTTTTCTTTTCGATTTTATTGCTGTAATATTTTTGTACATTTTTCATTTAATATTACTTAAAACTGTCAAATACTGGTTTTGTATTAAATGAATTAAATAGTTGTTCATCACCGCTGATAGAAAATGCATTTATTTTAAACCTCTTGAATGGTTATTAATGGAGATTCTTCAGTGGCAATGAAATACAAAAGCAACCATGGCAAAATATTTATGTATCACGAAGATCACACTTCAATTACTTATATATGCTCCCTATGTCGCAAAGCAGCAGCCAGTGACTGGAAACCATTTATATCAAGTTCAACGATTTGGGTTCTTAGGTTAAAAGTGTCAACATTTAGAGTTGGATGCTTTGCACCTTCTGCACCAAGCAACCAATAGTGTCACAAATTGTTAGTAGTGAGGAGTTAGGGGAAGCATCTTTACACAGATTCACATTGTGATGAAAAGTTCTGCCAGAACAATCAATGGCTTTACAAATTGTTACTTCGAATAAGTCAAAGGGAGAAACTTTCCATGCGTTCATAACATCACAAAAATTTCTGCCAACATGTAGTGTAGTGGTACAACCACTGTGTCCATGTGAACCGTTGGCTTTGGCCCCTGTCGACAAGCATGTGGCCTAGTTTTTTTGTGCAGAAAATGAAAAGAATGAAAAGAAATTAAATGATCTTGTGATTCTTTTTTTCAAAACTTGATTTTATGGATCTAAATCATCAACCAATGTGCTATTTCATAAGATGTTGGGCCAAAATCAAACACAATCAATAGATCTTATCAAAATCTTAGGGAACAAGAATATATCAAAATGCGATCGAGGCATTATATGTATTGCTTTTAATTCTTTTTCTTGTGTTTAGAAATTTCCCTTTTCACACTATAATCCATTCATAGAAATTTTGATCTAAGTGGACGGATAATATAAGAGATACAAATGTAGAAATTAAAAGAAATGTTCACTTTATGTGCATAATTTGCAATGTTGTTATGTGCATTAGCTCCAAAATCCTTTTTAAGCTCTAAACATTCCATTGAGGAATTTGTTATGAACATAGATCAGAAACCTTCTGCAAATGTTSATGAGTTGAAAGCTCTTTTAAAGAAACTTTTTAATGATCTCTTCATTGATGCTTTTGCATCATCATCTAGTTTCTCTGTTGGATATAGAGTACATGAAAAAAAATATGAAGTCTAAGATTACAAAAAAGTATTTTCACTTGCTTTGCATGTAAAGTATTTCTAGATATGCTAAATAATGTTATTTAGTATTTTTACTAGAAAATGATGGGGCAAGTGTACATCACAATAACCAAGATTAATACCCTTGACCGATTAATATTCACAAGTTGATAAAAATAGCAACCCAGCAATTCATTTCTCCTGCAACTTGTGATTTCTGATAAAAGAAAAAATAATCTACACCCTCTACCAAGGATTGCAAACCATCATGCATGAATATCTAATTCCTAATAAAATAAAACTTCTTTTTATTTTGATAAATTCTTCAAAGAAGAATTACTATTATTAGGGGAAAAAAATCTCTAAAACGACGTTGAACTTGTACAAACTTAAAGACCTAAATAGTTTTCAATGAACATTGAAAGGGAATATTCGTAATTTTCTCTAGAGGCCATAATAGTGGGGGAGACTGCGCCTTCAACTCTGGTTTCGATGCTGATGATGGATTTCTTGAAAACTATTTTGTCCTTGATAGTCGAGGTAAGCATAAGAATTATACAATCTTAAAGGAAGAAGATATGCGATGTCATCATGAAGACTGTATCACTAGAGTTTCCACCATTTTCCCTATACCAAGGAATTTTATGCCATGTATGATCAATACAGTTACAGAAATTTCTGGTTTCATTTCCAAGTTCATTTCACCACTTAATAAAAATTTCAAAAGTTTTCCTTCAAGTGTTTTTAGTAATACTAGCTCTATGCCCATATGATGCAGGATAGGTCATCAATTACATGCCAAAAATGTCAATTGACAAGATTTTATTGAAAAGGGTTTTACATTACTTAGGAAAAACTTTAAAGTAGATGGGTCATAATTTGTTGGTAGCCAATAAGTTATATCCAATCCAATGAAACGAAGCCACTAGTAAAAAATTATGAGTTGGTTTGTATTACACATGACTTCATATCATTATATTAGATATAACTTTATTGTTGTCAACAAGTTTTTGACCTGCCCCCCACTAACCTACTATATTAGATAGACCATTAAATACGTTTTCAACAAATTTGGAAACAACAATTCGAAATATAAAATTCAAAATTGATTAATATTCAGTTAAAACGATCCATTTCGAGATCTTTTCTCATTCAATTTGTAATTTCTTAAAGTGCTTCAGGTTATAATCATTACATTTTCCCTCACAGACTTCGACATTTACTAATCATAAAATTTTCTAGTTCCTCTTACTAAAGTCTGCAAGGATTATTGCCAACATACAAATCTTTCTTCACATATGGAATTCAAAATCATAATATCCATGTTGCAAAATGTGGATACATGCAAAGCAGCAAGCAAAGATTCTAAACCATAAATATCATGTTCAACATTTAGGGTTCTTACGTCAAATTTGTTTTTGTATTACTCTTTTCATGCTCGTGCGACTCATGGATTGTTCATCAATTAGATGTGAAAAATATAAATTTACAAAACTTAGTTGAAAAAAGGATTTACATTAGAGCACATGCATTTTGAAGAAATTTGAAAACAATCACTTGTTATATTATCATAATTATCTTTGATTTTTCCATACACAGCATAATTAATCAATAGTTCACTTTCAAATTGTTTAGTCACTTCCTCAACATTCTTAGCAATGTAGCTCCATCAATTGGATATCTGTTCCCTCCAACTGATACTAATTAGCAATCTCATTCACAGACCTTATGGTTGAGTGTGTTTTCAAAGCTCATTGAACTGAGTGAAACACCTTATCTTGAGTGAACTGTAAATAGAAATGCAAGCCCTCAACTATAAGGTCTTTTGTTGTCAAGGGGAAGGATTTATATTAACGAGTGGTCACCTATGATAAAATAGGCTACTTAGGTAATTGATACATTAGCAGGATTTTTGTTCACCTTTCTCTTTATCAAAATGATTTTTGGCGATGAATAGTTTGGTCAGCACGAAATGTCCCAAAATATTTTAAGATTAAATGCCCATTGGCACATCTATGATATTCATGAATGAAGCTTCTTTAGTAGAAGGAATTTGTGCTACGTACAATCAATTGGTTAGAGAAATTTCTAGTTTCATTTCCATTTTCAATTTCGTAAATATTTCTTAATAATATTTTCAAAAGTTTCACTTCAATTTTTCTCTTTTAGTAGTACTAGCTTAATGCTCGTGTGACGCACAGATTGTTAATCAATTAGATGTCAAAAATATCAATTTACAAAATTTGGTTGAAAAGGGGGTTTACATTAGATTGACCACCAAACACATTTTTAGCAAGCTTCGAAACTGTCACTCAAAACATAAAACTAAAAAAGTTTCCAAAAATGAAAATAAAAAACAAAAATTTTAACAAAGCACTGCCTAAATGTAAATAAGACACAGCCTAGAAGCTAACAGAACCCATCAAGTGAAAGGCACATGACAAATTTTTAGGGTATTTTCTCAAATTACATAAAATTTTTATTAAAACGTAYGGATAATATCAGTGATACGAATAAAGACCATGCTAAAAGAACTTTCACTTTACAGGCAAAGTAATATATGGATAATTTTCAACTATTGTTGTCTGCAATTGACAACCAATACATCTTTTAAGCTACAAAGCACAATTAAATTAAAAATATTACCTTGCGGCTTTGTTATAGATATAGAAGAAAAAAATTTCCTTAATGTTCATGAATTGAAAGTATTTTTACAATGATCTCATCTCTTTCATGCTTTTGCATGCTTCTATTTTTCCTAAATTAAATTCGATAATTAGAAAATTTATTTTGCGCACTTTGCACGKGTGAAATTTTTGATAAACAATGTTATTAAGTATTTTAAAATAAAATATGAAGGATTATAGAAAAGGTTACTTCATGTGCACTTTAGAAACTATTTCTTTTTTCATGTTAAATATATGGTATCGAAAACCATTTTCTTAAGACGTGAAACACAGTAAATTAAAAGCATTCCATCTAGGCTTTGTTACATGGATATGGAAACTAATTTTATTATACGAGGATAAACATGGCCTTCCTTATCAGGACTCATTTTTATGTCAGCAACAAAAGCACAAGCTTATGGAATTGTTGATCTTGTAGCAGTTGTATGAAAATAAGACAGATTTCACACAAATCCGTGATTTGAGTTTTTATCTATGAGTTTACTATTCTATTAAAAATAGAAGTAATTCATAATTGTCGGATTAGGAACAATCTAAAACAGCCCATTATGTATACAATGCAGCATGCCAACTATTAAACAACTTATTAGAAATACAAGACAGCCAATCAAAAATGTCACGAAATCCCCCGCTCTTCGGGGATGCCCTCAACGTCGAGGAATATGTAGTTGGGTGTATGTGCAACTTGCTTAGATCATATCATCAGTTGGTACAAAAGCAAGAAAACAAACTTTCCAGTATCAACGATCAGTATCGATGAATAGGATCAAATGTAAGAAGGGATTCCATTCACTGTCTAAAAATAATCAAAGTTATCATATTCCTACGTTGTGTATAAATTTTATGGTTTCCATTGGTGCAAATCCAATCACCTCAATTTAAGATGAGAAGTAATTTTCCATTGGTAGCAAATGGTTATCCATTAAGCTGAGGAAATCTTATTGCTATTTATCTATTTAAAAGGCATAAAGATTAAGCTCCTACTCTGAGAAGAACGGACTAAGAGGGTCAGCTACCCAGCTAACTTTCAGAATTAAATACCGTTACTATATAGGTAGATCACTGTGAAAGGCCTATTACTGGATAATTCATGGGTAGAGCCAAAAAGTAACGTTGATTAAATCAAGTTAAAGGTTCCCGTGTATAGAGAAACCTCACCGTTTAAGAAGTCGCCATAGAAACGAAGGAACCCRCTATTTCTTTATCCATTTCTATTTTTCTTGATACCTATAACATTAAGATAAGAAAATATAATTTCTTATTTCGCATTGAAATGTCTAAAAAAGAAAAAGAAAAAATCGCGGTTAGGAAGGTTAGAGTAGCCAAAGCCATTGGAATTTTTATTTTATACATTGGAAAAATCCGTTTTGTTATTAAGAGATTAGGAAAGGGGAAAAGAATAACTGAAAGAAAAGAAATAAATTAGTTGAAGAAGATCATATACTTCGAAAACTATATCTATTATTAAGAAAATTCCATAACAGGGTATTTAGTTTTCTCCTCATCGCTTACTCTCCTTTTCTTGATAAGGATATTTGAGGTGCATGATATACACCAAAAGGAATGAGAAAGTAAGCCATTGTGACTCAAAGAAGTATCAACTATTTGCACCATCCTATGTTTAAAAAGGGCTTAGCTTTATCTTACAAATCTTTAAGTGTTCATAAAGGATTTGGCTATGTGTAAGTGCTTCTTACCATGCTATTGGCAAAAACAATCTAAATGGTTATTAGCATGTCGAAAAGCAACGGAGGCGGGAGTGAAGGGAATGGGGTGCAGCCTAAGGAGAGATTTATGGCTGCAACATAAGGATTACAAAGCAAGAAGGATAGAAAAATTTGGGGAATTCTCATGTGAGCCAAACTATCGATGGTTACTGATATTAAGTAAGATCGCAATTTGATGTTGTTCTCAACCAGGACAAACAGTCCATTTGAAGCCTTTTCATTGTCAACAACATAAGAGATTAACGTCCACCAGTTCATTTTTTGTTCATGTAACCAACAAAAAAGAGTTATAAGTTCCCAACATCGTACCTGAAAAAATATGTTCACTTTCACATGTGAATACTGTGGGCATAATTTGAATTATATTATGTGCTACTTCAATTAATACACCCCAAAATATTTTTAAAGCTACAAAACAAACAAAATTTTAAAAACTTCCTAGCGACTTCATTATGGATATAAATGAGGAATTTTTCTTTATTGCCTCAAGAGTTGAAATTCTTGAGAATATTACCCAATGAAATCTCCAATCTTTTGGTTTTTTAGATGTTATTCTTTCTTATAGATATAGAGTGTGTGTGAAAAAATAAGAATTGGAGTGATTCCAAAAAAAAAAAAAAGCTATATATTTATTTAATTTTAGGGTTTTTATGAATTCCTTTTTTTATTTTTATATTATTGGTTTACTAGCAAATGTTAAATTCTATCATGATAGTTTAACTTAATCTTATCTTTTGGGGACAAATTGTCCTTAAAAACAAATTGAAACTATTATTCAATCAGAAACAAAATCTCTAAAACAACATCGAAAATAGCACAAAACTTACAAGACCAAGGTAGGTTTAGAATGAAAATTCAAGGGGAAAATTTCCACAATTTCTCTAGAGCCATAATTGTGAGAGAAGCTAGGCCTTTGACTCTGGTTTCGACACAGATGATGATATCTTGGAAATCATTTTATCCTTGATAGTCGAGATAATCAGGAGATTTATACAATCTTGAAGGAAGAAGACACACGATGCCGTCAAGAAGACGATATAACCAAAGTTTCCACCATAGCTTCATTTCCATTTTCAATTTCGTAAGTATTTCTTAATAATATTTTCAAAAGGTTCACTTCAATTTTTTTTCTTTTAGTACTACTAGCTTAATGCTGGTGTGACACATAGATTGTTAATCAATTAGATGCGAAAAATGTCTATTTATAAGATTTTTTTTAAAAAGGAGGTTTACATTAGATAGACCACCAAATGCATTTTCAGCAAGTTTCGAAACTGTCACTCAAAAAATAAAGTTAAAATGGTTTCCAAAAATGAAAATCAAAACAAAAATGTTAACAAAACGCAGCCTAAATGTAAATGTGACGCAGCCTAAAAGCTAACAGATCTCATCAAGTGAAAGGCACATGACAAATTTTTAAGGTATTTCTCTCAAATTACATAGAATTTTTATTAAAGTGTATGGATAATATAAGTGATACGAATGAAGATCATGCTAAAGGAACTTTCACTTTACGGGCAAAGTAATATATGCATAATTTTCAACTATTGTTATCGCAATTTAATTTACARCCAATATATTTTTTAAGCTACAAAATACAACTAAATTAAAAATATTACCTTGCAGCTTTGTTGTAGATATAGAAGAAAAATTTTTCCTTAATGTTCATGAGTTGAAAGTATTTTTACAATGTTCTTATCTTTTCCATGCTTTTGCATGCTTCTACTTTTCCTAAATTAAATTCGATAATTAGAAAAGTTATTTCGCGCACTTTGCACGAGTAAAATTTCTGATAAATAATGTTATTAGTTATTTTTAAATAGAATATGAAGGATTATAGAAAAGGTTACTTCACAKGCACTTTAGAAATATTTCTTTTTTTCATTTTAAATATATGGTATCGAAAACCTTTTCTTAAGACGTGAAACATAAGCAAATTAAAAGCATTCCATATGGGGCTTGTTGCATGGATATGGAAACTAATTGTATTATACGAGGATAAACATGGCCTTTCTTAATAGGACTTATTTTTGGAAACTTCACATATTTCTTTAACAAAGAGTGAAGCTTCGTAACGGGCATTGAATATGATAATAATAACCATTTAGGAAGGRAAAAAAAGCAAAAAGAATACAAGAACAAGCCACCAAAACATTGGGTTATTCTAAACGTATGAGCAAAATTTGAAAAGGTTGAACAAGGAGAAACACATCATAAGTTTCAAATGTATTRCTCTAACTCGTACACAAAGTGATAATCTTGACTGTATTTTCTCAAGAAGAAACACAAAGGAATGAATGCACTTCAAACTAAGACTACAAAAAGGGAAAAGGGATTCAATGCAAGGAATGTGAAGGCTATGGACACATTCAAGCAAAATGTGCCAATTKTATCAAAAAGAAGAGACATGCTATGACTACTTTATGAAGTGACAATGATTATAAAGTTCACGAAGATAATGAAAGTGAGCACTCACCTAGCATTTGTGATGAAGATTCAAATAAGGAAAATGTGCAATCTGACATCGATGATGAAACAGTACAATTCGACATCGATGTTGAAGACCTTCAAATTGCTTACGATGACATGTATAGAAAGTGGATAATTGCTATAAAGCAAATTAAAGTCATGGAGATGAAAAGTCTTCAACTTGTAAAAGATAATTGTTGTATGATTGAGCAAACCAAAACATTGCAAAAGAAGCTCAATGTTTCTCAAACGAGATTGACTCAAGCTTTGAAAGAACTGGAAGGTGCAAACAGCATCTTAAAAAAGTTCAAAAATGAGTACCACCAAACATGATTCTAGAATGTATGCACAACAGAACCAAATGTGTTCACAAGAATAGAAGATAAAAATTTCCAGCAAAAGATGGGCACCTATAAAGTACAAAAGTTCATTCCTAATTGTCATTTTTGTGGCAAAATGAGGACACATTAGACTAAAATGTTTTAAGCTATATATCAATGTGCATAGAATGATTAATTAATAAAAATTTGTTGTTCCCCCATTTTAAGGTAAAGAATTGGTTAAAATAAAATGGGTTCCTAATAGTATTTAGTATATTTATTGCGATGGCTATTATTTCATGCTGTTAGTATTGCAGTATGTTAGATTTCATGTGAACCTATTTGATGTGAGTGTTATGAATGTGAGCTTATGTATTAATACTTATCCTAATTGAATATACCAATGTGCAATATGATGTTATGAATCTGAGCTTATGTGTTGAAACGTATCAAAATTGGATATATAGAACGCATACTATGATAATTGATTGGATATGTTAAAGACTTGTGTTTTCCTAGATAGTTTTAGGGCACATAGTTTTAATGTAATGTCATTGAGACTATTCAACTATGTCTGGCTTGTCAATGGACTACTCTAATGTACCACTTGGCATGATAAATATAGTGGTTGTGTTCAAATGGAAACTAGAAAGAGCGAGATTGTAAAAGTATAGGTTTTCTGGAGTTATACCATATGATCAAATATTTACAATGACTTTCATTATGTCTATATTCTTACCCTAATTTATTCTGCAAATATATGTTTAGCATATGACTAATAGGATATATCTATATTTATATTGTAGGTATTTTACTTATCTATATGGAGTTTTTTGATATAGATAATTTTGTATACAAGTTTAAATATTAAAGTATGACTCTCATATCTTTGGCATATGAGTAATAGGATATATCTTCATTTATGGTGTAGGTATTGTATTTATCTATATGGAGTGTTTTGATTTAGATAATTTAGTATACAAGTTTCAATACTAAAAGTAGGATTCTGATATATCCTCATAAGAATTGTCCTAATTCTTGTAGAACTTGTATCTTGTGTAGTCCTTTCTAAATATTCTAATATATACGGTGGTATGATGAAACTATATCTATTATTTAAGAAAATCATAAATAGGTTATTTAGTTTCTCTCTTCCTACTCTTCTTTTCTTGATAAGGAATTGGAAGGTACTAGATATACACACAAGAATGAGAAAGCGACCATTGCGACCTGCAAAGAAGTATCAATATTTGCACCATCCTATGTTTCTAAAGGCTAGCTGTCTTCAAATCTTTAAGTGTTCATAAAGACTGGCTGTATATAAGTGTTTCTACCATTACTCGGACAAAAACAATCCAAATGGTTCTTAACATGTTGAAATGCTATGAGGCGTAGTGAAGGATGGGGTGCAGCTAAGTGAGAGATTTATGCCAGCAACATGGGATTATAAACAAGCAAGATAGAAAATTCGAGGAATTCTTATGTGACCAAACTATCGAATGGGTACTGATATAAGTAAGACCTACAAATTGCTAAACAAGGTTTTCGAAAGTTTCACTTCAAATTTTTTTTTTCTTTTCGTAGTATTAGCTTGATCCTCATATGACACACAGATAGTTTGTCAATTAGATGTGAAAAATGTCAATTTTCTAGATTTTGTTGAAAAAGGGTTTACATTAGATAAAACAAACACTTTTTCATCAATTTTGAAAACAATCACTCAAAACAGTAAAATGAAAATACTTTTGAAAATGAAAATAAAAAACTAAAATGTAAATGAGATGCAACACAACTAAATGTAGATAAGACGCAACCTAAAAGCTAGTAGAGCCCATCATGTGACAAATACATGACCAATTTTGACAGCATTTCGGTCAAGAATTTCCTAAGAATTTTATGTGGATGGATAATAAAAGAGATACAAATGAAGATCATGCTAAAAGAAATGTTCACTTCACGTGCAAAGTAATGTATGCATAATTTTCAACTATTCGTTTCTGCATTTAAAGTTACCACCCCATGCATATTTTAATCTTCAAAAAAAACTAAATTAAAAATATTACCTTGGGGTCTTGTTATAGATATAGAAGAGAAAAATTTCCTTAATGTTCTTGATTTTAAAGAACTTTTTGAATGATCTCATCTCTTCTATGCTTTTTGATGTAAAAGACGATATCCCTATAGTTTCCACTAATCTCTCTATTACCAAAGGACTTTGTTCCATGTATGATGAATATAGTAAGAGGAATTTCTAGCTTCATTTCCATGTTCGTTCTGGCACATATTGCTTAATTAAAATTTCAACAGTGTCACTTCAAGTTTTTCAAAGTAATACTAGCTTCATGCCTACTAATTGCAAGGATAGTTCATGAATTAGAAGTCAAAAATGTCAATTTGCATTACATAGGCAACAAAATACGTTTCCAAAAAATTTGAAAACAGTCACTCGAATAAACAAGACCAAAAATGTTTCAAAAAATGAAAAGTGAAATGCAAGCAAAATGCCCCTTTAAAAACCTTCTAGACATTACTTCTTATGGACTTCACTGGAAACCTTAACATGGGTAATAGACATCCCATGGTTCCTCGTCCAACTTAAACTAATATAATGAGCCATCTAACTTGTAAGAATTTTCATAAAAAGTAATAATAGCAGCCCTTTGATTTATCGGAATAGAACTGGGAGAATGTATCATACTTGTAGCCCTTTGATTCATCGGAATAGAACTGGGAGAAGGCATCACACCCACAGGCCTTTGATTCATTGGAATAGAACTGGAAGAATGCATTATACCAATTGCATGTTGATTCATCGAAATAGAATCGAGAGATTACATCACACCCATAGATTCATCGGAATATTTATGAAAAATTAATTGTAGCAATTTTATTATTGCATTCCATATGGAAAATTTAATTCCATTCCTCAGGATAAGTATTCTACAAACACGGAGGTCCAAAGAAGATCCACCACATAAGATGATAAAAAAGAGATTAGTCCACGTGGAAGATACTCTCAAAAAAAGGAATTACTCGTGGGATGAAATTTTACGAATTTGCAGAACAAAAATGCCTTCCATTTCCTCTATCATACCAATGTCTGTAGACAGTGTTTACTCTTTCAAAACATGTCAAATATGTTTCTTGTTCTAATGGAAACCACCGAAACCACATCGTTATTGACATTTAAAATATTTTTTAATATGAGACCATACATCTAAATTTAGACGACTGTTCTAAAATTCATGCACAAGAATATGATAATTTAAGAAAATGAAATGGTAACATATATTGTGTGCGGTTAGTGATCCTCCTTTACACGATAACATATATTGTGTCCAATTCCTGCACAATACTTTTCAACTATTGTTATGTGTTGAATTAATACAACGAAAATATTTTCAAAGCTTCAAAGCACCACTAAATAAAAAACATTCCCTTGGACTTTGCTACAGATATAAAAGAGAAATTGCTTTTAATGTTCATGAGTTGAAGTTTTTAACTCTTCCCAATGATCCCATCTTTCGCGCTTTTAGACAATTATTTATTTTGCCYATTGATTTAGAGTATGTGAAAATAATAAATGAACTTAGTGATTACAAAATTGCTTCTAGCAATTTCATAACGATTTTTTTATATCCAATTAAATATACGACATCTAGAACCATTCCTTAAGCACCAAAATAAAAGTAAATTAAAAGAATTTAGTCAAGACTTTGTTATATGAATATGAAAGAAAAAATTCCTCATAAAATTACTTGATATGACATTTCATAAATATATTATTCTTTTCTTAATATAAGCTCGTTTCGAGGTCCTTGCATAAAATAATAGTATTAATTACAATTTGTATTCTTTCCTTTGAGGGAAGGGTACATTGAAATGGATGGGAATTTCACATAAATTCTTGCCATATATTACATCTTATAATTATTTTTATTTTTCTCTTAATATTTTATTTTTCAGTCCCTTTTTTAAGGGAAGGTCCAATATTGAATGGAGAGGCATTTATTCTTACAATATGAATATCCAATGCAATTTCATATAGAGTATATGAAAAATATGAATGAAGTCCAAGATTACATAAAAGTTATATCATGTACTTTGCACATAGTATTCTTAAATAGAATATGAGAGGCCAAATCCTAAACATTTCAAATTCGATCAGTAGTTGTAGGGGAAAATATAGATTGGTATAAGAAGAGAAATAACATCCGCCTCTCCTTAATGGGACTTGTTTGGGTCATGTAAACTTCACATATTTCATTGTATAGAGAAAGAAGCTTCCCATTGGATAGAAGGTAATATTAAAAACCATCGAGAAAAAGAAAAAAGAATATAAGAGAGGAAGCCACCAATTAAATATTTCAGAGTACCAGGTATGGAATTTATTAGAAAAAACAAGAAATACAAAGAGAAAAGGAACAATTAATGTTTCGCAAATTGGCATCCTATTGACATTAGATCATACATGATCAATGTCAAATACTTATTTAAAACATAGAGTAGTTCTTTGAATTCCTACAATCTTCATAGAAGTTTCACTGCATTAACCAAAAAAGTTGAAGTTATGCTATAGCATTTTCTGGGTAAACAACCAATATGACCTGCAAAAAATGTCCAATATCAATATTCACACCAGACTATGTAAAGTACTTATCACAAATGCAAGAGAAGCAATAGAATTCAAGCATACATGCAAAAAGCATTGGATAACAAGTAGAGAAAATAAACCCCTAACCTAGAGAAAACAACAAACAAATAACAAATAAAGAATCAGACCTGAACTGCTCCTGTTACAATGAGTGAACCACTCATCAAGTCACCAGAAAGGTTACCATCAGAAATGAACAATATCTAGCTTATAAATGACAATAGAGAATTAACAGAAAAATTGCTAGTATTGGACAAATAGCTTGACACATGCAGACATAGCTCAAACGGTGGAGAAACTAAAAAATGCAAATTGTCTCATTGACATATTTCAAACAAGTTCAAACAAACTCGACCAATCTCTTCGCTTTGCAAAATGAGTTGGAGACAAGTATAGAATTGGTTTCTAGAACACTTGTACAACATTTTCAAATTTTTAGACAACAAATTAGGATGCTCCAACAACTTTGAACTGAGCATAAGTACTTACACAAAAACGATAGTTATCTAAGGTAAACAAATTTGTCCCTATGTCATTTTTGTGGAAAACGTGGACATATTAGACCAAAATACTTTAAATTACAATTTTGTGTGTTTAAAATGCTCAATCAAAATTCTAATGTCCCATTTTAGACAAAAGGGTTAATTAAGATGAAGTGGGTTTCTAAACATTCAATCACTTGTCATGTTGAATATACAAAAGCACTTCCCGCTGAAACTTTTGTGGATTTAACAATGCCTATTGGAGTTTGTGCACGTAGTCAGAGTTACAATAATTGATGATTTTTACGTACATGTATTCAGGTAGCACAAAATGTTTTTTGTGCAGAAATTTGATGATCTTAGTGTCTGCATAATCATTCGTAATGTGGCAATATTAAGCCTTGTATCATCTTGTTATTCATAAGTTACATAATATTTGATGGGGACTTTGTGGTCGCTGAAAATATTTTCAACTCAATCACATTTTGTAGAGCACTCACTTGAATTATGAACTTCTATTTGCCTAATAAGGTTATTACTTGAAGGCTACCCTGTGTTCATGAGTGAAAGCTACCTTGAGTAAGTAATTGTAGTGTAATGACCCCTATCCTATTATGGCTCTACCATGGAAAAAACAACCTCAATATATGAGTAAAAGCCACAATTCATTTTCTATTTTGTTCTTTTATGTCTTTCTGTTATGATCTCATGCTCAAAAGCATATTAAAAAGAAAAATTGATAGATGTACAACTATATATATGTTCTTTGTTCTGAGGGAAAGGGTTATGCTCATAGCTAGCTGCTCGATATTCTAGATGTGATGATAGCTTGAGTCTTTTGATACGACCACTCCTACTTTTCTGAGATAATGTGTTACTTGTGTTGACAATCTTTGATGCTCAATTTCTTGGAAAACTATTGTTTAGAAACATACATTCTTTGGAACATTTCTTTTCCTCATCTTTTCAAATGGATTTTGTGTGCTTCATCGTACTATGCAAAGTGTTGAATATTCTTCTGATCTCTATTAGGTACACTTTCTTCTAAAATTTCCTTATTTTCACTAGGTTTTTTGAAGTACCCTATTTATTTTTTCATTTTTTCTAATGAAGTTTCTTCTCTTTAAAATCGGGAAAAAAATAAAGATTCCAAAATCCAAAAAGTATATATGTTTTGAAATATTGCCCTTTCAGATTTTTTGTGGGTTTTGTGTTGCTTCTCTCTCTTCTCTTTTTCCTCTCTGGCCAGCAATGATTCTTTATCTTTTGATGTCTGCATTGGCTTAAGGGGAGCATTATCTTCAAAGGGAGCCTATTGTTTAGCGGCAGCCTTCTTCTRTTGAGGAAACTCACCTTTGTCATAATTCATAGCATTGGTCCTCCACCTTATTACCTTTCTGCTGAAGCTTCTAGGAGGATAGCCTACATCGAAGTGGTTTTGTTATGTATAAGTCTAAAGAGGATCTTGCTGTCTAATATTGCTAAATGTTGAGACTTTCGTAGTATTGGTCCGTGCTAGATTACTTGGTCCATGTTTGTGGTGTCTTGGTATAGTTGGGGGAGCTGATATTAGATACTACTTTATAATGCACTAGGGATATCTTGGGTTAGTAATATGCATTTTTATCAGCTAGCATTGCATTTGGCATATTAGCTTCTATGTTGGTATTTTTGGTAAACAAATATCTATGATTTTCTTTGTCATTACATTATCCTCTCTATGATTTGACGGGTGAACTTTCTTTGTAGTTTTTCTTTTAAAATTCACCAGAGTTAAGTGTGCTTAGGGTTTTTGGAATTATACTTTTTGTTTTTGCATTCACTTCTTTGGAGTATTCTGTGTTTTGTTTTTTGAGCTACTTATCTGCTTTTAGGTTTATGAATTCTCTACACAAGCATCACCTCAGGGGGAGTTTCCATCTGACAAGGGATTAGGATGATGGTGCCATCAGTCATGATGTCTTTTATGGCAACATGTGAAGAAAAGAGGAGGAGAAGTCTTATTACTATTATGATATCCTTGTGGATTCTATGGTTTAGCATTGGGTATAACTATTGGTTCTTAGTGATTGCCACTGTTTATGTTTTGATCTTATAGCACTTCGATCTTTCCTTTATCAACTTCAGGCCCTTTAGCTGAGGCTTTGTGGCTAGAACTATTCCTTCTTCTACCATAAAGTGGAATTTATTCCAATTGAGAACCAAATTGGTTTCTTCACACCTATTTAAGACTTCCTACAGATTTGCCAAGCAGTCATTAGAAGAATTTCGAAAATCAAAAAATCATCATAAAAATTTCAAGGGTCCTTTTCAATAAATCTGAAAAATTGGACATCATTCAATGTGGAAATGTTGTTGGAGCATWGCAAAGACCAAACGACATTCTGCTAAAAGCTAAAGTTCCAAATGAACAGGTGAATCTGGTTTGCTCTTAGTAATTAGGCACAATGGCTATTTAATTACAGCTTGAATAGCAATCCAANTGGTTTGCTCTTAGTAATTAGGCACAATGGCTATTTAATTACAGCTTGAATAGCAATCCAAGAAGTAGTAGTACCTTTTCCTTGCCAGTCTGTCCAACATCTTATCAACGAATGGCAAAGGAAAATGATCTTCTCTTGTAGCATTGTTTAGCTTCTAGTAGGCCATGCATACTCTCCATCTTGATGTGACTCTAGTATGAATCAAGTCCTTCATCGCATTTGTTATCCCAGTCACTCCTCCTTTCTTCAGTACACATTAGATCGGGCTTACCCATGAGCTATCCGAGATCGCTAAATAATGCCATCATCAAGCTACTTGATAATCTCCTTTTTGTCAACCTCCTTCACATTCAGTGTTAGCCTCCTTCGCTGTCCAACTTAACTAATGTAGCATTTTTGCAATAGATTTTATTCATGCATATGGAGGGGCTAATCCCTTTTATATCAGCCATTGTCCATCCCATAGCCCTCTTATGCTTTCTCAAAATATTCAATAGAAATTCCTCATTCACAGCCATCAAATTAATATAATAACAATTAAAGTTTCTTCATTGCCTAAATATGCATATTTAAGTGTGATGGAAGAGTCTTTAATTGAAGTAAGGGAGGTTGTTCAAGATAGGGCTTACAGTGATTAGAGCTTTAGCCAGATGAGCGTAACGAGTCACATAGCCTTTTTTTCAGTGAAAGATGGTGTTTCAGATATTAGCAGCTGAACTGCCAAGTTTTGCGTTCCTCGGTGTCAATCAATCGCAAACAATACTTAGATAATTTCTAAAACTTAGTGGCATATTGGCTGACTGTCATGTTTCCCTACAGTAAATTCTAGAATTCATCTTCTCTCTTTTCCCTGACCGAGAGATGTATGAATTTTTTCTCGAATTCCTTCACGAACTAATCCCACTATATTGGATCTTTCTATCTTTCCCYAATTTTTTGGGTTAGGGACCATCATACTCGGGTTGTGATCTTAATGAGAAAACTGCAAATGTGACTCTTTTTGCATTTGTATAATGCAAWGTATGAAATATGTCTTCCATTTGTTCCAACAATTTTCCACCTTATCTTCTCGTTCAGTTTCTCCAAAAAAATCGGGAGGTTAGAATCTCAAAATCGTTGCATCGCCTCATCCTCCACACTTTGTTGAACTAGTCCAGATGGCCTTCCTTGTAAGGCCATTTCCATTAAAGTTTTCATCCTCCAAAACGCATGCTATAGCTGGTTCCTCAATCAAAATTGGTGTAGTCTGTTTAGAAGGATTTGGGTTTATCCCTTTACTTAGTCTTGGTTACACTTGCGGTTACCCTATGAACACKTGCCTGTCCTTTGCCTCTTGGTTCAAGTGCATTCTCTTGGTTGCCTGTTCGTGTTTAGTTTCCATGCACTGTACACCATATCTTAATATTTTGCAATTATCTAACCAAGATACTACTCGAGCTCAATAATGAAGCTGCTAGACATGTTAACCACAAATTCAAGTACTTGTCACAAGTTTTGGCAGTAAGTYCTTAGCTAGCTAGCATGAAGACCAATGGATTCCACAATTTCCTGACTAACTCCAATCTTATAATATAGACAAATCAAGCACATAATATATTAACCGAATAGAATGGATCTACACACAATTATAAACATCATTATTCCTACCTACCCACGCTCAAGTCTCTAAACCTAGGCTCTAATAACACCTCTGGAGCCCCGGCAGTACCCTAGGTAAGATTGTGGCCGAACAATTTGCTGACTACAATCAGTACTATCGTTAGAAGTGATAAAATCCACAGTAAAACATCTTGAAGTATAATCCTGCCAAGATTGCAGATACATTTATAGACTTAAAATAAGATACATCATAGTAGAAGTATACTAAAAATAGTAGTGGTGCCTTAGCACTTTCCAATAATAGATTGACATTCCTAGCTCTCGTTCCCAAAACCCGAAGTCCCAAGATCCATATCTTTCAATAAAAAAAACAAAGGAAAGACTATGAGGTCTAGCTCAGTGAGTTTGCACGTGTGCAATGTGAGATTGAAAATTAAGTTATAATAAACATTTATTGATATAGTAAAAGCCATTATATAAAACTAGATTTATGTTTCAAGCATTTGATAAGACACTGGATCAAGGTAGTAACAAAATTAGTTTCTATCAAAATAAATCACAAGAGGAGGAACAATTACCGCAAAATAAAACTTTGGGGGTATAGCCAGCCTTGTTCCTCAAATTTTTATGTATGCAATTTTCTACCTTATCACCTCGTAATCAACGAGTGGTATCCGCTATCTAGGTATGGGAGTTAGTCATTCCTGGATTAAACTTCTAATCAGGGATAGAGTGTCTACAACAAAATATATTTGCGAAAAATAATTTATAAAGGGCTCAAAATACATTTGCAAAAAAAAAAAAAAAAAAAAGGCTGATAAGGAATTCACCTACAAGTGCACGGGAATTCTTGAAAATACATCTAGAGTGTGCTTAACTAAAAACAAGAACTTTTTGTGGAATTTAGAAGATGAAGGAACTCACCGGTGACTCGATTAATTAGGAAAAAGATCTACTATCAGGCGCTACTTAAAATAATTCTTAAGAATTTCCTTAGCAATAAATTATGCCAATCGCAAAAAATCTATCCTAAATAAACCCATTGTACAACGGACTTTATAATACTCAATTCTATTTTAGAAGTTCATTAGGGTTTTTAGGTGTGAAATGCTTAAATAAAATATATTATGAGAAAAAGGATTACAAGCGTCCTTTTCTGGACAAGGTTTTACTGGAATAGATATAACTAGAGATAGGATGATGGTTTTAAATTGAAACAAATTGAAAAATTATCCTAGAATGTAGGGCTTTCTAACTTTATAGAATAAGTCATAGAAAATGTGAGGCCCCGAAACATCTACAAGTAGGTAACTGACATATTTTACGAATTCAAGAGTAGGAATAATTTTAGGACTTATTATACCTAGGTATAGAATATTTATTAGGCAAAAATTGTGGTGGAATTTTAGCATTAGAGTAAACCCGGACATTTTCGTGCCTTAATCTAGTTTCAAAGACCCTTCTTTAAAATTTATTACTATTCTAACTACTAGATAAAATTCTTACCAACTTGAATGCATATAATTGGCCATGACTCTTCTATTTTATTTTAGCTTTGCTTCTTAAAATTCAAGAACTTTCCTAAATTTAAACTTCCACTTTTTTTCTTTCCTCTTTGTAATCGATTTCTCAGCTTGGTTAGCTTCAAATCCTAGTTTAATCATTTACCTAAAAAACCATTCCAAAAACTCCCTCATATAGCTGAATCTACTTCCCCAAAACTCAGCCTGTTACACTTTTAGTTTTTAATATAAGTCTTACTTTCAAAATTTCAGCATAAGTGTTGTCTGCCATGAATTATAGCTTCCATTCCATTTCTATGAGCTRTCTGATTCCTAAAACACCTTGGCAGTTGTCCATAGTGTTGTCTAAATTATAAAAGCGTTTGGCTAGGATAATGGCAATTGTCCACCCATGCGTCAAGCCTTCCTTAAGAGTTCAAATTACTCTAACATTAACAGCAGATACAGCTGGAAATTCTTTAATTTTTCTTTCTTTTTTTTTTGGCCGATTTTCACTGTTATTTAAGTATTGATCTCTCCACCTAGCACCTCTATAAAAAGCTAGGTAAAGACTTGGAACCCAAACCTCACTCTAACCTGATCTCACAAAACATTCAACCAATTTGTACCATCCATCAGGCCACCAAGAAAACCCATAAAAGTATAATGCAATTAGTCCTTCTTTCTTGAAACCAATAGCACCCAAGTTTGGGTAATGAGGAAAAGATCTTAGATATCAGCTGGCTAAACTCCATTCTCTGTGTACATCCATAGTTATGATGGATACTAGGCTTCAATCTATTAACTTGGTGCAACTTACAGGTTGGTATGTCTATAAAACCATAAAACATGGTTAATGTTAAGCTTAAAAGTTATGCTTATAGAAAAGAGGGTAGGCCAGCAAAGAAACACTTATGAATTGATATAAGAAAAAACCTATAAGCTTATAATATGTGCTATTTTCAATCTTTTTCTATGTTAATTTTGGATTTAGAATATGAGATTTATTGTGAAAGAAAAATTAAGGGTCTGGAACCTGAATCACCTGGGATCATAATGCTAAAAGGAAACTTACGAAATGACCATTAGAGTAAACCGTATCTTTTCGGGCGAGCCTGAAAGTTTGACCACACTAAATTCATTACAGCAACTCTATACTAAGTTTATTTTAGATTGTGATGTGTGGCTGAAAATCCACAGATTATGGGAATAATTTAGTCGAAATGTTACTCAATTTGACCTTCTAAAACTCAAGATATGAGTTAATCTTTGGAGTAGAGTTATTTTTGACCRAGTGAACATGAACTTATTCCATTCGAAAATGGTATTTATCTAGACCTCTTTAGGCTTAGATGTTTACATGGTAGTAAAACGTATTATTTTAGGTACATTTTCAAATTGAATTCATTAGGAAACTCTAAGTATTATGAGCATAATGCATTAAGCATTCACTGTAAAACTATTTCAAACTCACCATCTTCATCTTAAAATCTTCTAACCAACGCATTTCTATATCCTATCCCATGCAACTATRTTGCTTTATATTATTRGATCCTGAGTTATTACTATCATATTAGCTTGAGTTATACCGATGCTCGTGAAACCCTAGAATATTCTATTACATGTAACTCTAACACCTATATACTCGTCTAAACTTCGAAAACATATTTGATCATTATAAAGGCCAAGTTAATGTTTAGTGGGGTTTATTTAGGAAATATTTTGTGCGATTAGTATGATTTATTATGAAGGAAATTCTTACAACTTATATTTGGTAGCGCTTCAGTAGAACTTTCTCTGATTCGTCAAGACACAGGCAAGTTCCTTCGTCTTTTAAATTCCGTAAAAGTTCTTGTTTTCATTTAAGGGTACCCTAGATTTGATTTCTAGAATCCTCATATGCTTAATATGAATACCTTATCAACTATTTTATTCCGCAAAAATATTCGGAGTTATCTCTAAATTGTTTTATGCAAATTACAAACGTTGAATTTCTTGAAATTATTTTCCGAACATGCCATTTTATCAAATCTTGTTTCTTGGATAATTATTGAAACTAAATAGAATTCTGATTCATAAAGTTATTTACCAAAACCTGTTGAGGAAAAACATATAAATTATGATTGAAGTACTTATGATCTATACTAATTTAGTTTATAAAATTATACTGAAACATTTTTGAGATCACTATGGAATTGATTGATTGAATTGAAAGATGCAATTGGGTACTCCACTGACAAACTCTGAATAACTAGTCCAGTAGGTAAAGTACTGTGCTTGGCTGGTCCCCAGTACGAGTAACTCTTGAGTTGGTCTGGATGACAATAACCGAGTAAGTGAACCCACCCTTGGAGAACGACGGGGTAGCTAGTAGGGGATTACGATTGCATTAGGCAAACGGTGGCATCATTCAGTGCCCATATCTAATTGTGGAGAGTCATACCCCAGGTTAGGAGTTTTAACCTGGGGGCCGATAACTCCCTTGTTCCCTAGCTGGTGGATACCATTGATTAGATGAGGTGATAAGATAGAAAATTGCATGCGCAAAATTTGAAGGGATAAGGCTAGTATTACCAGACCCCGCAAAGTTTTAGTCTACGATAACTATACATTACCTTGCTTTTTATTTTTGCATCAAATGTTTTCCTCACTTCTGTAGTCAACTAACTGCCACTATCAAATGTTCGGAAACAGCTTCATGTAACGACTTTTCCTACATCCCTGAACATGTATTATAACTGTATTTTCTAACTACATTGCACACGTACAAAACTCACTGAGCTAGTATTCACAGTCTTTCATTTGTTTTTTCTAGTGACAAATACAAATCTGGAGACTTTGGGTTTTGTCTTTTTCTAGGAATATTAGTTTGTTACTAGAAAGTGCTAGAGCATCACTACTATTACTATGATGTATTACATTCTAAGAATTTAATTGTATTGACAATCCTTGTTGGATTATATTTCTAGATGTTTTATTGTGGGCTTTTATATTTTTCAATGATGGTACTGACTACCGAGAGGTAGGCTGTAACACCCCCAGATTAGGAACCTTATCCTAACCCGGGAATGTTATGTCATTCCACTCGCAAATAATCAACTATCATTTAAAACTCAACATTTATTTATAAAATGAAGACAGCGGAAGTCTCAACAATTTAAACCATTCAAAAATGAAGACAGCGGAAGCTTCAAGAATTTAAACAATTCAAAAATAATATATCTTATTACATAAATCGATTCGAAAACCAATTCCCAGGTATCATAGCTTGCCCACAAGTGACCTTCTCGCCCCGTCTGGTTACATATCATCTAAAATGACACATAAGAAACGGAATGAGCTAAAAAGCCCAGAAAGTAACCTCAATGCATAAATGCATCAACCTATCCTACATGCCATGAAATTATAAAATTTCACATTTTAAATGAAAACCTTTTCAAACATTCCCTTTTCAAAATTCCTTTACAAAACATTCGCTTCAAAATTCACTTACAGTAAAACATTCCATTTCCTTTTGTTCGTGAGCTCACTAGAGTGTAACACGTAGCCACTAAGCTCTGCAGTGGGCCATAGTTATTTGGAACCCGATTCCATTCCTACCGGTAGAACCGCAAAGTGTTTAACATTCAAAAAAAAGTTTTCTTTCCATTCTTCCACCTCCAAGGAGGTGAACATTCCATTCTTACCTACTCTCCAAGAGGGTAGGGTCGGGTGCGCCGGTCCCCCACGCCCCATTTGCCACTCGCATMTTTTGTGGCTAGGTTTACACTCCTTTCYGAAAACTTTAACATTTTCAAAACTTTAACCTTTTCCTTTAAAATTCCATTTTCTAATCTATTCACCTTCTAAGTGTGTGAATGGCTCATGCCAAATGTGATGTAGAGTTCTAACTACATGCTCATGACATGAAATGCATACCACCTTACATAATATAGCATTCAACAAATAGAACAAAATATGAAATATAATAGCATATCATTTGACATAAAAGTGATACATGATATAAACACATTAACATTCCACACAATTATACGCACATCATCATACAATCCCATTCACAATATATTCGAGCAACCAAAACAATTCAATTACATTCATTCATAACATAAATGCGATGTGAGGATTACTTGCATGGAATAATGTACGTAAACAGGTTCTTACTTAAGTTGCGAAGTGGACTCCTTCAACCGATCTTGTCGTAAGCCCTCGAAATGACCTAGTTGATTACACAAAGAGGGTCTACTTAGTTCGATCGTCCCAACTTAAGTATTATGTGTTTAATTTAAGAATGTCCTTTATTAATTATTAATCCATTCTTAGTTTCCGCATTACCAATTACCATGTCTTTTTAATGTTACAATTTAACTCCTTAACTCAGGTATAAACCTAATCTATATTCTCTCATTAATTCACTTCAAGGCATAGTTATGTACAAGTCATAAATTCAATGTCAAGTGTTAACGTTTTCACCTTTAAGTTCATGATGTCTAAATGTCTTTGGAATGGCAATAGGTCCTCAAGCGTGTGCTCAAGCGGTACTCGCAACAGCGTCTCGGCGCCTGRGCGTCTGGAGTCGGGCTTCAGTGCGCCTGGGCATTGGGCACCTAGGCCAGGACCAATTTTTTGACGAGCTCCGGTGACGAGTAGATCAGCAATGGCGTGTGTTCGGACTTGGCGGATCTAGCTGCGTACAAGGAAGATCAGGATCGGTCACTCGGCATTTCTGGCAAGCAGACCGGTCGAGCCGAGAAAAGAAAGGAGAAGGAGATGAAGGCAGAGTTGGGCGGATCACTTAGTCTAGAGTGGTTATGGCTGACTTTGGAAGGTGTGAAAATCAYGCCTCTKGCGTGCAGCAACTCGCCGCGACGCGACCAGGAGCGGGCGATGAGCAGTAGACGAGAATGGACGACACGCATCGGTGAGGATTGGTTGTGCGGGTTGCTTTGCAGTGTTCCTCCAAGCGGCCACAGATCTGATGCGAGAAGATTTGTTGTGGCTCCTAGAAATCGACAATACTGGTGACGTCGACAAGGGTGGCATGCAACAGCGAGCAAAGATGCGGAGAGGCGAGCGGTCGATAGAGGGAGAAAGAGGCAGCGGCAGTCCCAGATGGCAGTGGCGAGAAGAGAGGAAGAAGGAGGCGGGTAGGGCTTCCAGGAAGTGGGCGGCGGCGGGGGGTAGAAGATGAAAGGTTTCTTTATGGTTTTTCTTTTTTCTTTTCTTTTCTTTTTCTATTCATATTTTAGGCCGTAACCCGAATCCTTCGGGCCTTCCCATCCAAATCTAACCTAAAATCATAAATTTAATATAATGGGCTTTTCTTCGATAAAAATCCTAACTTCTGACTAACAAACAAGTAGGCCCATGAGTCGAGCGTTTTTACTAACGATAATTCTTATTCGACACGGGCAATATTTTTGCACCTATTAAACGTATGATTTAAAAAAATATTGATCACATATAAAATATCTAACCCTAGTTGGCACACAATTTCACGAGATCAAAAAAATATTCATAAAAGTAAAATTCGGGGTGTTACATAGGCGGTGATTTGCTTGGCCTTAGTCACACATAGGGGACTGCAGGGCATCATAAAAAAGGCTATGGTCAAAATGCTCTAAAGTAAAAATAGTGAGTTTGAGACCAGACTTACAGAAATGAACAACGTAGGGTGTTTAGTGTATTACTCTCATGATACTTCGACTTCCTTTATAATTTTAGTGCCAAAATGTTCCTAATAGAGAAAGTTTATAATCATGTAAGGTTTGAGGACTAAAGTGATCTGCATGAATACCAGTTTGAGTGGGAATAGGAGTTTCATGTTCAATCGGCCAAATCTTACCCTACCTGAAAGATTAGCAAATATCTAGAGTTTTACAAGCTCAAATTGAGTGAAATTTGTACTAAATTTTTCCTAGGATCGTTGGATTTGCAGCCATCTATCACAAGCTAAATTCCATTTAGCAATAGAGTTTCTATGCCGTATTACGATAGAAATTATTTTTGGTTTGGCCAGAAGAACTGGGTATACCCTTATAGTTGTATCATTAATCTTATGAGACATTAGAAGATGCACATTGTCTCATAATAATTGTAAAAGATTTAATTCCCAAATTCTCAGTTTATGACATTAAATGGTCATTTTCTAACCCAAAATGGAAACACAAACAGAAATGCAAATATATCATATGTTCTYCCCAATCTRATCCATGTACCCTCTTTGCTRACCTTAACATTATAAAACGTACATTCCCTACTCCTTATTTACTTTATATCAACACCCTTAGTATCCAGTCGGAAGATTATGCAACACCCAGGCATGACTTTTAGTTTCCTTTGACAAAAACAATAAAAGTTTTGTTATTATTAACCGGGTTTTTAAGTTAAAAATTTGGTCTGTTTGCATCATGAAGGACATTTCTTGTGGATAGTTTTTAGAAAATGACAGATAGTAGATTTTCTTGACTAATGAAAATCATAGATGATTTCCTTCTGAACTTTGAACTTATCGAATTGTGCGATTTTTACATCGTACTGAAAATCTCTGTTTTCGATGATCATCAGTTCTTTTGATTTCTTTTTAAACTCTCAGCATGTGCTTATTTTAATCAAGACTACTTTGATTAATTTTCCACTCCGGTACACTTGAAAATGATTTTCAAACAGTTTTTCCCTCAAAAGTATTTCAAAATTCTTTTTCAAGAAGGTTTTCCAAAATTCTTTTTTTCCAAGCTACTCTTGCACAAATACATTTTTGAAAAATGTAGTACATATGTATATTAACAAAAAAAGAAAAAAAATCTTGTTTGATTAAAAGGCGAAGACTTTTGACAAACTTGTGATCTCTATTTTCAAGTGCCAAAAATTGTTTCTTAAAACTTGTTATGAGGTCACTTTTTGATTTATTGATTAAGTTGACAGATTATATTGAGTACTACATTGGAAAACTCTAATTGGAAATGCATGGGTAGACACTTGCGTCATTGGGTACCCTTGGTTAGGAGGTTTAACCGAGAGCAGTTGACTCTTTTTGTGCCGTAGCTAGCGTCTAACCACGATTGTTAAGAGGTGATAAGGTTGAAAATTGCATGTATGCTAACAAGGATATGATGCTAGTATTACTAGACCCTGCAGAGTTTTATTTTGCAGTAACGGTTCTTGATTGTGTGTTTCATTCTAAAAAATGTTTTAACTCTACTCTTTTCAAATACTTCATCTAACAAAGATTTTTCAATAGTGATACAATTTTTATTAAAATCCTGAACATGTGTTTTCTAAATATACACTGCACCCATGCAGAAATCATTGGGATAGCGCTCATAGTTTTCCTTTACCTTTGTAGCGACAAATGTAGATCTTGAGGTATCTAGTATCACAAGCGAGAACTAGGAATGTCAAGTGCTAAAGCAGCACTACTACCCTTAGTCAACTATGAAAAACTTTGTCCTAAGCTTTTGATCATTGTTAAGTTATGCTTCCACTATATGGATTATGTCTTTCCGTGTAATAGTACTCACTACCAAAAGGCAGGCAGTGATTGATTGTTAGTAGCCCAGAGTCAACAAATGATTGATGCTGATAATCGACGGTGACATATAGAGTTTCAAAAAGGAATTCAAATGTTTCAAAAATTGAGATCTCATCAAGGTTTTGTTAAACACCCAAGAGGTAGAAATTTGAGTCCTAGATACATCGAACCATTTGAAATCCTAGAAAAATCAGAGCAGTTTCATACAAAATTGCATTGTCGATTGAGTTAATTGGAATTCATGATGTAATCCATGTTTCGCAACTCGAGAAACATAACCTAATACCAGATCATGTGATAAATGACGCAGAAGTTAAGTTGCATCATCGAACAAGGAAAGACCAGGAGGTTATTGGAATTCAGTGTTAGGAAACTCAAAGTAAAGAGATTCAATTGGTTCAGGTTCAATGGGAACATCAAGGGATTTAAGAAGTGACTTGGTAATATAATGATTACATGAGACAGAAGTACCACAACCCATTCCACGTAATTATARATTTCTAGGGCAAAAATTTTTTGAAGAGGGGGAGGATGTAACGACCTAGATATTTCAAGGAAATAGAAACCAAAGGTTATCACATCGCAAATAGATTTAGCTAACACATAGAAATTGGGATTTAGGATATTCTAGGCTTAGAATTCGGACAGGTTTATTATTATTAGAAAATTTGGAAATATAATCTCAGCTTAATCGAATTTTAAAAACTCGTTTTCTAAAATTTTCAGCTTATTTTATTTTTAAACATTATTCTATTTTTGATTCTCTTAAACTTATTTTTTATAACACTTAATTTTTCTTGAACTTATTTTCGAAGACTCGATGCTATTTACTTAAAGCCATATTATTTTCTCAATAACCTATTTTAGTACTACTTTGTTAAGTCCTCATTATAGTAAAATATCAGCCTGGAACTCTTCATAAAACTCTGTCGTAATTCTTGCTTCTTCCTAGCCAATTACTCTTCTTTTATTTCAGCCATGTGATCGTTCCTTTCTTGATGCAATCCTAGCTCTTGATCAATCCCATTGCATGCCTAACATTTGTCTTGAAATTTGAGAGAAAGAGTGTGGATATGTGTTGGTTTTAGATGAGTTTTGGTCACGGAAAAATCTGTCGTGTGTGTGTAGTATGTTGTCAAGTTTGGAGATACTTTGGCAAGATTTGTACAGCTGTTTGCATGGCATGAGTTGTACCCATGAGAGGACTGTTTAGCTAGGAGAATGATACATAATCTTGGTGATATGTCAATCATAGGAAATGGGAGGATTGATAGATGGACAGCTGCCCCCCTGGGTGTATATTAAACATGGAAATGTCTCCAAACCATGCAAGAAAACCGCTGATTTTCTTTTCTCTTTGCTGCCTGAATTCCATCCCTTTACAACCTTGAGAGTTCTGCCCAAAACCATATATAAATGGAGCCCAAATTCATCTTGGAAAGCCACACAATAATCTGACCAAAATTGCTAGCCTTTCACAAGCCAAAGATCAACTCTACCCCATTTCCGAACACAGTTGACACTTACATTTCTTAASCAAACACTGCTATTATTCTGCTGTAATAAATCTTATGATTTAATTCTCTTTTCACACGTTTAGAATCTTACCTTTCTGTCATTCCTTTGCTGCATTTTTCAGGTGTGTAGCAGTGCTGATTTGGATTCTTTCTAAGTATTGATTTGTGCAGTAACTATGTGTGTCGTGTAGAGTTTTGGTTAGAAGAATACCTAATTGATGCATGGGTTTTTGCATGAATGTTTTGGGAATTTCGTTATGATGTCTTTATAAGATGAATATGGATTTTTAATATGCTTTGAGATCAAAGGTTTCACATTAAATATAGTTCCGAACAACCAGAATTTTATCCAATTTCAGCATAATATAGCAGTTTGATATCTTGGTGCAATTTTGATTATGATATGTGTTTAGAAAGCTTTGGATATTAGGAAGAATTTATTACAAAGTTTGTCCTATTTGTACGAGTAAACTCAAGATATGAGTTAATTTTCAATTATGGTCAATCTGGCCGATTGAACATGAATTGTGTGTCTATCTTCAATATTGGATTCATTCGAAAATTTTGAACTCTGAGTTTTCGCCTTTTTTTTTTTTTTTTAACTTTAGAATGTTAGGAATGTTACCGGAACGCATTTTTCCTAGCATCTCTTTTGGCTCAAAGCCTAACCTAGCTTCGGGCGACGATACATCACTCAAAATGCAGCGCCAGAATGCCTCGCCATCCTCACCTTATCTTCTGCAAAAAAGCTTCGTCACTTTTTTATCTAAAAGTTCTCTGGGCAATGCCACTACATACTATTCTCCCCTCTATTAACCTTATTCATACCTGCTGCAGCTTCTTCATCTTTAATCTTTGCTTTCAACAATAGACACAATTATCTACTTCCTCTCTCAGCAAAAAGTGATTTTCTTTTATTGGGCAAAACGATAAATCCGAGTTACTCCACTGAAACTAGGGTTTCTCTTTAAGTTATGAATCCGGGTGTGTTCTGGTAAAAACCTAAAACCTTTAGCTAGCCTATTCATTCATCAACTAGCGAAGACTCC
>MEJB01000067.1:297658-344069 GCA_001752375.1 Rhazya stricta
TAAATTATAATATTTTATTGGATGCAAAATAAAATTCTAGAACTATTTAGTATTGATAATTAATTTTTTTAATTATTCAGTTGATTAATTAGTTATTTGGTCAATTTTGACTCGTTACATTATTTTATTTATTTATTATTTAAAAAGTAATAGAAATAAATTAAAAAAATAAGAAAGAAAGATTCATCCTGATGTTTCTCTCTCTTTCACATCACTTTCCCCTTTATTCTCACCTAACTCCACTCACTTTTGTCTCCTTCGAGAAAACCACACTACTCTTTCTTCCTCACTTCTTCTTTTGCTCCTTCTCTAATTTCTTCATTTCTTCTATTTCACCTTCTTCACTCCTGAACCATGTTTTTTTCTCTCGCTGCCCACACACCACATTACTTGGACTTCGCCGCCCCACTTTTTCTTTGCATTCTTCTTGCTGCTGAGTTTCTTTTTTTCCTTCTCCTGCGCACGATTAATTTTTCGTTCTTCTCCTCCTTCTCTTGTTTGGCTGTCAAATAATCAACATACACTATTTCCTTCTTTCTTTTCTCTCTCTCTCTCTCTCTCTCTCTCTGTGTCTCTGCCTCTGTTAGAGCTTTTTTCTCTCTCTTTTCCTCTTTTCTAGCTGGTTGTAGAAAGCAGAAGTAGTTGGTAAACCTTATTTTCTTTGATGCAAACGAATCAATGATGTTCATTTCATGGAGTTACTACAATTGCTTCCCTAGTTTATCACTATTAGTTATCGTATCAAATTAAATTCTTATAAAGTTGGTTTGTTCCTTTAACTTCTCCATGCTCTGTTTTTCTTCACCCATATATGCTAGCTTTCTTGTTTGTATAGTGAGCCTTTAGGAATGTTATGTCTTTTTGGGAGTTTAGATATGAATGTATGAATGCTAGAAACATGTTGCGGGGATAAATGCAATGGTTTTGAGAATTGAGGCTATTTGTCTATTAAATTGTTTTTTTGAGAAAGCTATGTAGACAACAAATTTTTTCAGAATTTAGTTATTTTATATGGAAGTAAAACAGCTCTAGAGAATTTAGATCAGTTTAGTTCTTCTCTTSACTCATGTTTCTTCAATATTACTATCTGGATCCCCTCTAAGACTTGACCTATAATATTTTGAATTTTGAAAATGATTTTCACAAATAAATTAGCWRTATCAACGATGTATACTTTTATATGTTTGAAATTGAGGTAATGCAAGACAAGAACAAAATTTTATAGTTAATGTTGTGCATTCCTGCTCTAGCATCAATTATCCTGTGWTGAAAATTTTCTCAAAATGTTAAATGGAGARAGTATAAATGATGGGCTTTAGTGACAAAGTTGTATGGGCTTTTGAATTAATAGCCTAAAACTTAACATTACTTAGATTCTAAACTACGAAAGGCCCAAATGGCATTGGGTTTTAAGATTAAATTGCTTGGGCTTAATAAACAATGTTGGTTGATTTACACAGAAATTGGACTTTCGGAATAATAGGCCAAAACATTTCCTTCGGCTCTAATTTGGTAAAAGCCCAAATGATATTGAATCTTGTGGGATATCTTATTGGGCTTTAATTTGGCAATGGACCAAATCACAAAATTGGATCTTGGACATTATTTTAAACGAATGGACCACTATTATGAATCGTTGGACTTATAATTTTGATTATTAATTATTGTTATTAAGGACTTTGAATTACTATTTGGACCTTGGACTATTTAAGATATTAGATTAAATAAAATAATTTTCCAAAAACCCTAAATTGGGATTCATTAAATTGTAAGATCTCTGGTGGCATTTAATAAATTATTTATTTTCTAGAATTATCGTAACCACATCTTTAGATATAAACAAAGACAATATCATGTAATCTGATAATAGGATGTGATAATCAAGGGATTTAAAAATTTAGTGTGCAAATCAAGAATACTTAGGTGAGTTCCTCTATCTTTTAAAATACTGCAAACTGTGCTTGTTTTCATTTAGGCATACTCTAGATAAGTTTTATAAAATTTTTCGTATGCTTAATTGTGAATTCCTCTATTTTACAAACTATCAAGCATCAGTGGTTTTGTTACTCGATTAACATGAAAATTTGAATTTGGATTTCCAATACTTGTTTTCGTATTTGATATGAATTTCATAAGATTATCAATTATTGTGTATACCAACTCGTTATTAAATTGCGGTTATATTGAAAAGAATGAGTACTCAGTCGATGACTACATGTACTAGTCTAGTGGATAAAGTACTATGTTTAGCTAGTCCCAGCACGAGTAACTCTTGAGCCGCTTGGGCAACAGTGCTTTGGAAGTTACCAAATGGCCAAAATTGTGGACCGTACCTATGATGGACCGAATCCATTTGGATAGACGGTTGTATCATATCGTACCCACAGTATATATTGGACGCTCATACCCTTGGTTAGAAGGTTTAACTCGGGGACAACCGACTCTTATAGCTACGGCTAGTCGGCTAAATTGTTCCTGTTATACATGGGGTTTGGTTGTAAATCGCATGCGTATTCGGAGCGATAAGGTTAGTATATCTTGATCCTATAGAGTAAATCTCTTACGTTTAAGGTTTCATTCTCTTGACCTTATACATGATATGAAGAGTTTTCTTGCATGGTTCTTCAGCTCTAGAATTGAATTTTTCGAACTATCCCTTTTCAGATAATGATTTTACATTAACAGTTGGTCTTTTTTCATTAAACTAAATCGTCATGTTTATGGATATTATTCTTACAACTGCACACTATCACACAGTCATGGAACTCACTGAGGCTAGCTCATTTAGTTTTATATGTTTTAATGACAGGTATAGACGAGTACTAAAGTCCAACAACTTCAATTTTAGAAGAGTCATATTGTACATAAGTTTTGGTGAAATTCTAAGAGCTCTAATCATTTGTAATGATTAGAATGAATGTACTGTCACTGAGGGTGGTTCTTTTATATTTTGGAAAATTGTACTGTGATGTTTAGTGTTGTAAAATTTAGAATYATTTACATTGTAAGATGTTATAATTAATGAGATRTTCATATTCCAAATTATGGATTTAGTTGCTTTGAATGTTAAATTGTATCGGCTGCTGAAAGGCAAATGGCACCCGTACAGCCCAATGGAACTAGGGGAGTGCAGGTCGTCATGTGGATTTTTTTAAGGAAACGATAAAAAGTAGATTTTCTGAACTAATCAGAATCACATGTGAGTTTCCCTTTCGAACTTTTAACTGATCAAAATGTGTGTTTTTAGTTCTACTCTAGATCCATTGTCTTCAATCAACGAAAGCTCCTCCGATTTATGTTTTTAAAATTTCAAAATGTGCTTATTTTAATCAACCATACTCTGATTAGATTTTCCATGCCTATATGCTTGAAAATGATTTCAAACAGTTTTCACTCAATAGTATTTCAAAATTGTCTCTCAAAAAGGTTTTCTACAAACTACTATTTTTCAAAAACATTTCCAATAAACGTAGGATAAATGTGTTATCAAAAAATAAATTGTTCGATAAAACGATTTAGGGAAGATTTTTGACAAACTCGTGATCTCTATTTTCATTTGACAAAAATTGTTTCTAAAAACTTGTTCTGAGAACACCTTTTGATTGATTGATTGAATTGATGGATTATATTGGGTACTGAATTGCCAAGCTTTGACTAACTAATCTGGTAGCAAAGTATTGTGCTTAGCTTGTCCCTAATAAGAGTACCTCTTGAACTTCGGGACAATTGTAACGGAGTAAACCTACCCTTTGCCAACATCTGGGATGCTTGCTGCAGACCGGGAATGCACGGGCAGACACTCATTGCATTAGGCACATGGTCAGATCATGGGCTTCCATACCCTTAGTTAGGAGGTTTAATCGAGACCGGTTGACTCTTTTTTTCCTTTGCTAATGGGTATCACTAATTGTTAAGAGGTTATAAGATTGAAAATTGCATGCAACTGGTATCACTAGACCATTCAGAGTTTTGTTTTGCAATAACAATTCTTGATTCCTAATTGCATGCAAGAGTGAAACAGTTTTTATTGAAACCGTAAACAGGTGCATTTTGAATACACACTGCAAATGTGAAGAAGTCACTTGGTTATTGCTCATAGCTTTCCTTTATTTTTGTAGTGACAGATGTAGATCGTGATGCATCGAATGTTACGGATGAGAGCAAGGAATGTCAAGTTCTAGAGCAGCACTACCACTCTTAGTCTGCTATGAAAAACATTGTTCTAAGCTTTTAATCATTCTTAAGTTATGCTTCTGCTCTATGGATTGTATCTTTCCTTCTAATAGTAATAGCTTCTGAGAAGTAGGCAACGATTCGTTCGGCCTTAGTAGACCCTTGGGGATGGTGGGGCGCCACAATCGACACTAGTTAATGTTCAAGAATGAAGCTTCTTCAACACAAGGAATTTAGCATTCATGGTGTTGATTCTTCTGTGGCTCAAGTAGTAACTGCTTTATAGGTAAGTTTCACAACGTCATAATTTTATCCTAATATATGTCACACAAGAACTGCAATTTACATCAAAGAAAATAATTTATATAATTAGTTGACTCTATCTTCACTCAAAAATTTGTTGCTTGCATTATGGATTTAATAATTTGAAAACATTAGGTATAGATTTGAACATCATAGTAATGCTTAATATCAAAATTATGATATGAGATAAATTTTAGTGCCTTTTTGTGATTTACCATCATAAAGCATTCCCTCCATTAATGACTCCCACAAACCAGTCAAGGATTATGGAAGAAAACCTCGTGCCACCACTTCTTGTCAAAAAACCAAACGCCATCCCCTTCGTGGACATCATCTCTAGTATATGTGCAAAGCTATAAACAAAGAGTGGAAACAACTCTTATTTAATTCTACTGCTTCTTACAGCAAAAATACCAATATTCTTTTTTAGTTACATAATTATAGTCTTGTTACAAACAAGCATTTAAACATGGTTTATGCCACCAAGTAATATAAAGAGGAGCTTTTAAATACGACGGTACAACGATATTAAGATTGAAGCTTCTTCTGCACAAGGAAACAATTTTAATATCATGGAAATCCTTGTGAATATCTTTGTCATGAACTTTGCTTTTAAAAAATGTTATACCTTTGAACATTTGTTGTTATTCGAAATAGGACTAGCGGTGGTTCGAACATGAAGTAATATCATTTATAATATTTGGAACTTGGTTTGTCTTCCTTCTAAAAGCATAACATTAAATACAATTGTGTAATCTTTAGTTAGGGTTTACTATTTGGGAGGATATTTGCTGCAAACAAGCACTTACACAAGATATATGTCACCAAACAAATCAAAGAGATGCTTTAAATACGATGATGCTGAGATTGAAGCTTCTTCCGCACAAGGAAACAATATCTTTTGCCATGAATTTCGCTATTAAATGATACCTTCAAYATTTCTTGTTAATAAAAAGAGGGAATGTTGTAGGCACATGAAATAATATCATTTAAAATATTTTGAACCTCGTTTGTCTTCCTCATAAAGCATGGGAATTAATAAAATCGTGTCATTTTAATTACGATTTACTGTTCTTGAGGAGTTTTGGTGCCATAAGATAGTAGTTAAATAATAATGACATAATTTTAGGACTCTTACGAATGCCTTTTTGTTTTTTATTATGGTCATCAGAAGACTAACAAATGTTAAATTCTACCTCATAATAGTTTAAAATTACTTTTTTGTTGCTAAATTGTCTCAAAAAGAATTGAACTATTATTCAATAAGAAAACAACATTGAAATAGTACAAACTTAAAGACCTATACAATTTCGAATGAAAATTCAAGGGTTAAATTCATAATTTACCTTAGAGACCATAATAGTAAGAAAGACTAGGCCTTTGACTCTGGTTTTGATGTTAGTAATGATTTTCTTGGAAAATATTTTATCTCTGACAGTTGAGGTAAGCAAGAAACTAGAAAGGATTTGCCGTTGGTCTTTTGATACTAAAGGATTTTTTTTCTGTTTACGATCAACATAGTTAGAGGAATTTATAATTTCATTTTCATGTTCATTTTGACACATATTGCTTAATACAAATTTAAAAAGTTTSACTTCAATTATTATTTTTAATTAATACTATCTTCAAGCCCGTGCAACGCACGAATGGTTCATCAATTAGATGTCAAAAATGTCAATTTATAAGATTCTATTGACATTGAGTTTTACATTATATTAGTTAGACCACCAAACACGTTTCAACAAATTTGAAAACAATCATTTAAAAAATAAAAACGAAAATGTTTCAAAAAATGAAAAGTGAAGTGGAAACAAAATGTCACCTAAATATTTTGCTCTGACAAGCTGGGTTTTTTAAATTGGTGTTTGAATACTTAATAATGATTGTTCAAATTGATGGTGAAATTTTAATTCCAAGAGAAGTTGTAAAACATAAAAGAAAGAAAATTAAAGGAGAAAATATATATTTACTTATCTGAAAAATAAATGTTCTTCCTAAATAGTCGAACTTTTTACAATTTTGATAGTTCGCTTAAACATAATGGAATTTCTCGTGGTAAAATGCCTCAATCTATCTCAAGCACTTCCTTGGAAGACATTCACAGCTTGCCAAGAACAACAGAGATAGCTGTAGGTCTTGACTCTACTAGTGCAATATACACAAAAGAGTAACGAAACTGGAGAATCTTATGGCGAAACTAGAACTGGAATTGTAAAGGAGTACTTGTCTCGGTGCTAACAAGGAGCATCAACAATTGGTATTGCTCATACCAGTAGCCATTCAATGGCTAGGCCAGCACAACGATGCTCTAACTTTTCTTTAAGGTCAAATACCCATTTGACACATCTGCAATGTTCAATATTGAAGCTTCTTTGATATAAGGAATTTCGTGTTGTTTACTATTAATATAGTCAGAGGAATTTCTAATTTCATTTTCATTTCCAATTGGCAAATATTGTTTAATAAAAATTTGAAGAAGTTTCACTTCAAATTTCTTTTATTAGTTTTATGCTCCTGCAACAGATGGATAATTCATCCATTAGATATAAAAGATGTCAATTTACAAGATTTTCTTGAAAAGAGGGTTTAGATTAAATACATCAAAATACATGTTCTTAGCATTACTAATTTTTTTAAATGCATCAAATTTTGATTTTATCGAAATAAATACTCTTTCTAGATAGTCCAATTTTTCTTGTTATAACATTGCCATAATTTTCTTTGTTTGTTCCATACATGGTATAATTAATCAGATTAGTTCATTGAAAGTTTTTGCAATGTCTTCTGGTAAATGATCCAAATCAATCTTAAGTCCATTAGTGGAAGGCATTGAAGGCTTCCTAGGAATAATTGGGATAGATGTAGGACTTGGGATTATTGGGGCACTATACCCGAAATGATATGGAGCTAGAAAATCTTATGATGGAACTGGAATTGTTATTCTCACATGATGCACGAACAAAGGAACTCGTGTCATTGTTATTCTATTAGTAATTTAATTCACAAGTTTAAGGTTTACGAATTGAATGTAAACATATCAAATRACAATCAAGATAAYAGAAGCACGATTTAACATGGTTCGGCATAAATGCCTACACTCATGTGACCAAGTCCAGGCATCAACATGAATCCACTAAATCAAATAATTCAATAGACTTATACATCAATCATTCATCATAAAGTAAAATGCCCTTTTACTATATTGATTCAACAGACTCATACATCAATCATTCATCATAAAGTAAAACGCCATTCTACTATATTGAATCTTGTAGCCATTCAGTTGATCTCATGAGCTCCCTTCCGCCGATTGTCTTGGAAATCTGTCCAGCTTTGTTTTTTGAATCCCTTAGAAATAAACAGCAAGGCAGGAGCCAAGCGTCCAACAATAATTAGTGTCAAGTAAACATTATTCAATATTAATCTATGAATAAATACAATTAAATATCACACTCAMARCTTGATGTTCTTCTCTCTGTATTTGTTCACCTCCACAAAATTAACATGAACTAATTATATGGAGCATATTATTGCAAGAGAGAGATTATCTTAGAGATARACCAATAGTACAAATCCTAAAAGGATTATGATTCCTTATCTAAGGATAACTATATTATAACTCAAGTATATATTTAAAATACAAAAATCTTGTATTATAAATTAATCCAACTCCTAGGTAATTAAAGCATGATATATAGTGATGAGTTATAAAAGAATTCAAAATTCAAATATTCCATATGATAATCAAAACTTATGTCCTTAAAGATCAAAACTTCTATAATAGGCTATAGGGCGCTACCTTCTCTTCTTGTAGAAGTAGATCTAGACATTACTTCTTCTAGACTTCACTGAGAATCTAGAACACGAATGCCTACCACTTTTTGTGTCAACCAAAACCTTGTGGATAGTGTTTACTCTTTGATATCATGTCCAATAGAATGTCTTGCTCTAATGGGAACTACCGCAACCACATTGTTATCAACATTTAAAATATTTTTTTAATATCTCATTGTCGACAGCTGTTCAAAATTCCTAAAAAAGCATATGAAAATTTTAGAAAAAGGAAAGACTTACATACCTCGTGTTGGTTATTGATCCTCCTATCTTCATGATTGGGCTGGTTAGGGTACTACTACCACCTGATGAGGCCCAGCATGCACATCCTCTAAACAATGATGGTATATGTATTGCATGATGAAGCAGATTTCTTCAACAAAAGCCCACAGTGGCTAGCTTTGATACGATGGTCTGATGAAGCTATATCTATTGTTTAAGAGATTCATAAACAAGATATTTATTTTTCCCTCCTCTTATTCTCCTTTTCTAGATAGGGTTATTTGAAGTACAGGATAAACACGCAACAATATCAATAATAACTTTGTGTTAACCCAAAAAATATAGCTTGAGGAATTTATGCTCGCGACATGGGATTACAAAAATGTAAGATATCTTTCGCATAAGGAAAAAATATCTTTTGTCATGAATTTTGCTATTAAAAATCATACCTTTCAACATTTCTTGTTAGTAGAAATAGGGCCCGTGGAAGCAGATAATGTAATATCATGTACAATATTTAGAACCTCAGTTGTCTTCCTCATAAGAGCATAACAAATAATACAATTGTTCAATTTTTATTAGCATTTACTATTTTGGAGGAAATTTGGTGCCATAAGATAATAGTTAAATAATAAAAATTTAATTTTTTGCTTCTTACAAATTCCTTTTTTAAATTTTTTTATGGTTGTTGGAATACTAGCAAATGTTAAATTCTGTCCATAATAGTTTAAAATTACTTTCTCTTTTCAAAAATTGTCTGTGAAGGAATTGAACTATTATTTAATCACAAAAAAATCTCTAAAACAACAGTAAAATTAGTAGAAACTTAAAGACCTAGAAAATTTCGAATGAAAACTCAAGGGCTAAATTCGTACTTTTCTCTAGAGGCCGTAATAGTGAGAGAGACTGAGCCTTCCACTTAGGTTCCAATGCTGATGATGAGTTTCTTGGAAACCATTTTAACCCTGATGGTCGAGGAAAGCATGAGAATTATTCAATCTTGAAAGAAGAAGACACACAACATCATCAAGAAGGCGATATCACCAGAGTTTCAACTATTCTTTCTATACTACTTTTTGCCGTGTATGAAAAATATATTTGTAGGAATTTGGAGTTTCATTTCCATATTTGCTTTGACACATGTTGCTTTATAAAATCTTTAAAAGTTTCACTTCATTTTTTGATTAATACTATATTCATTTTTCACTGGTGAATATATAAAATATGGATTGCAATCGCCACATCATTGTCAAAATCCTTAGATGTGCCGAATGCTTATTTGATATTAAAGAGAAGTTGGGGCATCATCGTGCAAGCTAAACTATTGAATTGCTACTGATACAAGCAAAATCCATGGTTTTCTCAGCACCAAGACTAGTGTTCCTTTCCCTGTCCATGACACTGACATAAGAGTTATAGTTCTACTAGCGTACTAAAAAATGCCCACTTTATATGCAAAATACTATGTATATATATTTCAACTATTATTATGTGTTGAAATAACTAATATGAAAATATCTCCGAAACTTCAAAACACCACTAAATAAATAACATTCCTTAGCCTTCATTATGGATATAAAAGAGAAAAGTTTCTTTAATATTCATTGAGTTGAAGTTCTTAACCTTTCCCAATGATCCCATCTTTCTGACCTTTAGACAATTATCTACTTTGCCCATTGATTTAGACTATGTCGAAAATAATAAATAAAATCAATGATTACAAAAATCTTACTTCATGTAATTTAGTAGCGGTTTTTTTTTTTTCCATGTTAAGTATATGACATCTAAAACCATTCTTTAAGCACTGAAATAAAAGTAAATTAAAAGAATTTGATCATGACTTCGTTATATGGATATCAAAGACAAAAGTTTCCTCATAAAATAACATTATATGATGTTTCATAAATATATTACTTTTTCCCTTAATTTAAACTTGTTTTAGTTTCAGTATAAAATAATAGTAATAATTATAATTTTGTATTATTTCTTTCGAGGAAGAGTACATTAAAATGGATGAGCATTTCAGATAGAATCATTAACATATATTACATCCACTAAGGTATTTTTCTTTTTCACTTACCAAAAGATTTTTTTAAGATTTTTAATATTTTATTTTTAAGACCCACTTTTTAAGGGAAGGTCCAATATTGAATGTAGATGCATTTATTCTTAAAATATGAATAAACATTGCAATTTGATATAGAGTATATGAAAAATATGAATAAAGTCTAAGACTGCAGAAAAGTTATTTGACGTGCTTTACACATAAAATATTTCAAACTTTGGTAAATAGATTATTTAGTATTTTTAAATACAATATGAAAGGGCTAGTTTGAAACATTCCAAATTCGATCTGTAGTTAGCGGCCAAATTATCATTTGCTATAAAAGGAGAAATAACATTCGCCTCTCCTTAATGGGACTTGTTCATGTAAATTCCGCATATTTCTTTATATAAAGAAAGAAGCCTCTCGTTGGATATTGAAGGTAAAATTAAAAATATTAAAAAATGAAAAAAGAAAGCAAGAGATGAAGCCAGTAATTAAATATTCCAAAGCACCTAAGGGATTCATTATTCAAACAAGAAATACAAAGACAAAATGAACAATTACTCTTTTGCAAATTGGCATTCTACTGCCACTAGATTATCCATAATGAATGTCATATACTTATTTCAAACTTATAATAGTTCTTTGAATTCCTATAATCTTCGTTAAAGTTTGACTGCATTAACCGAATAAGTTGAAGTCATCCTGTAGCACTTTCTATGAAAACAATCAATGTGACCTGAAAAAAAGTTCAATATCAATATTCCGACCAGCCTATGTAAAGTAYGTATTCCAAATACRAGGGAAGCAAATTGAATTCAGGCGCAAATGCAAAAATCATAGGATAATAACTAGTTATCTAAAGATTATCTACATGATCAATTGGTCAGAGGAATTTCTAGTTTAATTTTCACTTTCATTTTCACAAATATTGCTTAATAAAACTTTCAAAAGTTTCGCTTCAATTTTTTGTTTTGCTAGTACTATGTGGATGCTCGTGTAATACACAGGTAATTCATAAATTAGATGTGAAAAATGTCAATTTACAAGATTTTGTTGAAAAAGCGGTTTACATTAGATAGATCCCCACACACAATTTTCAATAAGTTAGGAAATATCACTGAAAACAAAAATTAAAGTGGTTCTGAATATGAAAATTTGTAACTAAAATGTAAATAAGAAGCAACATACAAGCTAACAGAACCCATCATGTGATAAACACATGACCCATTTTGAGGAAATTTTAGTCAATATGTGCATGAATAATAATAATAATCAATTAGAAAAGGAAAAAATAATACGAGAAGAAAATATTACAAAGTACCTAATAAGGACTTTGAAATTTGAAGTTCCATAGATTTGAAATTCCATTGTCTAAATTCATGTCATGTTGGGGAGAATTGAATCGAAGCACAAATGCAAAAAGCATGGTATAACAACTAGAGATCTAAAGATTGTCTCCACGAACCCTTGACGTAGAGAAAAGTGAAACAATAGTAGATGGAGAATCAGACATCAATAGGTCCTACTGCAATGAGTGAACCACTTGTCAAGCTACAACCAAGTTTACCAAGTAAAGTAGTAGAAATTATTCTTAGGCTTGCATAGAGCTGAACCAAACCATCCTTAGGAGTGAAATGTGAACGAGAGAGATTAGCCATATAACATGTTGCCTGATAAAAGAAAGAATGGGTATAAGTGAAATGAGTAAAAACTTCATGCCAGAAATATGCTCATTCTTGCACTACTTGTCCTCATACACAGTATGAACAACTTTACTTCCATACATTAATCAGGATATTTTGAACCGGCCGGGCAAATTTTTAGGTGTAGCTCAAGTAATTTTGTATCTATTCCTCAAAATAAAGACAACTATGCATCTACAAGGAGATAAATAGATCAGAACTTATATAATAGGCTATAGGTCACTGTCTRCTCTTTTAAACATTACTTCTTCTAGACTTCACTAAAAACCCTGAACACGAAATCCTACCATTTCTTGTGTCATACCAATACCTTGTGGATAGTGTTAACTCTTTGAGAACATATCCAAAAGAATGTTTTGCTCTGATGGAAACCATCGGAACCACTTTGTTATCGACATTTAAAATATTTTTGTAATATGTCATTTTAGACTATTGTTGTAAAATTCCTGTACAAGCATATGACAATTTGAGAAAATGGAAAGTGTTACATACCCCATGTGTGGTTACTGATCCTCCTATCTTCATGATTGGGCTGCCTAGGATACCAGCACCTACCATGATGAGACCCGTTCAAGCACATCCTCTAAACAGTGATGGCATATCTATTGCCTGACAAAGCAGATTTGTTCAACAAAAGTTCCACAATAGATAGCTTTGATATGGTGGTTTGATGAAGGTATATCTATTGTTTAAGAAAATTATAAAAGAAGTTATTTATCTCCCCTCCTCCTATTCCCCTTTTCTTGATAGGGTTATTTGAAGTATACAATATACACGCAAGAATGTCAAAAAATATAGCTTAAGGGATTTAAGCAGCGACATGGGATTACCAAAAAGTAATATATCTTTTGCACAAGGAAACATTATCGTTTTTCATGAATTGTGCTGGTAAAAATGATATCTTTCAACAATTCTTGTTAGTAGAAATAGGGTACGTGGTATTGCACATAAAGTATTATCATTGGCAATATTTGGAACCTCATTTATCTTTCTCATAAGAGCAAAACAATGAATACAATTGTGTAACTTTAATTAGGATTTACCATTCTGAAGCAGATTTGGTGCTATAAGATAATAGTTAAATAATCACGATTTAATTTTAGGCTTCTTACTAGTTCCCGTTTTTCTTAACAGTCATTGGAATGCTATCAAATATTAAATTCTACCTCATAAGAGTTTAAAATTACTTTTTCATACAATAAACTGTCCCAAAAAGAATTGAATTATTATCCAATTAGAAAACAAATATCTAAAACTACATTTAAACTACTACAAACTTAAACACCTACACAATTTTGAATCCACTTCAAGGAGTAAATTTGTAATTTACTCTAGAGGCCATAATAGTGAGAAAACTAGGCCATTGACTCTGGTTCCGACATTGATGATGATTTTCCTAGAAGCCATTTTATCCTTGACAGTCGAATAAGTAGAGAAATATACAATCTTGAAGGAAGAAGACATACGACATCTTCAAGAAGTCGATACCACCAAAGTTCTCACTATTCTCTCTATACTAAAGGATTTTTTGTCATGTATGATCAATATAGTTGGAGAAACTTATAGTTTCATTTCCATGTTTGTTTTGACACGTATTACTTAAACAAAAATTTTAAAAAGTACCACTTCATTTTTTTTAATTAATAGTAGCTTCACGCCCGTATGATGCATCGATAGTTCATCAATTAGATGTCAAAAAAATGTCAATTAAATATCAGCAAAGTTTCCAATAATCTCTCTCTACCAAAGGATTTTGTTCCTTGTACAATCAATATAGTCAGAGGAATTTCTGGCTTCATTTCCATGTCCGTTCTGCTACATATTGCTCAATAACAATTCAATAGTTTCNATCGATAGTTCATCAATTAGATGTCAAAAAAATGTCAATTAAATATCAGCAAAGTTTCCAATAATCTCTCTCTACCAAAGGATTTTGTTCCTTGTTCAATCAATATAGTCAGAGGAATTTCTGGCTTCATTTCCATGTCTATTCTACTACATATTGCTCAATAACAATTCAATAGTTTCACTTCAAGTTTTTAATGTAGTACTAGCATCATGCCTTTCTRCACTCRATACAGTTGAACATTCCAAGCAACTAAATCCATAAATTAGAATATAAACATCTCAAATGATTTATAAAACTTATCTAGATTGTGCTTAAATGAAAATAAGCACATTTTGCGATGTTTTAAAAGATAGAGGAACTCACCTAAGTATTCTTATTTTGCACACTTAATTTTCAAGTCCCTTGATTATTGCGTCCTATTATCAGATTATATGATATCATTTTAGTTTATATCTATAGATGAGGTTAGGATAATTCTAGAAAATAAACAATTCATTAAATGCCACCTGAGATCTTACAATTTAATGAATCCGAATTTGGATTTTTGGAGAAATTATTTTATTTAATCTAATATCTTAAATAATGGTCCAAGCTTCACAATAGTAATCAAAGTCCTTAATAACAATAATTAATAGCCCAACTTATAAGTCCAACAATTCATAATAGTAGTCTATTCGTTTAAAATAATGTCCAAGATCCAATTTGGTGATTTAGTCCATTTCCAATTTAAAGCCCAATAAAATATCCCACAAGATTCAATATCATTTTGGCTTTTACCAAATTAGAGCTCAAGGAAATGTTTTGGGCTGTTATTTCGAAAGCCTAATTTCTTTGTAAACCAACCAACATTGTCTATTAAGCCTGAACAATTTAACCTTAAAACTCAATTCTGTCTGGACCTTTCCTAATTTAGAATCTAAGGAATGTTATGTTTTCAGTTATTAATTCAAAAGCCCAAACAACTTTCTCACTAAAGCCCATCATTTATACTCTCTCCATTTAACATTTTGAGAAAAGTTTCAACACAGGGTAATTAATGCTAGAGCAGGAATGCATAGCATTAACTATAAAATTTGCATTGCATTACCTCAATTTGAATCATATAAAAGTATACATCTTTGATGTACCTAATTTATCCGTGAAAATGATATTCAAAATTCAAAATATTATAGGACAAGTATTAGAGAGGATCCAGATAGTCCTAAAGGCTCACCACACAAACAAGAAAGCTAGCATATCTGAGTGAAGAAAAATAGAGCATGGAGTAGTTAAAGAAACAAACCAACATATATAAAAGTTTAAATTGATTATGATACTAATAGTGTAAACTTGGAAAGTAATTGCAGTAACTCCTGGAAATGAACATCATTGATTCGCTTGCATCAAAGAATATAAGGTTTACCAACTACTTCTGCTTTTTGTAACAAGCTAACAAAAAAGGGAAAGAGAGAGAAGAAAGCTCTAATAGACAAAGAGGGAGAGAGAAAGAAGGAGAGAGTGTATGTTGATTATATAAGAGACAAACAAGAAAAGAAGAAGAAAAATTGAAAATTAATCATGCACAGGAGAAGAAAAAAGAAAGAAACTCAGAAGCAAGAAGAATGCAAAGAAAAGGTGAGGCGGTGAAGTCCAAGTAATGTGGTGTGCTGGCAGCGAGAGAAAAAAAATGATTCAGGAGTGAAGATGGTGAAATAGAAAGTAACAAAGAAATTAGGGAAGGAGAAAAAGAAGAAGTGAGAAGTTGGAGAGAAGAAAGAGTAGCGTGGGTTTCTAGGAGGAGACAAAAGTGAGTGGAGTTAGGTGAGAGAAAAGGGGAAAGTGATGTGAAAGAGAGAAAGACCTCAAGATGAATCTTTCTGTCCCATTTTTCTATTTATTACTATTACTTTTTGAATATAATAAATAAGTAAAATAATGTAATGGGTCAAAATTGACCAAATAAATAATTAATCAATAGAATAATAAAAAAATTAATTATCAATAGTAAATAGTTCTAGGATTTTATTTTTCATCCAATAAAATATTATTGTCCGAATTCCATCAAACTAACGAACAAATTAATATCCATTTATTTAAAGTAATTAGTAAATTACACACACACACACACACACACACACAGATATATATATATATAATTCAAGAAATATCCTAATTCCGAACTTTTATAACATTAACACCTAAATTCTCACACAGTTACATTTTACGAGATTTCCTATTATGGATGATAGCTAGTAAAGATTTAGAGTTTTATATAGTTCACCAATTAGATGTCAAAAATTTCAATTTGCATTACATTGACTACCAAAGACATTTTYGACAAATTTAAAAACAGTCACTCAAATTAAAAAGAAAACGATTCCAAATATGGAAAGTAAAATGCAAAAAATGGAGCCCTAGAAACCCTCTAGATATTATTTCTTATGGACTTCACTAAAAACCTTAACATGTTTAATAGACGTCCCGTGGTGCCTTGTCCAACTCAAACTAATATAACAAACCACCTAACTTTTAAGAATTTTTATGAAAAATGAATCCTAGTACCCTTTTGATTCATTCGAAGATAACTTGGAGAATACATCACACCGGAAGCCCTTTGATTCATCGGAATGGAACTCGGAGCATGCATCACACCAATAGCCTGTTGATTAATCGGAATAGAACTGGGATAATACATCACACCCATAGCTATTGATTCATTGGAATATTTATGATAAATTAACTGTAGCACTTTCATTATAGCATTCTATATGACAAATTTAATTCCATTCCTCAGCATAAGTATTCTAAAAACACTGAGGTCCAAAGAAGATCCACCAAATAGGGTCACAAAGAAGAGACTAGTTCACATAGAAGATACTACGAAGCAAAGAATTACTTGTGGGATGAAATTCTAAGAATTTGTGGAACACCAATATCTCCATTTCATGTGTCATCCCAATACCATGTGGACAGTGTTTCCTCTTTGAGAACATGTCCAATAGAGTGTCTTGCTCTAATTAAAACCACCAGAACAACTTTGTTATCGATGTTTAAAACATTTTTTTAATATGAAGCCATATATCTAATTGTAGAAAGCTCTTTTAAAATTCTTGAACACGACTAGGAGTAGGTGAGTGAGTGAGTCCTCAATGACCTGAGCGACAATTTGAGAAAAATGAAAGAGTTACATAGCTCGTGTGTGGCTACTGATCCTCCTATCTTCACTTTTGGGCTGGCTAGGGGACTGCCGCCAGACATAATGAAACTTGAGCATGCACGCCTTCTAAGCAGTGATGGTATATCTACTGTTTGATAAAGTATATCTGTTTAACAAAAGTCCACTGGATAGCTTTGATACGGTGGTCTTATGAAGCTTTATCTCTTCTTAAGAAGATAATAAACGTGACATTTATTTTCTGTGCTCCAATTCTYTTTTTCTTGATAGGGTTATTTGATGGATTAGATATAGGCACAAGAATGTCAAAATATAACTATGCAATAATCCAAAAAGTATAGCTTGAGGGATTTATGCCCGCGATGGGATTACAAAAAGCATTATAGAAAGTTTGATCTTAAAGAAAACTTGGGGCATTTTCGTGCTAACCAAACTATGGAATGCCAATTCAATAAGCAAAACCCCCTGTTGATGTTATTCTCGGCACCAAAATAAGAGTTCTATTTCCACTGACATAATAAATGCTCACATTACGTTTGAAGTTACAAACATTCCAACTATTGTTACGTGTACTTTGAATTATATCTTTCCGAAAAATTTTTAAAGGCGTCAATACACACCGAACCTGTCAGAGGGCTTCAGAAAGATGTGTCCAACTAGTTGGGCACAAATCGCGGCGGGGTGGGAAAACCAAGAGTCATAACTAAGTCTAGTTGCTACTGGCATCCCACCGATTTAAGCAGAGAAAATGGATAATGGTTATGGGATTATGGTAGCTAGTTGCGGCTGGAGGAAGAAGGTATGAAGTCTATAGTGACTTATGTGACGGTATATTTACTACTTGATCTAGGTCTCGAGCTTTAGCTGAGTACCTAGGAAATCATGCCCATAGGTGATCCCCTTTAAACAATTTTTCGTAAAAATTCTTTTGTGAGTTTATGTAAAGCTATTTTCGAATGCTTACTCGAATTTACTGAGTTATTGAGAATTTGAAAATGTTACCATGATTTCAGGCAAATCCATTTTTAGTTGAATCTTGGATAAATGTGCATTGATTTATGTTATGGAAATAGCACACTTGACATGCTATGGACATCRCCTTCTAATGGCTTTTGTTAAATTGATTTTTAACGCTGTTCATGAAAATTTATGGAAATGCACTTAGCTTGACATGATTTGATTGAAACGTGCTTGTTAGGACTTGATGGATTAAATGGAGTACTCTGTCGGCAACTCCAGATAACTTCTCTGGAGCACAAAGTATTTTGTTTGTTGATTCCCAGTATGAGGACCTCTCATTCTGCCCAGACATTAGTATCTGGGTTAGTCAAAACTTCACCAAAGTCTATGGTAATGTTTGTGGTGGACAATAGCCCTCAGGTTAAAGTGTCATGTATGAATTTGAACATCACAATAATGTTTAATGTAAAATTATGATATGAGATAAATTTTACCGCCTTTGTGTGATTTACAATCATAATGCATTCCCTCCATTGATGACTCCCACAAACCATTCAAGGATTGCAAAAGAAAACATTGCGCCACCATTTCTTGTCAAAAAATAAAACGCCATCCCCGTTGTGGACATCATCTTCAGCACACACTCAAAGCTATAAATAAAGGATGGAAACTACTCTTAGATTTCATGTGAACCTTTTTGATGTGAGTGTTATGAATGTGAGCTTATCTATTGATACTTACCCAAATTGGAAATACCAATGCATAGGATGAAGTTATGAATGTGAGCTTATCTATTGATACTTATCCTAATTGGAAATACCAATGCATAGTATGATGTTATGAATGTGAGCTTATATGTTCATACTTATCAAAGTTGGATATATAGAATGCACATTATGATGATTGATCAAATATGTTGAAGACTTATGTTTTCCTAGAAAGTTTTAAGGCACGTAGTTTTAATGTAATGTCATTGAGATAATTCAAATTCAACTATGTTTGGCTTGTCAATGGACTACTCTAATATACTGCTTGGTATGATAAATATAGTGTTTGTGTTCATATGAAAACCCGAAAGAGGGAGATTGTAAAAGTATAGGTGTTTGGAGTTATATCTTATGATCAAATATTCAAAATGATTTTCATTGTGTCCATATTCTTGCCCTAATTTATTCTGCAAATATATCTTTAGCATATGATTAATAGGATATATCTATATTTATATTGTAGGTATTTTATTTATCTATATGAAGCGCTTTGATATAGAAAATTTTGTACAAGTTTAAATATTAAATAGTATGACTCTGATATCTTTAGCATATGATTAATAGGATATATCTAGATTTATGGTGTAGGTATTTTATTTATCTACATGAAGTGTTTTGATTTAGGTAATTTAGTATAGAAGTTTCAATATTAAAAGTAGGAGTCTGATGTATCCTTATTAGAATTATCCTAATTCTTGTAGAACTTGTATCTTAATGTAGTCCTTTCTTATACAACTTATCTAACCCTAAATATTCTAATATATATGTTGCCTTTTAGTGAAGGTTGCTTGAACGAGACATAGAGCTGACAATGTAAGTTTGAGCTTGGAGAAAGTGTTGTTCAGGATGTAGGCATTCATGCCATACCATGTTAAATCGTGTCTTTTACATTTTTATATTCCCCTAAATGTTAATTGCTTAAGTAAGCTACCGAATAAACATATTAATGAAAGTACTAATCAACGCCTTACACATTACACCTACCATTTCCTCTATCATACCAATAGGATGTGGATACTATTTACTCTTGGAGAACTATCCAATAAAATGTCTTGCTCTAACGAAAGCCACAAGGACCACTTTGTTATTTACATTTAAAACATTTTTGTGATTTCATGCAATATATGTCATTGTAGATAGTTGTTCTAAACTTTCTGAACAAGCATATGAAAGATTGAGAGAAAGAGAAGAGTTACATATCTAGCGTGTGGTTACTGATCCTCCAATCTTCATGGTTGGGCTGGCTAGATGATTGCCACCCAACATAGTGAGACCTATGCATGTATATCTATTGTCTAATGAAGCAGATATGTTCAACAAAAATCCACTAGATAGCTTTGATACAGTGGTATGATGAAACTACATATACTGTTTAAGAAAATCATAAATAGGGTATTCAGTTTCTCTACTCCTACTCTCCTTTTCKTGATAGGGATATTTGAGGTACTAGATATACACAAGAATGTCAAAATATAACATTGCATTTACCCAAAAAGTTGAAGCAGACCAAAAGTAGTTTTAGAGAAAGCAACCATTGCGACCTACAAAGAAGTATCAATATTTGCACCATCCTATGTTTATAAAGGCTAGCTGTCTTCAAATCTTTAATTGTTCATAAAGACTGGCTGTATGTGAGTGTTTCTACCATTACTAGGACAAAAACAATCCAAATGGATCATAACATGTTAAAAAGCTACAAGGTCGTGTGATGGATGGGGTACAGCTAAAGGAGAAAGATTTGTGCCCATGACATGGGATAAAAACAAGAAAGATACAGAATTTGGGGAATCCTCGTGCTAGCCAGACTATCGAAGGGGTACTGACATAAGCAAGACCAGCAATTGATGTTGTTCTCATAACGAAGACAACAGTCTATTTGCTTTTTCATGCCACCAACATAAAACTTCTGCTTCTACTAGTTCATTTTCTTGTCCATGTCACCATGAAAAGAGCTATAGTTCCACTGTCATGCTGAAAGAAATGTTCACTTTACATGTTAGGTACTGTGGGCATAATTTTGAATTATTTCTATGTGTACTTTGAATTAAATATACCCAAAAAATATTTTAAAGCTGCAAAATACAACAAAATTAAAAAAATATCCTTAGGACTTTTTATGGATATAAAGGAGGAATTTCTCTTTGTTGTTCAAGAGTTGAAATTCTTTGAGAATATTTTCCCATCGATCTCATCTTTTGATTTTTTAGATGATTATCTACTTTTCTAATTGATATAAAGTATGCGAAAATAATAAATGAATTGAATGGTTACAAATAAAAAATTATGTAATAATAATTTAATTCTACCTCATGATAGTTTAAAATTACCTTTTCTTTTGATAAATTGTCCTCAAAAGAATTGAACTGCTTAGGAAACAAATCTCTAAAACAATATCGAAACTAGTACAAACTTAAAGACCTAGACAGTTTTGAATGAAAATCCAAGGGGATAATTCATAATTTACTCTAGAGGCCATACTAGTGAGAGAAACTAGGCCTTCAATATGGATGATGATTTTCTTGGAAATCATTTTATCCTTGACAATTGAGGTAAGGAGGAGATTTATACAATCTTGAAGGAAGAAGATACACGATATCGTGAAGACGATGATACTACAAGAATTTCCACTGTTCTCTCGATACTAAAGGTTTTTTTGTCGTGTATGATCAACATAGTCAGAGGAATTCATAGTTTCATTTCCATATTCATTTTTCACACATATTGCTTAATAAAAATTTAAAAAGTTTCACCTTCAATTATTATTTTTAATTAACATGCCCCTGCAATGCATGCACAGTTCATAAATTAGATGTCAAAAATGTCAATTTATAAGATTTTGTTAAAAAGGGGTTTTACATTAGATACACCACATAACATGTTTCCAACAAATCTCGAAACAGTCACTCAACAAAAAATGAAAATGTTTCCAAAAATAAAAATTGAGATGCAATAAAATGTAGCTTAAATATTTTGCCATGATGAAATGGTTTTTTGAATTGGTATTTGCATATAGTAATGTGTCTTCAAATTGATAGAGAACTTTTTAATTCCAAGTAAAGCTGTAAAATATAAAAGAAAAAAATTGAAGGAGAAAATTATATCTTTACTTATCTAAAAAAAATTCTTCCTAAACAGTCCAACTTCTTAAAACTTTACCATAATTTTCTTTGGTTTTTTCATGCACAGAGCATAATAAAACTGATAGTTCACTTAAAAATTTTGCAATTTCTCATGGTAAAAATTCTCAAATCAATCTCAAGTGCCTCTTTGAAAGATGTTGAAGGCTTCCTGGGAACAATTGAGATAGCTATAGGACTTGAGACTAGTTCTACAATATACCAGAAGAGCAATGGAGTTGGATGATCTTATGACGGAACAGGGACAGGATTTGTAAAGGAATACTTGTCCCAGTGCCAAAAAACAGCATCAATAGTTGGTATTGCTCATACCAGTAGCCATTCAATAGTTACCCAGCACAATGATGCCCCAACTTTTCTATAAGATCAAATACCCATTAGGCACATCTATGACGTTAAAAATTGAAGCTTCTTTGCTACAAGGAATTTTGTGTTATTTACTATTAATATAGTTAGAGAAATTTCTAGTTTCATTTCTATTTTTACAAAAATTGTTTAATAAAATATTGAAAAGCTTCCATTTGAATTTCTTTTATTAGATTTATGCTTGTGCGAGAAACAGATAGTTCACCCAGTAGATATTAAAAATGTCAATTTATAAGATCCTTTTGAACAGAGGGTTTACATTAAATACATCAAAAAAACATGTTTTTAGCATTGCCAAATTCTTTAAGTATGCCAAAAAATTACTTTTCTCAAAATAAATGTTCTTTCTAGATAGTCCAAATTTTCTTCTTATTACATTGCCATAATTTTCTTTTAATAGTTTTGTCAAAACGACATGTTTCAACTTTTTTTAAGATCAATACCCATTGGGCACACCTAGGGTATTTAAGAGCAAAGCATCTCCAGTATAAGGAACTTTCATCTGTAGACGAACAATGTGGTCAAAGGAATTTTCTCATTCGCATGTTCATTTTTGTGAATATTGCTTAACAAAATTTTTGGAAGTTTCACTTCAAATTTTTTTTTTTTCTTTTGGTCATGCTAGCTTAATGCTCATGTGACGAACATATAATTCATCAATTAAATAACCACCTAATGCATTCTTTAATCTTTAATGTTCCTGATTTGAAAGTACTTTTCCAATTATCTCATCTCTTTCATGCTTTTTGATGTAAAAGATGATATCACAATAGTTTCCACTGATCTCTCTATACCAAAGGATTTTGTTCTTGTACGATCAGTATAGTCAAACAAATTTCTAGTTTCATTTCCATGTTCATTCTGGCACATATTACTAAATAAAAATTTCAACAGTTTCACTTCAAGTTTCTTGAAGTAATACTAGCTTCATGCCATGCATTGCACTGAGTTCATCAATTAAATAACCACCCAAACATCTTTTAACCTAAATTATAAGAATTTTTATGAAAAATTAATAGTAGCAGCCCTTTGATTCATTGCAATAGAACTAGGAGTATGCATCATACTCATAACCCTTTGTTTTATCGGAATAGAACTAGGAGAATACATCACTCCTATAGCCTATAAATTCATCGGAATAGAACTGAGAGATTGCATCACACCCATAACCTATTGATTCTTTGGAATATTTATGCAAAAATAATTGCAGCACTTTTATTCTAACATTCTATACGGCAGACTTCATTCCATTCCTTAGGATAAGTATTCTACTGACATGGAGGTTGAAAGAAGATCCACTGCATAAGGTGATAAAGAAGAGACTAGTTCACGTTGAATATAATATCAAGAAAATAATTACTCATGGGAGGAAATTCTACGAATTTACAGAACACAAATGCCTTCCATTTCCTATGTCATACGAATACCATGTGGACAGTGTTTGCACTATGAGAACATGTCCAATAAAATTTCCTGCTCTAATGGAAACCACCAGAACCACTTTGTTATCGACATTTAAAGCATTATATAATCTTGAAGGAAGAACATACGCAATCTTGTTAAGAATACGATATCACTAGAGCTTTCACTATTCTCTCTATGCTAAAAGATCATTTGGTCATGTATGATCAATGTAGTGAAAGGGATTTATAGTTTTATATCCATATTCGTTTTGACATATATTGCTTAGTAACAAATTTAAAGATATGTGGCCATCAAAGATGGATTAAAAGTTTCACTTCAATGTTTTTAATTAATATTAGCTTCATGCTTGCAGATGCACGAATAGTTCATGAATTAGATATCAAAAATGTCAATTTATAAGATGTTTGTTGCAAAGAGGTTTTACATTAGATAGACCTTCAAATAGGTTTTCGAAAAACTTGAAAACAATCACTCAAAAAATAAAAACAAAAATGTTTCCCAAAATAAAAAGTGAAGTGAAAACAAAAATATTTTGCTATGACAAACCCGGTTTTTTAAATTAGTATTTGCATACTAAATAATTTCTAATTCGATTTGAATCCAAGATAAACAATTTTGGGGTTATCAAATGATACTTAGTGCGATACAGTTAAAACAAGGTATTCTAATTCCAATTGATAGAGAACTTTTTAATTCCAAGTAAATATATCTTTATTTAAGGAGATAAAGAAAAATAATTCAAGGAGAAAAATATATCTTTATTTATCTAAATAGTAAATATTCTTCCTAACTACTCCAACTTCTTATAACATTGCCATAATTTTCATTGCTTTTTTCATACACAGAGCAGTTCAAATTCAGCAAAGTTAATTAAATTGGTAAAAATCAATCAAGCAAGAATAACCAACCTTACATGTTGTATCCGAGCAGGATTTCAATCTTATTTCGGAATTAGATCCTTTTATAGGTTGATTGTGTTATTAAGATTAATTATTATGTATTCATGTTTGATCTATTATGTAAGTTTGTCATTATACCCACAACTATTTTAATTGTCCGCTAGAATACACTTATCAATAGTATTTGCCTTGTCTTGATATGGATGATTTTAGTGATTTTTGTGAAGGTGGATCAATTCATAGACCACTATTACTTGATGATGATAACTACCCTATGTGGAAGGCTAGGATGTGAGCATTCTTAAAAGATCTTGATAAATGAGTTTGGGTATCTATAGTTAATGGCTATAGTCCCCCACTAGTGATCAAAGATGAGAAAATCACCTTGAAACTTGTTGAGGAATAGTCTGATATTGAACTAGCTAAGGCAAATTGGAATTCTATGGCTATTCGTGCCATATTGAATGTTGTTTCTTTGTAACAAATAAAAGTTACTACAAATTGTGATATTGCTAAAGATACTTGGGATAAGTTGGAATAGACAAATGAAGGGACTCAGTAAGTAAAAAAATTGAGACTTAGGAATCTTACTACTGAGTTTGAAAACATGACAAATGACGATGAGTCCATATCTRATTTTCTTGCTGAACTATGTGATCTCGCTAATGAATGTTATGCACTTGATGAAATTTATTCTAATGCAAAACATGTTAGGAAAGTACTATGTTCACATCCTAAGAAATTCAAATCTAMGGTTACTTCCAGTGAAGAATGCAGGAACTTTGATGTTTTGGATATCGATTAGTTGATTGGATCATTTCAGACCTATGAACAATGTTTGAGAAGGTGGAGCAAAGAAAATAATACTTAGAGTGTCAAAATCATTACCTTAACACGCATTCAAAGTGAAGGTATATTCAATTCAGTCAAGCTAGAAAACATAGATGATAGCAAGAAGTACAACAAGTTCTTGAGGAGAAACTTACGAAGAAATGGTTCTTCAAGCAAATGCCGAAATTTTTTTTCCTAAAACATATGACAGCCAAAGTCAAATGCAAACTCTTTCTCCAAAACACAAAGCGAAGGATACAAAAAGGGCACATGAATACAATGCAATGAATGCAAAAGATATGACCACATTCAAGCTGAATGTGCAAACACCCTCAAGAAGAAAGAACAAGCCATGATAGTCTCATCGATTTGGGAAACAAGGAAGGTCTTTATGATAATTGCACTACAATGAGGTTTTAAGGGCTTTGTCATAACGCTTCCAATACATCAGATAAACTTGTTGTTGCTGTAGGAGGTACTATTGGAATCCTTCATTCTGGGTCATCAAATGCTGAAGCACGGCTTTGATTTCTTGCAGCTGGGCTTCGTGCTGCTCAATCTTGTTTGACAAAAGTTCAAATTGGGCAAACTCTTCATGGACTTTCTCTTTAGGATTCAGTCAAGAGGTTTTAACAGCTAATGCACCAGTAGATATTTCAGCAATAGGTTTTTCAAGCACCCAGTTGATGGAAGCAAGGGCAATCATACCCGCATTAGGAAATCAATCAGCATTATCAATGTTCGGTAATCCTGCTTGGAAATAAAGTTCTGTAATTAGGCATTGAAAGAATAGCTTCCCCTACACCTTCTTGACATAATTTTGCATCTTATAAAAAAATAACAACCCCACATTTATAGGAACATTTGTAAGTAGGCAGTAGAGCAATGACATTATGTCCTCAGACACTGTCGTATCGTGCACTGTTGGCATCGTCCTGGTCTTTATAAAGCGGTGCCAAATCTTAGCTAATGGTGTTAACTGTACATGCTTTACCGATCAGTACCCTTACCAGGATTCCATCTGCTCAGTGTCCTTCATTGTAAAGGTTAGCAGAATGTTTTCCCTAGTGCTCTATTCCATTCTACCCATAAAATGGGTAAATGCATAGTACAAGTCTTCCAATCCATATGGGGTGTTAATGTCCTCACTCTCCAACACAATCCACACTCCTCTAATTTTAAATAGTTGCTTTTATGCTGGTAAAGTTTGCATAAAATTCTTGCACAACAATTGGGATAGGCTTGCTGCTTGACCACAAAATCCTCCCCAACGCCTTGCTTCAATTTAGGTTTGAACGAAGGTAGGCAAACCAATATTGGCATCATAGGTTGTTAAGAACCCTTTTTCAGTCAGAGATCCTTTGCAGCAAAGACTTTCTTAAAGCTCTGTTTCGTAGCATGGCTGACGAAGCATTTGTTGGTGACTTCATTTCTATGGTAATCTTGGTATGAACCATGGGGACAGAGGAGAAAAAGTTGGAATCTGTTGGTGTGTAAGCAAAGAAAATATGGAAGTTTTGCAAAGTTAGAGTATCATGTATGTTTTTTGATGGTTGAAGGGTTTTAGAGTGGATGCCAGAGGGATATGAAAGGATTGAAGAGAGGTGAGAGAACGGTTAAAGCTGCATTTGAAAAGTTGGAGCCATCCTGAAAGGATACAACCGATGTTRGAACTATAAAAAGTGGAAGCAATTTCAAATTTATCATGATTGCCTGAGAAAAGCAGTTGCCTTTTCATCTTTCGGGTGAATCTAAAATGGATCATCAGAAATTTCAAAAGTCTCACACTCCTGATGCTGTAGTTGGCCGTATAGTCACTATCCAAAAGCCAATGCTATACCATGCTCTGGTATTACTATCCTAAAAGATTGCAAAATAATGTTTCCTACATCCTTACATATCACAAAAGTTTAATAGATTACTTACAGAATCCATACCAACCACAACTAAAGACAACAAAATAATAAGGATACTAATAACACATAATTACAAACTATATTCAAGACATAAAATTAAAACATTTATGGGGTGCCTGCTACAAGGGTGACTTTAAAGTCACAACATCGACATTCAACATTCATTGTCATGGTTAGGGGATCGACATCACTTGGTTCCTTATCTTGCTACCGAAGTAATGTTTGAGTATTTGGCCAGTGAAAGTGAATTCATGGCCAGAATTTTATAAATCCATAGCACCATCGGAGTATGCCTTGGTAATTTGAAATGGCCCTGACCATTACAATCCCAGATCACCCAAAAACAACTTTAGCCTAGAATTGGATGGCAAAATATGGTGTCCTACTTTAAATTCCTTCAGTTAAAGTCTCCTATCATGCCATTGCTTGGTTTTTTCTTTGTACATCTTGGCATTTTTACAGGAATTGAACCTAAGTTCCTCTAGCTCATTTAGTTGCAGCTTTTTTTTCCCCTGTAGCATCCAAATCAGTGTTCAATGTTTTGGTTGCATAGAATGCTCGATGCTCCAGTTCTAAAGGTAAATGGCAGGCTTTGCAAAAAAACTTGCTTGTCAGGGGACATTCCTAATGGGGTTTTGAAGGCTCTGCAATATGCTGACAAGGCATCATCGAGTTCACTTGACCAATCTTTCCGACTTGGGTTTACTACTTTCTCCAAAATGTGTTTGATCTCTCTATTGGAGATCTCTACTTATCCCCAAGATTGCAGAAGATAAGCAGTAGCAACCTTATGCCTTACTCCCTACTTAGCCAACAAACTATCAACACTCCTATTGCAGAAAGGGCTTCCTCATCTCTGATTATAACCCTAGGTGTACCAAATCAAGTAGAAGTGTTTTTATGTTAGAACTTGGTAACCATGTTAGCATCATTAGTAGGCAACGTTGATTTTTCAACCCATTTTGAGACATAGTCTACAACTACTACAATGTATGAATTTCCAAAGATAGAATGAAAGGCTCTATAAAATCAATTCCCCAATGGTCAAACAATTCAATTTCGAGAATGTTATTTAAAGTTATTTCATGCTTTTGAGAAATATTTCCCACCCTTTGGTAATTATCATAACATTTCACATATTCTTCGGCATCTTTAAACAGAGAAGGCCGGAAGTAACGTGGTTGTAGAACTTTTGTTGTTGTTCTAGACTCTCCGATATATCCTCCATATGGGGTTAAGTGGCAATGCTGCTGAATGTTGGTGACTTCCTCTTGAACAATACATATTCTTAAACTTTGATCAGTATTGCATGTAGAGAAGGAATGTTCATCCCATTAGTAAAATCTCACATCATAGAAAAATTTTTTAAGTTGTTGCTTGTTCATGTCTGGAGGAGTCACATTGCTTGACAAATAATTTGTATAATCAGCATACTATAATGTGTGGGCTATCAACAATAGTTACTCAACAAGCAATGCTTCAGAAATTGGCATTATAGACTGCTAATGTAGTTCATGGTCCAGCCAACAAAAGGTGCTTAGCTACTACATTTTCTCTTCCTAAGATCAAATTCTTGTAAAAACAGCACATATCTAATAAGTCTAGGCTTGGCATCCTTCTTCGTAATGAGATATTTAATTACCGAATGATCCGTGAAGACAATGACCTCTGTTCCAATCAAATAGGCTCTGAACTTATCAAATGCATACACCGCTACCAACAATTCTTTCTCTGTGGTGGTGTAGTTAACTTGAGCTTCACTGAGGGTTTTGCTGGCATAGAATATGGAACGAAATACTTTGTCCTTCCTTTGCCACAACTCTACTCCCACAGCAAAGTCACTTGCAGCGCACATTAATTGAAAAGGACAATGACCAGTCAGGTGTAGCAATGATTGGTACTATGACAAGGGCTTCCTTCAATGTCTGAAAAGCTTTCCTGTAGTATTCATCGAACTTAAACTTTTTGTCCTATTCTCACAATTCATAAAGAGGCTTAGATATCTCTAAGAAGTGTTTTGTGAACCTYCTGTAAAAACCAGCATGCAMTAAAAAACTTTTCATTCCTTTCACTAAAGAAGGTGGTGTCAATTTATGAATGACCTCAATTTTTGCCTTGTCGACTCGAGCCTCTTTGTTGAAACCTTGTAACATAACACAATGCCTTCCTTCACCATCAAATGACAGTTCTCTTATTTAAGGACGAAATTGATCTCTTCACACCTCATCAAGACTTCCTCTAGATTTGCTAAGCAACCTCAAATGAATCTTCAAAAACTGAGAAGCATCCATAAAACACATCAATCCTTTCCACAAAATTTGAGAAAATAGATGTCATGCAAGATTGAAACATTGTTGGTGCATTGCAGAGACCAAACGACATTCTTTTGAAGGAAATGTTCCGAAGGGGTAGGTGAATATTGTTTTCTCCTGATCGTAGGTGCAATCATAATATCACTATATCCGAAATATCCGTCTAGGAAGCAATAGTATTCTTCCCCTACTAGCCTAACCAGCATTTCAATGATGAATGGAAATAAGAAGTGCTCTTTTCTTGTAGCATTATTCAACTTGCTGTAGTCCATATAGATTCTTCAGCCTGTTATGACTGTAGTRGGAATCACTTCCTTCTTCTTCTTTGTTATCACAGTTGTGCCTCCTTTCTTCGGTACRCATTAAATTAGCTTACTCATGAACTATTCGATATAGGATAAGTAATGCCAGTATCAAGGCACTTGATAATCTCCTTCTTTTCAACCTCTTTCATGTTTGGATTCAACCATYTCTGATGCTCAAGTAAATTGTTGTAACTTTCTTCCAGTACAATTTTGTGCATACATAGTGAAAGGAGAATCCCTTTGATGTTAGGAATTTTCTAGCCTATAGCTCTCATGCTTTCGCAAAATCCTAGCAATTGCTTATCATTATTACCCCCTAAACTAGCAAAGATTATAACAAGTATGTTCCTCCTTGCCCCAAATATCCATACTTTAAATGTGAGGGTAAAGGTTTCAATTCAAGCATGTCAATGCAAGATTTATTGGATGATGATACTTCTTTTTATGGCCTCAAAGGCTCAAATCTTATTCTTGATACATCTTATGGTTGTATGATTTCCACAGCCTCCACCATGTTCTACACTTTATCAATTGATTTCAAAAATTTCTCCTACTGCATATCTGATATAGCATCTTAGATTGCCGTTTGCTGTACATTCCTTGAATTCAAAATCAACCAACGATTCCAGGAYAGGAATCGAAGAGCATTCCTCTGCTTCTATAGGGAATTTCATAGCCTTAATCACATTGAATGTCACGTCTTTGTCATGTACCCACATTGTCAGCTCCCCCTTCTGAACATCAACCATCACTCTGCCTATGGCATGGAAAGGCCTCCCAAGTATGATAGGACCTCCTTATCTACTTCATATCTAAAATAATAAAGTCAACGAGAGAGTTAAACTTAGCAACCCTTACCAAGACATCTTCGATTTTCTTATCGTGATAGGCAAATAAACGATTAGCAAGCTGATGGGTCACCATAGTCGGTTTAGCATTGCCTATTCCTAGCTTTTAAACATGGACATTGGCATCAAGTTAATGCTGTCACCAAGATCACATAACGCCCAACCATTGTTTGTATTCCCAATAGAATAGGGGATAGTGAAGTTGCCAACATCTTTTAGCATTCTAGGCAGCTTATTTTTTACGATAGAACTGCATTCCTTTGTCAAAGCTACCATTTCATATTTATCAAGCTCCTCTTGTTTGTCAGTATGTCCTTCATGAACTTTACATAGATGGGCATTTGTTCAAAGGCTTCGACAAGTGGAATATTGATTTGATGTTTCTTTCAGACATCGAGAAATCTGTTAAATTGCTTGTCCTCTTTCCTTTTATGGAATCTATGAGGGAATGGCATGTTAGGCAAGACTTGTTGAGTTCTGGTTTGGCTGCTGGAAGTCCCTTCGGTAACGCTGGAGCCTTTCAGCACCACATTTTCCTATTCTGCAGCATCACTCCCATTATGCAATGGACTAGTGTCAATAACATTCTCAACCTTTCTTTCATCCTCTTTCTCCATATTCTCTTCTAAATTTCATGCCTTTTTCTTTGTCACCCAACTCTTTACAACTTTTCAATATGATGGCTACGCAGTGCTCTTTTCCATCCCTATTTAGCACCTTGGTGTCACTAGCTAAGAATCCTTGTGGCCTCTTATTGAGAGCAGTGGCAAGCTGCCCCACTTGATTTTTCGAGCTCATTAGTGCTACCAATTGACTTTGACTTACTGTAGCTTGCTCTTGATTTTTTTGTTTCCTGTGTAGTATGAAGTCCTTCAACAAACCTTCAATATATTGATCTTGCTCATTGGATGCTCCTATTTGTTGATATCTTTGCTATTAGTAAGCCGATGGTCCAAATGGTCGAGGTTGCTGCCCTTGTGCCTAAGTTTCTCCGTGTCTACCCAATGGGAAGTTGGGGTGTTGTCTCGATTCGGGGTTATATGTATTGGAATAAGGGTTATTGTTCTTGTTGAACCCCCCTCCTGCATAACAAACAAATTCTAGATTAGAGAGGCAACTCTCAAATGAGTGCCCCTTGCCACAATAGACGCAAGAAATTACTGAAGGCGATGACACAGATGGGTGTGTGCCATAGTTGAACCAGATTACACTTGCAAGGACTTGAGCATTTGGAAAATAGATGCAACCTTAGTAGAAAGTGCCATCATAGGATCTACATCATAAATTCCAACTACATCATAATTTCATGTTCATATTTTCAGGAGATATAAATGAAGATACAAAGAAACAAAACTTAAAGGAAAAGCTTGGCCATATTATGAAGACCCTTTCAATCTTCTTTGCCTCTTTGATCGATGGCCTTCCTCATTTTTACTTGATTTCTTCGATCTTTGTGCTTTATCACCTTTTTACTTTGAGCCTTTTAATTTTCAGCTCTTGTTTCCTGCCAGTTTCTTCACAACATCAGACCAATGTTGATATGGTGCCTTAACTTCTCGCATTGGCGGGGATTCAAGAGAATGCTATATCATTGTCATTGACCTTTCTTTTTTGACTTTGACTTTCTTCAACAGTCTTCTATTACAAAGCATTTTTATGTGGAACAAATTTCCTATAAATGAGGTATTTTAATCAATAAAAGCATAAGAATTCCACAAGGTAACACATTGATAATAATCAAGTAACTTTATTGAAACTAACCAATATATAGCATAAAATAGCATGACTAAATGCTTGGATGATTAAGAATGGGGAAATAATAGGTCAAATAACTCTTATCAAACTATGAGTTTTTCCTCACATCATGAGCTCTCTACACAAGCATCATTTCAGGGGATTCTCCATCTCGGAAGAGATTAGTATGATGGTTTGATCGGTCACAATATTAGTATTATGATATCTTGATGGGTTCTATGGATTAGTATTGGGTATAATTATTGGCTATTAGTAATTGCCATCGTTTCTGTTTTTATTTTAAATCACTTTAGTTTTTTCTTTATCCACTTCGAGCCTTTCAGCTGAGACTTTGTGCCCTAGAAGTATTCTCTTTCTACCATAAAATGCATTTCTCCTAATTGAGAACCAAATTGTCAAGCAGTCATGAAAAGAATTCATAAAAGCCAAAAAATCATCCATAAAAATTTGAAGGGTCCTTTCCGCAAAATCTGAAAAACTGGACTCATGTAACGTTGAAATGTTGCAAGACATTGCAAAGACCAAACCACATTCTCCTTTAAGCAAAAGTTTCAAATGGACAGGTGAATGTGGTTTTGTCTCTTGGTCATTAGGGGTAACGGCTATTTGTTACAACCTGAATAGCCATCTGAAAAGCAATAGTATCTTTTCCTTGCCAATCTATCCAATATCTGATCAACAAATGGAAAAGGGAAATGATTTTTTCGTGTAGTATTGTTCATGTAATACTCGGGATATTACTTTTTCATTTCTATGAAATTTGTATGATCAAATGAATTGTGTGCCAACTAGGGTTTGATGATTTTCTATGTGATCATTATTTAATTATACATTAAGTAAGTATGAAATTATCATGTTAATTGAATTAGGGTTTTCGGTTCGTTGGTGTAGGCTCGACTTGTTAGAGCTTATTTGTTCCTTATTCGGAAACTAAAAGCTAATTTAATACAAATTTTGTTCGGAAGGAAAGCCCGTAGAATTTAATTTATTGGACTGGATTGGTTATGGCGCCCAAAGTTTTGGGTTAGGGCCTMAATCTTTAAAAAAAAAAAAATACCTAATCGTTATAGCCTAACGCCATTTATCCTCTTCCGCAAACTCTTCCCGTTGCGTGCATTGCTCCCTTTTCCCCTAGCGTCGCTGTACCACCATCGATTCGATGCGGCTGGTTCACCCTCGGTCCCAAGCTATCTACAACAACCAGAAATCGTGACTGAAGTCGCTGATTTTTGCCGCTCCTCTGCCCGCCGCCACTCTCCAGTGTTCGAGCACGCTCACCACCCGCTCATCGCCCAAATCCACTCGAGATCGTTGCATCTCTGGATTAGATCTGGTTTTCAGTTCCCTACTGCTCACGACTTAATAGACTCGGGTCAACCAGGATCCCTTCCTCGCCCAAAGCTACATGTCCTGGAGGTCGATCTACTCTGAGCTTGCCGATCGTGCTGCTCGATAGTCACCGTTCTGTTCGTCGCTGTGTGGTCAGAACCTTGCTAGGCACTAAGATCTAAGCAACTTCACAGTTTGCACAAGTTCTCGATCATCATCTCTTCTCTCCTACATTTGCGTATCGTTGTTTTGCTTGCCGATCGCCGCCCGGTGTTGCTCAGCGACTTRACCAAAGTTGCTTCAAGGTTTCTTTTGGAGTGGAATTTGCTACAGTTGGTAGCTGATCACCTTGGTAAGCCATTCACTGACTTGATCTCTCCGGATTTGCAACTCCGGTCATCTACTCTCCGGAAGATTTACTGGAAACAGATCTATTGGAGACAATTGTTGGGCACCAGACACCCAGCAACCAAGTGCCCAGGCGACCAAGCACCTAGACGCCTAGGCCATCAAGGGCACAGGCGACCGAACGCCCCGACGCCTAGGCCACCAAACGCCCATGCACTCTAGGGCGCAACGCAGCTTCCGCGACACTTAAGAGTTTCTCGATTTAAAGGTGAAAACATTATTATTCGGTTTTTAGAAATTTAATGACTTGTGTAATTATGTTCTATAGTGTAAATTGTGAGAGAACATCGATTAGGTTTAATACTCGATCTATCTAAGAATGAGTTTAATTTGTATGAAGAATATGTTTTGACTTAAAAATGTATTGTATATGGTATTATCATTATCAATTGTTGAGAAGGGTAAGAAGCCATGAAATAAGTTGTACCTTTAAGAATGTGATAGTTTTGGCAATTTGAGAATTAAGTACGGGTTAAAAAATTGGCAAATGATGTTCATAGGATAGGCATTAAATGTTTTAAGCTTGGCCAATCGTGTTAAATGAAAATCTCTTTTTGTAATAATAATTAGGTCATTTTCGGGCACATTGACATTAAGAGCGGTCGAGGGACTCCGCTTTGCGATTTAAATAGAATTTTAATGTTAAGGACTCCAAGTAAGTAAATTCCCATACTCATCAATTTTATCCCATTTATGTGTTTATATTGTGGTTATATTGGACTATATTGTGGAATATGTTGTGATTTTATTGGATTGTATCGAGTAAGCTAGTTGTGGTCATATTGGTTTATTTCATGCATTATGTTTCATACTGTTAACATGCTGAATGGTGTTTAAATACGAATTTATGCAATTCATGTCATAGGCATGTAGTTATAGTATTCTACGTCATTCCTAGCATAAGCCATTCGTACATTTAGAAAGCGAATGGTTTAGAAAATAAAATTTGAAAGGAAATGAAATTTTATAAATGAGTTATTATCAGGAAAATGTTAAGATTTTTGAAAGGAGTGTAAACCTAGCCATGAAAAATGTGAGTGGGAAATGGGGCGTGGGGGACCAGTGCACCCGACCTAACCCTCTTGTAAGGTAGGGGGATAAGTAACGTTCACCTCTTGGGAGGTGAAAAGATGAGAGAAAAATTTAAAGTGATGTTAACCGTTATGTAGTTCTACCGGTAGGAAATCTGATCGGCTTCGAAAAAATAATGGCCCACTGTAAGCTTAATGGCTACGTGTTATACTAAATAAGCTCACGACTTTAATGAAATGGAAAGGTTTTAAAAAGGTTCTTACATTTTGAAATGGAAGTTTTGTGGAAGTATTTATGAAGTTTTATTGAAGAAGTGAAATATAAATTCGTGGTATATAGTGCATTTCACATACATTCATGCATGGGATTTGCTTATTGAGCTTTATAGCTCATTCCATTTTATTCATTCTGCATTTCAGGTGATGTGTAGCCAGATGGTGCATGGAGGTCGTTTGTGGGCAAGCTTTGATACCCCGAGTGTTATTTAAATAAATTTTAGTGAATAAGATAAATGGTCGAATAGAGAGGTTTTATGTACTTTTTAAGTCATTTCTTATTTGATTTAAATATTCGAGCATTTGATTCTTTCAAATTTTGCCAACTTCAATGTTAAGTTCGTAAAAGATTGTTGGGATACTCTATTTATTTATATTGGATGTTTGTTGGGCCGGAATGCATGCTATTTACGTTTGGGAACGTTCTGATASTATACATGGAGTAGTTGTTGAAATTACAGAGGAAACCTTGCCGAAATTTATATATAACCTTTTAGACAAGTATTCAGATATATTTTGTTTCCTACAATAGTTGATATGGTTATGAGTAAGGTTAGTAATACTCTCGGCTTAGGACAGTTCCTAATCTGAGAGTGTTACAGTTCAAGTTCTATTAGGCTATGCATACTCTCCTACTTGTTATGACTCTTGTGGGAATCAATTCCTCCTTCTCATTTGTTATAACAGTCACTCCTTTCTTTAGTACACACTGAATAGGGCATAGCAATGAGCTATCCAAGATGGGCTAAATAATGTCGGCATCAAGCCACTTCATAATCTCCTTCTTCACAACTTTTTCATATTCAGGTTTAGCCTCCTCTCCTGTTCCACCAAACTAATGCACCATTCCTACAACAGAGTTTCATGCATGTAGCTAGAGGCGCTAATTCTTTTTATATCAGTCATTGTCCACCCCATAGTTCTCTTATGCTTTATCAAAATATTCAACAATATTCCTCATTCACAGCCCCAAATTTGCAAATATGATAATAGGTAAAATTTCTTCATTGCCTAAATATGCATTTTTAAATAGATGGAAGAGGTTGTAATTCAAGTAATGGAGGTTGTTCAATATAGGGCATACAGTGATTAGAGCTTCCTAGAGATGAGCATAAGAAGTCACATTGCTTTCTTTTGGAAAGGGGATGTGTTTTAGATTTTAACAACTCAACTTATTGTTCATCTTCTTCAGTGGCCTTCCAGAAGTTTAGTTGACTCCAAATCTGCAAAACAGTTCAATGTTGTAGCACTATACTACTGCTATGTTGGACCTTTTCAGCTACCAAGGAATCAACCGTATCAAAAGGATAGCACTCTTTAGCCTCATTAGGATACGTCATTGCATTGAGAACATTGAAGGTTACCTCTTGKTCATATACTCTAATTGTGAGTTCTCCATTTTGAACATCGATCAATACCCTTTTAGTGGGAAGAAATGGTCTCCCTAAGATGATTGCAATCTCTTTGTCTACTTTGTTATCAAGAAAAATRAAGTCAAAAGGGAATATAAAATTGTCAACCTTTACCAAAACATGTCATTTTTCCTCTAGGATAGGTGAAAGACCTATTAGTAAGCTAGAGAGTTATAGTGTTAGTGTAGCTTCCCCCACTCCTAGCTTCCTAAAATAAATATTGGCATAAGGTTGATGTTGGCTCCCAAACTACGCAATGCTTTACCATTGTGGGTGTCCCCTATAGCACAAGGGATGGTGAAGTTGAATGGATCATTTAGCTTATGAGGTAGCTTGTTCTATAGAATGGAACTGCACTCTTTGCTCCATTCCATTATTTCATATCCCTCCAAGCTTATCTTTTCTGATAGAATGTCATACATAAACCTGAAATATGTTGGCACCTATCCAAAGGACTTCATAAGTGGAATGTTGATATGAAGCTGCTTTAGGAAGTTATTGAATTGTTTATCCTCTTTCTACTTCATTAAGCTTTGAGGAAAGAGCATTTTTTGCAAATTCGTTAAGTCTCGRCTTTTATTGATGGTGATTCTACAGGTGATGCTGCAGCATTGTCATTCCCTACATGATTGTTTCCAATTTGTATTGGTCTGATGTCTATCTAAATTTCAACTTATTTCTCAACTCCCTTTTCAGCTTCTTGTTCTACCAGAACTTGTATTCTTCTTTGATTCACTCAATTCCTTTCCACTCTTCAAAGTAATGGCTTTGCAATGCTCATTCTTGTCCTATCCGTTTTGAGGCCTTTGGTGTCACTAGGAAGGAATCCTTGAGGTCTGATATTAAGGGCATTAAGAAGCTTTCCCATTTGGTTTTCCAATTTTTTTAGTGCTACTGAGTGGCTTTTATTTGTAGTAGGTTATTCTTGATTCTTTCTTTTTTGTGTGGTAATAAATCCCTTGAGTAATCCTTTGAGAGATTGGTCTTGCTCATTCGTATCTCCCTTGTGTTGATATCTTTGTTGTTGAAAAACTCAGTTGTGAAGATGGTCAATTCTGCTGCCCTGAGTTTAGTCCCCATGAGAAGTTGGGGTGTTGCCTCCACCTAGGGTTGTATGTATTGAAGTAGAATTTATTGTTCTTGCTGAAGTTTCATCCATTGTAGCATACTGTCTCGGGATTGGAAGGGCAACTTTTGAATGAATTTCGTTTTTCCAAAGTAAACATGAGATTGATGAAGGTGGTGTGGGAGACGACTGTTGTTGTCCCAAAGAGAGTCCAGATTACACTTGCATGGACTTGAGCATTTGGGAGATGGATGCAACTTCAGTAAATAGAGAGGTCACAACATCAACTTCGTCAATTCCAACTACTTTCCTCAAAGCTGCTAGTATTGTTGTAGTATTTCTGGTAGTAGGAATTGAAAATTGTTACTTGCTATTCTCTCTAGAACTTCAAATGCTTCATTATAGGATTTATCCAACAAAGATCCTTTTGCTAAAGCATCCACCATATTTTGGGCATTGCAGGCTCAATGCATTGTAGAATGTTTCAATTTATATCCAGTGTGAAATTCCTTGATGTGGATATTTTCTCAACAGTTCCTTATATCATTCCCAAGCTTCACAGAAGTTTTCATCCGCAAATTGTTGAAATGCTGTGATGTCATTCCTTAACTTGGCATTTTTGGTTGAGGAAAATATTTGAATAGGAGCTTTTATGCCAAATCATTCCATGAGGTGACTGAATAGGTGGTAAGGTGTTCAACCAATACTTAGCTCAATCCCTAAAAGAATATGAAAAGAGCTTATTCCTTAATGCTTCCTTACTGAGACCATGTAATTCAAACGAATCATATCACATCCAAAAGTAGTCTAAGGTGTTGATGTGGATCTTCGATAAACATCTCATGAAATTTTCGAATTGTTTAAAGCATCTAGAACATTACTGGTTTCAACTCAAAATGTTGAGCTTCAATAATAGTCCTACAATCCCTGGTTCCAAGTCATCCAACATAGGTAGTGCGTAATCCCTGATAGATCTATTGCCATCTTCAACGATTCCTCCAACATTTCTTGGTGCATTTGACCTTGTAGCCCATTTTGTAGCATTACATTTAGCAGCCAATGCAGCGGCAATTTTCGTTGCATTGAGTTCAACAACTAGTTCTAGCAAATTTCTCCATTCTTTTCCGGCCATTTCCTCTATTCTACTAGCACTTGAACGTTGTCTTCTCCTTTTAGAATGAAAAGTCCTTCTAGTTTGGATCAAGAGGATACGTGCTATTCTTCTTGGTTATTCATGATGGAAGATAGGCTGTCAAGAACAAAAAAGTAAAAGAATAAGAACATAGATTGGTAATATAAATTTTAAGCAATGAAAATTTTGGATACCACTTAAACAATCAACAATCCCAACAATGGCGCCAAAAAACTTGATTGAAGGATCGCAGTTATACAATTGACTACAACACGCAAGTATACGCGGTCATCAAGTAATAAAGGGTGAACAAGATATAGTTACCACGAGGTTGGATATATAAGATTGGTATTACAAAACTTCTAATGCTGTTATATATTTTAGACAACTGTTCTAAAATTCCTACATAAGAATATGACAATTTGAGAAAAATGAAACAATCACATATATTGTGTGCAGTTAGTGATCCTTCTCTTCACGATTGAACTGACTAGGGGACAGCTGCCCGAAATAATGAAACTTGAGCATGCACATCTACTAAGCAATGATGGTATATCTATTATATCTTGAAGTAGATACGTTCAACAAAAGTCCACTAGATAGCTTTGTACTGTGTCTAATGAAGCGATGTAATCTCCTGCTTAAACGTTGCATTCATTTTTTTCCTCTCCTATTCCCTTTTCTTGATTGGGGATATTTGGTAAATTGGATATAGACCACTAGAATGTCAAAATATAACTTTGGCGGTTAACAAAACATATAGCTTGAGGGATTTATGCTCGCTACATGGCATTACAAAAAAATGATAGAGGAGTTTAAGCTTAAAGAAAATTTTGGGGCTTTATCGTGCTAACCAAAAACTAATTGAATGACTTTGATATAAGCCGAAACTGACTGTGTAACACCCCAGATTAGGAACTTATCCCTAACCTGAGATGTTATGTCATTCCATTCACAAATAATTATCTATCATTTAAAACTCAAACATTTATTCAAAAATGGAAGACGCGGAAGACTCAAGAATTTTAAAACATTGAAAAAATAATATAAATTTTTTATTATATAAAATAAGTTCGAAACAAATTCCCGGGTATCACAGCTCACCCCAACAAGCGACCTCCTTGCCCCATCTGGTTACATATCATCTGAAAATAACACATAAAAAAAGAAATGAGCTAAAAAGCCCAGTAAGTAACCTCATGTATGAATGCATGAACATGTCCTACATGTCATGAAATTATAAAATTTTGCCTTTAAATAAAAATTACTTTCCAAACGTTCCTTTTCAAAATCCTTTACAAAACATTCCCTTCAAATTCACTTACAGTAAAAAACTTTCCATTTCCATTCAGTCGTGAGCTCACTAAAGTGTAACGCCTAGCCATTAGGCTTGCAGTGGGCCATTATTATTTGGAACCCAATTACATTTTTCACTTCCCCAAGGTGAATCATGTCCTACCCTCCTCGAGAGTAAGCTCGGGTGCGTTGGTCCCCCACGCCCCATTTCCCACTCACATCTTTCATGGCTAGGTTTACACTTTCTTTTGAAAACTTTAGCATTTTCAAAACTTAACATTTTCCTTTCAAATTTCATTTCCTACACCATTCACCTTGTAAGTGTGTGAATGGCCCATGCCAAATGTGATGCAAAATTCTAACTACATGCCCATTACATGGAATGCTTACATCCGTATATAACATAACATTTAACAAATAGTACAAGATATGAATCATAATAGCATATCATTTGACATAAAAGTGCTATAGGATACGAACACATTAACATTCCTCACAGTTATACACACATCATCATACAATCCCATACACAACATATTCGAGCAACCAAAACAGTTCCATTACATTCATTCAAAACATTAATGAAATGTGAGAATTACTTACATAAATCTCAAATTAAATAACAATCACACATATACGTTAATGAGATGAGAGGATTACTTACATAAATCTCAGATTAAATAACAATCACACACATACGTTAATGAGATGAGAGGATTACTTACATAAATCTCAGATTAAATAACAATCACACGCATACGTTAATGAGATGAGAAGATTACTTACCCGGAGTCCTTTACATTAACGGGTTCTTACTTATGTTGTGAAATGAACTCCTTCAACCAATCTTATCGTAAGCCCTCGAAATGATCTAGTTGATTACAGAAAGAGGGTCTACTTAGTTCGATCGTCTCAACTTAGGTATTATGTGTTTAATCCAAAAATATCCTTTATAAGTTTATACATCCATATTCAATTGTCGTATTATCAAATATCACGTTTTAAGGGTACAATTCGACTCCTTAGCTCGGGTATAAACCTAATCTATATTTTTCCTTCAATTCACTTCAGACATAATTATGTACAAATTATACAATCTCAATATTAAGTGTTAGAGTTTTCACCTTAAAATTCACGATATCCAAATATCTCGGGAATGACAATAGGTCTTCGTGCGTGTGCTCAAGTAGCGCGTGCAACAATATCTGTGTGGCCTGGGCGTCGGGCGCCTGGGCTCCTGGGCGCTTCCTGGGCACCTGGGCACGCTGGCGGCGTGGGCGCGCGGTCGCGCTCCTGGGCGCTAGGCACTAGGTGCTAGGCGCTGGGCGCCCCCTTGCACCGGCAGGTGTTTGCAACTTCTGGAAGCAGCAACGTTCAATGTTCCGGCAAATGATTGATGGTGATCGAATCTGGGCAGAGTGACGATCGGCAAGGAGCTGGCTGGCCGTGCGGCAAAGCTTCCGAGCGGTGGCAAGGGATTCTAGATCCAGTCGAGGAAGAGGCAGATCCGGACGGCTCCGCTACGTCAAGCGGCCAAGCACTATCCGTCCTCTTTCCTGGCGACATCGTTGAGCAGAGAAGAGAAAGAAGAAGATGAAGGCAGCTCGACAGAATGCATCGTCCCAATCGACCATGGGGTTTCGGTGGACGCGGATTCGAGCGCCTTTGGCGTGCAGCAACTCGCCACGACATGACCAAAAATGATGGCGAGCAGCAAGTGAAAGTGGACGACRCGCAGCAGCGAGGAGATGCGTACTACGAGCGGCCGAGCACCGGCGTGGAAGGGATGATCCGACCAGACAATAATTGCGGACCAGCAGATCTGGAACGCAATGAGGGTCGCGCGCTTCGTAGATCGATCGGAGCGAAAAGAACTCCAGCCCAGTCACGTTGCCGAAGAATCGTGAGGGTGGCATGCCAGTGACGGCTACAAGGGTGCCGTACAACAGCGAGCAGAGATGCAGAGAGACGAGCGGTTGGTAGAGGGAGAAGGAGGCAGTGGCAGTTTTAGACGGCGGCGGCGAGAAGAGAAGAAGAATGAGGCAGCGGATAGGGTTTGGGCGGCGGCGGTGGCTGGAGGCAGAAGATGAGAGTTTCTTTAGGGTTTTTCTTTTTCTTTTCTTTTCTTTTCTTTCTTTTTATTTTCTTATATATTTTCTATTTCTCTTTTTTTATAATTTTATTTCGGGCCGCAACACAACCCGTCAGGCCTTCCCATCCAAATATAACCAAAACCCGTAAATTAAACATAATGGGCTTCCTTTCGATAAAAAGCCCAACTTTCGACTAACTAATACATAGGCCCACAAGTCGAGCCTTTAGCCAACGATAACTCTTATTTAACACGGACAACATTTYCGCACCTATTAAACRTATTGTTTAAAAATATTAATCATATAAAATGTCCAACCCTAGTTGGCACACAATTTCACGAGATCAAACAAAAATTCATAAAAGTAAAATCCGGGGTGTTACAGACTGTTAATGTTATTCTCAGCACCAAAATAAGAGTTCATTTTTTTGTACATGAGGCGATCATAAGAGTTCTATTTCTACTAACATACTAAAAGAATTCTTACTTTACATGTGAAGTAGTACAAACATTTAATTTCCAACTATTGTTATGTGTACTTTGAATTAAATACACCGAAAATATTTTTAAAGTAGCAAAAGACACCTAACTTATAAACATTCTCTAGAGACTTCATTACTGATATAGATGAGAAATGTTTCATTAATTTTTAAGAGTTGAAGTTCTTTGAAAGAATTTTTTCAATGATCTCAGCTTTGGTGGTTTTATATGATTATCTACGACATAGAGCATGTCAAAACAATGAATGACTAAATCATTACCAAAAAAATAAAAAATATTTCACACACTTTTAGTAACCATTTCCTTTCATATTATATATATCATATCAAAAACATTTTAGTAATCCATGAAACACAAAACATTCCATTAAGGCTTTGATACATGGATATGAAAGACAAAAATTTTGAGAAAAATTTTCTCATATTACATTTTATAAATATATTACTTTTCTTCAAATTATAAACCCTTCTTGAGGGTTTCAACACAAAAGAATAGTAACGTTCATTTTTATCTTAACAAAATATTTCTTATGACTTTCAATACAATATCTGTAACACCCCCAGTTTAGGAACAGTCCTAACCTGGGAATATTACGTCGTTCCATTCGAAGATAAAACTTTATCTATTTATAAGGCACCATTCGTTTAAAAGTAAATACAGCGGAAGGCTTTTACGCTATTCTAAAGTAACATCATCAAAAACCTCATAATTTAAAAACAACTTGTATTTATGGGGTCGGAGCTACCTTCAGAACATTAATTAAGCTTCGAGCGCGTGGGCGCGGGGGCGCCCGCCTTGTTTTTACCTAATGCCCCGTGGGATTCGGAGAGGAGGAAGAACGAAGAAGAAGTAGAGAAGAGAAGGAGAGAGCGGGCGGCGACGTCCGGGGCGCACTGACAAAGAGAAGACGCCGGGAAGGGTCAGGGCGACAGAGCCCAAAGACGGAGGAGAGGGCAAGCTATTGGACGCGGGGCTGGAGGTCGACGCGTGTCGGCCGCAAGCGGGGCGCCGGCCAGACGGCTGGAGCCGCGCCGCGTGGCTGGGCGCCGAGACAGCTATCGCCGTAAGACGGCCGGAGAGGGGGGAGATGGACGGGGCGTGATGAGCAGCACCCAGAAGGGAAAGGAAGGTGTCCGCAGAACCAAAAGCTCGGCCGAGGCGCAGGACGGTGCTAGGCGGAGAGAGCGACAGGGGAGCCGGCTAGCATAAGCGGGCGGGAGTGGGCTAGGCGGCAGAGGGAACGGCACCGCAGGCTGCATCGGCAGACGGTAGAGCGAAGGGGACGAGTCCAGACAACCAAAGTGCGTCGAGCGCGGTCTAGGTAAGCTGGAGACAAGAGTCGACGGCAGCGCCAGTTAGTCGCAAGAGCGCTGCTGGTGTCAACCGACTGGCCGCCGCTTTGTCGCGCCGGTTACCGTGCTAAACAGTTCACACGGTTAGCCGGGCGGTCGTTCACGTACGCCCGCCGCGGTCACAGGTGTTGTGGTCCGCGGTCATCTGCGGACACGAATCGTCTGCGTCCTGATGGGCGTTGACGTGGCGCGGCCTTCGGCGTCTGCGGACGCGGTCGCGCGATGCGGTCCGCGGGGTCGCGCTGACCGGCAGGTCCTCGTACAGTCCGCTCGCTGCGGGTCCGCAGGTCTCACGTGCGGGTCCGCGGTCACGCGCTGCGGGCTGTGTAAGACACGCGGCTGAAGTCCGCGTCGTGGCTGCCGGGTTTGCGGATCTTGGGCAACACGCGCAGCGAACCTTGCGTGCGAGGCCCATTCTAAGACGGCGTAGACTTACAACATTCAATTTCGCTTCACAAGCGCGTACATTATTATTTTAACATGTTGAATGGTTATTTTCACTTAGTGTTCCCTTTTTGCACTAATCCGATCCGAATGTGGTTTAATTATTCAGCTTGACATGGCACTTTTGCTTTACGGCGTTGTTCATAACTGTTTCTTGTAACACCTTAATTTAGCGTATTGTGAATTTCAACTTTAATTCAGCTTTGACCTCATCTAGAAGGAAAAACCCACTAGATAATCCAATAGAGCTCCTTAAATGCATCTCTAGCAACTCTCTAAAGTCGAAGGTCGAACTTCATCTTGGCAAGTGCATTTCTTTCTAAAGCTCATTCATTAGAGAGTAAGTAAGTATTATATTATACGGTACTCTTACTTGCAAACAATTACGCTACATTACCACACTGGATACTTAAAATACAACTATACACCTTAAACACTAACTTTTACAACTTAACAGACATAAATATCATATGAAATACAAATGTCTTACGACCAATATTAAAGTATAGTACATAATTAATAACTGACAATTTATCTTATACATACGCAAGTACCAGTACTCGTAATATCAATCCTTAAATGTAGCGTAAACCCGGTACTCGGGCAAGCGGGCGTAAATCCTTCACTTGCCAATCTTTTACTTTTAAAACTTTCCTTTTTAACTTCAAAACACCTTTACAAATTACAAAAATTCTTTCCTCACATTATGATCGGTGTTTTCCACACTCACCCCTTACCCCGCACCCCCTGGCGCGTGGGCCGGGAATGTGAGAAACTCACATCCATACTCCAATTTCTTACTTCAATTTTTCTTATTTCAATTTTTCTTACTTTAATTGGCGAACGCCAAGATGGCGCCATTCCTTACTTTAGCCCAAAGGTTTATTCTACCGGGTGACGTATCGATACCCGATCCGAAATGTGAGATCACTCGAGTGCTTGCTTGCTTTCCTTACATTTTCAAAAGATACTTTCACTTACAACTTCTCTTACTACATTTCTTTAAAACCTTCTCTTGCAACACCTTTCAAAAATTGTAATTTTTCTCTTTTTCAAAACTTTACAGTGTACATCCTGTATAAGTGCGTAAGTACGTACTCTAATGAATGACTCGAAAAATCGAGTAAGGGACAAGGAATTATACAAATAACGTCTACTAAATACACTAGTCTACCCCTCTCCTTCCAGCGAACACCCGCTTGAAATTATGGGTCTTTGACTAAAGATGAATACATATATTACTTTAAATGAAAAACTTCAACA